>NW_024121185.1:200799-313299 GCF_016745375.1 Pimephales promelas
CAACCAAAAAAAAAAAAACCGTCACGTCTAAGTTTAGATTTTGGGTGTTTGTATTGTGTTACAGAGTGACTTGTATTTCACTTGGGGATATAAACTAAATCGCCTTTTATTATACCGCCACCTAGTGTCGTGTGTGTGCGCGCTTAGATAAACTGACAGTCTGAACTATCACAGAAAACTGTAATCACACTCTATTTAAATATCACAACAAATAACCAGTGTTGGGGTAACTTGAGTTATGTAATCAGATTATTTGTTCAAGTATCTAGTTTTAGGGAGTAACGCAATACTTTGCCCAATCCTGTAAATAACTCTAAGCTACCTTAATAAATCCTCTGAATGTCTAATAAATAAATCCAACAGTTGATTTCGTCTCAAATTTACAGCTTTTAATGCAGCTTCTCAGGGCACTTTACACAATGAAAATACCAAGAGAAAAATAAAAGAAATAATACATGTAAAAAGATACACAGATAGAAATACAAAGCGTGAATATATTATGATTCGTTTACTTTGAATGAATAAATAAATAAAGCTCGTAAAACTGCAGGTGCGGTGTAGGAGTGACTGGGTGTTTCGGTTCAGCGCGTAACCGCCTCCGTGAAGGTCAGGAGACTCGTGCGCGCGCCGCGTGCCCGCGCAGTGTTCGAGCGCGCTGCGGGTGTCAGTCAGTCAGTAATGGCGGAGGAGCTGGACGTGGATTCTCTGATCTCCAGATTACTGGAGGGTGAGTAGCGCTCATCGGCACCTCTCTCTCCCCTCTCTCTCTCCTCGGCGTCAGGGATCGGGTCTGTGGGATCGAGTCTGGCGGGTGTACTCGCTCATTCCAGCGGGGTTGTGTCCGAAAGGCCCGTGAGTGTGTGTGTGTGTGTGTGTGTGAGAGAGAGGGGGAGAGAGAGAGAGAGAGAGAGAGAGAGAGAGAGAGAGAGAGAATATGTCAGCTCGGCCTGCGACAACAAACGCGCGCACCGGTTCAATTCCCTTCAGTGTCACATGATGTGTGATTTTGTGTTTTATTTCGGGATGTCAGACGTGATGTGTCGAGTATGTTCGCGTGTTTCTGTTGTCGTGTGTTTTTGAAGTGTGTTCCTGTTGCTGTAAATCTCAACTACAAGTTTATTGTCACTCCATACAGCAGAAACTCCCTGATCTGAAAGCTCACATCATTCCCGTGTGTTTCAGAGTTTTTTGGAGTTATTGTTTGTCAGCATGTAAGATGAGTCTGTCCTCACACTGTTTTGAAATGACGTCACGCCGGTGACGTCAGCAAAAACAATACTGGAGTTATTTGGAGAATGTGTTGTTCTTTATTATGTGACGTAAACAAGCAAAACCATGTTCTGTCGCTTGTGTCGAAATGATCTGATTTTATAAGGACTAAAATTGTTAGTGTGAATATACAAATATGCAAGTCATGTGATTTTTTTCATATTATTAAGTGATTCATAACTGCTGAAGCGCAGGTGTTGAGATGGTGTGTGTGTGTGTCAGTCATATGAATTAATCAACAGATATTTAGTTGAATATTGAACATGTCTGGGCTGTTTTGTACTGTTAAAGCTTTACTTCTCCCGAACGTGATGTTCTGCCTTCATCTCCTCCTCCTCATCTTCATCATCATCACTGTCTTCTGTAACAGAAGATATTTTGAAGAAAGTTGGAAAGCAAACAACACTGAGACTTTCTGAACGTCTCCAGAACAGGGAAAGGAAGAGGCGAGCGAGTAAATGAAGGATCATGTTCCCTTTAATGTTCTTTTACTCAGTTCTTCAGTCATTTACATATTCTGTGTAAATTCATTAATAATAGTCACTAATCACTCCGTTAATGTGCAAGTTATTCACAATAATGTTTAAACTAGTCCTGATAGGGACGATTCGCTCGTGTCGTATATCGAGACGCTTCAGGAACGAGATCTGATGATTGTGTGTGTGGGGAACTGATTGGATGGTCGTGGTTTGCTATTGGCTGATCTCCTTTGAGTGACAGGTTAAAGCCCCGCCCTCGTCATCAGAGAACAGAAGAGATGTTGAGAGGAGCTGATTCTGACTCGTTATTAATATTAACACGATATCCTAAAGATGCGCAGCCATAAATCATGTCGAATAAACAGCGCATTATTCCACAACAAACACGAGCTGTCCATTTTGACTTCAACTGACTAATGACAGCGCTGACTAAAAGTGCAGCTGTTTCTGTGTGTGTCTGTTTGTGTGTGTGTGTGTGTGTGTGTGTGTGAGATTCTCCAGAAAGCCACAAAACCTTCATCCTTCATCCCACACAGACCATATTTGGTTGTGGAAGAAAGAGAGTTGGGGAGAAAGAGATCTGAAAATAGCCGGACTGGTTTTCATCAGAGCCAGAAGACACACACACACACACACACACACACACACACACACACACACACACACAGATTCCTTAAGACGAAGTGCACTGATGAAGGTTTAGTAGAGACTGTGTTTGTCCTTGTCACAGATGTCCGTGTGTGTGTGTGTGTGTGTGTGTGTGTGTGTGTGTGTGTGTGTTCCTCGTCTCAGTAACTCTGAGATCTGCAGATAAACTGAGTCACGGTGGGACAGTCTTTACAAACTCTTAAATCCACGTCCCAAACACACAGTTATGATGTTCTCATGATAGTTTTATGTTGCCGATATGACTGCACTTTATATATTGCTCTTTACTGCGTTTTCCATTTTTGAAGAGTTTCCGATCATATTTCAGTCAACTCTAAACCCTCATGTTGAAATAATACATTATTCATCACCAGCATTAAAGGAGTAGTTCACTTTTGAAAAAACTTTTGCTGATAATTTACTCACCCCCGTGTCATCCGAGATGTCCATGTCTTTCTTTCTTCAGTCGAAAAGAAATTAAGGTTTTTGATGAAAACATTCCAGGATTTTTCTCCATATAATGGACTTCAATGGGGACCAAACGGTTCAAGGTCCAAATGAGAGTTTCAGTGCAAACTGTTCAAACGATTCCAGACGATGAATAAGGGTCTTATCAAGCGAAACGATCGCTCATTTAATAAATAAATAATACAGTTTAAGTTTAATAAGCTCAAATGGTCGCCTTGCTCTGTTCTGTGATGCGCGTTCGTGACTCTCCTGTTCGAACTTGTTCATTAAAATGAACAAATCTTTTCCTGAGTAAATTCATTAATTTTTTTGTTGAATGAAACAAATGACACGAAAAAGCTTCGTTCATTTTGATAAACGAGTTCGAACAGGAGAGTCACGAACAGAACAGAGCAAGGTGTTTATTGTATGTACAGTATTTAATAGTTGTTGAAACTCAATCTTCTGTAATTTCTGCTTTAATTGTAAAGCGTCACACACGAGTCACGTTCCATGCATTTGTCCCTGCCTAACAAACATTAAATAAAAATAATATATAAGTTCTCCTTCGTTTACAGAAGTAACCGCTTTTCATTATTATTTTTAGTTTAACAACTTTTAACTTTTTTAAAATTTGTATTATTTGAACTGCAGATGTTTAAATCATAATTTTTACAATCTTTTTATGGTTATGGTTTAGTGACATCACAAGAAAAAAAGAATCGTGTGTGTGTGAGAAAGAGAGTCTGTGTGTGTATATTGTGCCCATATAAGGTCATCATTGTGAGGAGATTTATGTTTAATCACACACACACACACACACACAGAGTTGGCTGTTCTCAAACAGGTTCTTTATGCGTGTGTTTCTGGTTTGACTGGCTCCTCCAGTGTGTGTGTGTGTGTGTGTGTGTTACAGCGTCTGAAACGCTTCCTGTGATTCTGTGTGTGTGTTGATGGATCGATCTATCTGCATCTTCGGCTCTGAATTCGGAGTATTATGGTTTAATTTACTGCGTGATTTGAAAATGATCTGCATCTGCCATACATTTCAGTTATTAAATACATTCATGACATGATATGCACATGTCACACACACACACACACACACTCAGTGTATGGTATCAGTTAGGTAAGTAATATGTTTATGATTATGTTGGCATGGAGTCTGTGGTCTGTCCTACCATATCATATGAGTTCTCATGTTGTTCTCTCTCTCTCTCTCTGTGTGTGTGTGTGTGTGTGTGTGTGTGTGTGTGTGTGTGTGTGTGTGTGTGTGTGTGTGTGTGTGTGTGTGTCAGTGCGAGGATGCCGTCCAGGGAAGATCGTTCAGATGACGGAGGCGGAGGTTCGGGGTTTGTGCATCAAGTCTCGTGAGATCTTCCTCAGTCAGCCGATCCTGCTGGAGCTGGAGGCGCCGCTGAAGATCTGCGGTGAGTGTGTGTGTGTGTGTGCGCAAGTGTGTGTGTGCCAAGCGTGCTGCGCCATCTGCTGAACAGTGAAGTCTCGATCGCCCCCCAGTATAGGTCCCACTATTGGTCCTTGTATTGGTCCCAGTATAGGTCCCAGTATAGGTCCCAGTATTGGTCCCCATATTGGTCCCAGTATATGTCCCAGTATAGGTCCCACTATTGGTCCTTGTATTGGTCCCAGTATATGTCCCAGAATTGGTCCCAGTATAAATTGGTTGTTGTATTGGGGCCTGGGACCTATACTGGGAAGTTGAAGTTGACGTCACAATAGTGGAGTTCCCTGAGAGATGCTGTCAGCGCTTGAACAATAACAGCCACGGTCCGATGCGTTATCTTGCCTAACACACACACACGTCTCAATAATATCAGTAAACACTCGCCAAATATGGAATCTTGATTGGCACAGCTTACCCCAGTCAGCAGCTGTGATCATCAGCTCAGAGCTGTCGATGAGATACTGATGTGTGTGTGTGTGTGTGTGTCAGGTGATATCCACGGCCAGTACACAGACCTGCTGAGGCTGTTCGAGTACGGCGGGTTCCCCCCCGAGGCCAACTACCTGTTCCTGGGCGATTACGTGGACCGGGGCAAGCAGTCGCTGGAGACCATCTGCCTCCTGCTGGCCTACAAGATCAAGTACCCCGAGAACTTCTTCCTGTTGAGGGGCAACCACGAGTGCGCCTCCATCAACCGCATCTACGGCTTCTACGACGAGTGTGAGGAGCGTTCTCACACACACACACACACACACACACACACACTTTACTAGTTAGTTGGTCACATCTCTGGTCAAGACACTGTGAAATCATGATTGTTTTATTTGATTTGGGGGTGAAATAATGACAGCTGGACTTTACTCACCGTTTCCATGACAACCCTACCCCGCCGTTGCCATGACATCAGCCGTGTGTTGATTGTGTTCCTCAGGCAAACGCAGGTTTAACATCAAACTGTGGAAGACGTTCACCGACTGCTTCAACTGTCTGCCGATCGCAGCCATCGTCGACGAGAAGATCTTCTGCTGCCACGGAGGCAGGTTTCCACGGCAACACCTTCACTGGCCGAGTGCATCCCATAATACTGCAGCTGATCTGAGATCTGTTTCCTCTCACAGGACTCTCTCCTGACCTTCAGTCCATGGAGCAGATCAGACGCATCATGAGGCCGACAGACGTGCCCGACACAGGTAAACACACACACACACACACACCTGACAGGTGAACACACACACACACACTGTAGTCATTTTCTTGGTAATGTAGATAAGGGCAAACAGACAATCTCCTCCTTGAAATGTATAAAACTATAGAGGTGTGTGTGTGTGTGTGTGTGTGTGTGTGTGTGTGTGTGTGTGTGTGTGTGTGTGTGTGCAGGGCTGCTGTGTGATCTGCTGTGGTCAGACCCGGATAAGGATGTTCAGGGTTGGGGAGAGAACGACCGCGGCGTCTCCTTCACCTTCGGTGCCGATGTGGTCAGCAAGTTCCTGAACCGCCACGACCTGGATCTCATCTGCCGCGCGCATCAGGTGACACAACTACACAACTACACAAACATCACGCGCATCAGGTGACACAACTACACAACATCACTCAAATAATGCTTGTTCTGCAGGTGGTTGAAGACGGCTACGAGTTCTTCGCTAAGCGGCAGCTGGTGACGCTGTTCTCGGCGCCGAATTACTGCGGCGAGTTCGATAACGCCGGAGGGATGATGAGCGTCGACGAGACTCTGATGTGCTCCTTCCAGGTGTCACATGACTTGCCTTCATACGCCGTCTAACGGGACATGCTTCTCCACACAATCAAAGAAATCATGTTTCACACTCAGAAAGCACCGCTTTAGGACAGTCGACGTTAACTATAGCGCCATCGACTGGCCGGAGTTGCACTAGCATTTATGCTAACTTGGGCTGAAAAACGAAATCTGATTTTTGAATCTAATTTTTCGATCTATTTCCTAGACGTTTGATCCAATTTTCACAAACTTTGGCTCGCGTCATCTTCAGACCGCGCTGAAAGATTTTTCGTTCTCGTATAGCGCGTCGAGTTCAGCATAAAGCAGACGTGAGGCTGGATCTCCGCACTGATATGGTGTATTACGATCAAACCTGGCGCCTGTCATTACACGCATGACTCGAGAGTACATGCACCGTTGCGGCGCAGCGCCACCTAGTGCTCGGGAGGAATGGACAGTGGCAGTTTTTGCTCATAACTTCTGAACGGTTTGGCCAAAAATCCCAATATTGATCTCTCTAGATTCAGTTTACACGGAGCCGAATTAGAGCCAAGACATTTTGAACTTTGGTGTACAATACTGTATTTTACGTACGTGTCATTGGCGAAAATCCTAAAAACATAAAACAATATAGGGGGAAATTGTGTTCATTTGTCATGAAAATAATGTCAGTAAAGCAACAGATCATATTGGCCCTATTTAAAGTCTTCTTTTTCGAAATGTGATTTATGTACACTGATTGTGGAGAGAAATGTGTCTCTGATGTGTTTTTGTGAAATTCACTAATGAATAATCCTTATAGGAACTATTCACAATTCTTTCGGGAATTATGTTTTAAGATTAAATTTATTAAAGCCCATTTCTGCCACAGTTAAATTCATGTTTTGGTAAAATAAGTTATTGTTTCAACTTTTTATGACTTTATATTTCATAATTATGACTTTTTAAATCATGATTTTGACTTTTCATCTCGTATGACTTATAATTATGATTAACCAAAGCATGATTTTGCATGAATCGTCGACTAAAGCTTTTCTCGCTGCTGTTCTCAGATCCTGAAGCCGTCGGAGAAGAAGGCCAAGTATCAGTACGGCGGGATGAACTCCGGCCGCCCAGTGACTCCGCCCAGAACGGCCACGCCCCCGAAGAAGCGCTGAGAGGGCGGGGCCTCGGCCTGAACGGCCACGCCCCCGAAGCTGAGGGGGCGGAGCTACAACACGTGTGAACCGGCATGAAGACTGTCTTGAAATAGGATGATGTAGTTAAACACGCTTGAGTTTCTCCGTTGACGACACCGCTCTCGCTCTGAGATCACTGTGTGCTGCTTTGCTTCTGTGTGTGTAAACGTCACGTTCTTCACAGTGTTTGAACACACATTTCTTTTCTCGCTCTGCGTCTAACAACAGAAGGGTTTACATTGACTAGGTCTTTTCTAGTTGATTATTTCACTCTTCGAGGCCTGTTGGAGTCAGACAGGTTCATAACATCAGGATTTTCAGTAAATAAATTTGAACAAACCTCAGTGTGTTTGTAAGCTTGTTTTATGAAGCGCCCGTTCATAGAAAGTGTGTTCTTCAGTGGTGACGGAGAAACAGGTGTGTGTGAGGAGGATCGGTTAAATGGTACCTAATGATTCTTGTAAGTGTTCATTAAAACTCATTATTACTAAAACATCTAAAACAAGCTGGAGATAATCTGCAAAATCATCTCTGACCCCTGAAGGAGTGTGGTTTTATGTGTGTGCAGTGTTGTGGTTTTATAGTGGGTGTGTTTTGTGTGTAGTTTCAAGAAATGGAACCATAGTTTCATAAATTGTGAGCAATTTTAAAAACTTAGAATGTTGACAAAATACAAAAACATTTATACTTACTCCATGGAGCGTTTTTTTTTTTTTTTTTCTACAATGTTTTAGTTTCTCTAACTAGTTTCAGGACATTTCAGAGAAACATAACGTTCCCATAATGTTTGAAGAATGTTCACATTACGTTTAAGCAAAACGTTTTTAAAACTTAAATTAGAGGTTTAGAATATTCATATCTTAGAAGTTATCAAACCGTTCTTATTACAGTATTATCTGGGTTGATGTGTGCAGCCGTAACCAAAAATAGTTTCATTGGAATGTCGATTAAATTATACATTACATGAATAAAACTTCCACCGACACATTTTTTGCACTTAGCTAGCAAAACAGTGTTCGAGTTTCAGCTCTTGCCTTCGCGCATGCGCAGATGCACAAACGCGTTCTCGCGCCAGTCCCACGCGCATGCGTAGATTCAGCGGCGATGCGCCGGCAGGTGGCGCTGTAAGACTGTTATATGCGGTTCAGTTATTTCTCCACATCTGTCTGTGTTTGTGTGAATTAACATTCAAAATCAGTACGAAAATTAACCATGCCTTTAATAACTATTGTTTTACGCTGATTTTTGCATTAAAAACCTGTTTTTAATTCAGCATTTGAAGTAAAAAAGTAGAACTACAGCATTAACTGTTGTTTTACTGCAGCAATAGCACTATAAAACCATATAATACTATACAAAATCAACTATGTTTTAACTGCTTTTTGAAGTGAAATTATAGCAACTATAAATCAACATGTTTTCAAGCACCTTAACTGGTTTTGTTATGTAGTAAACCATAATAAACACATCGAAATATGATTTACTGAAGTAATCTGGTCATTTATACCGTGTGAGAAACAATTAGGCATGGTTTTCTGAAGAAATCATTTTGTAAATGGGCTTTTGTCATGGCTGTTCTGAAAGGAAAGTCTCCCAGAATGCAGTGCTCTGGTTAATGAAGCGTCTGAGAGTCGGTCACAGGTCTGAACACGGAGACGGGACGGGATTCACCAGCAAACGGCAGAAAACAGGCGGCGTTTGACTCCACCACTGGCAGATGTGTGTGTGTGTGTGTGTGTGTGTGTGTGTTTCTTTTAAGCACAAACTTCAACTTCATTTATTTTGGGGGGAAAGAAGCGAGGAAAGGAAAGGAGGACAGAGGAATCAAATAAAAGATTTTTTATATATATTGGAATACTTGATCACTCGAGCGTCACTCCACAGTGTCATCAGCAGCGCTAAAAGGATCTGCCCTTATGTTGTTGAAGTTTGGTTATTTAATAAATTCATAATAATAAATAATAAAGATAGGCTATCTAGACGCTTCCGGAGCTGAGATATTGAGATTTTTATAATGGCATAAATGCTACGTGGGATCTCAATATCTCAGCTCTGGAAGGGTCTAGAACGTCCATTTTTGCACGCAGGTCTAAGTCTCATGGCCCTCTATCATAATCCAGAGTTTTAAGAATATTGGAGAAACTTATTTTTTCGCCCCCCAAAAAAAACGAAAGGAGTACCACTGTGGGTTTTTTTTTTTTCGGGTCGACATTTTGAGTTTCGATATCTCAGCTCTGGAAGGGTCTAGAGCCTCCTTTTTTGCACTCAGGTCTAAGTCTCATGGCCCTCTATCAGAATCCAGAGTTTTGAGAAGATTTGAGAAACTTAATTTTTCGCCCGAAAAAAAAAAAACGAAAGGGGTACCACTGTCGTTTTTTTTTTCGGGTCGAAATTTTGAGTTTTGATATCTCAGCTCTGGAAGGGTCTAGAGCCTCCATTTTTGCACTCAGGTCTAAGTCTCATGGCCCTCTATCAGAATCCAGAGTTTTGAGAAGATTTGAGAAACTTAATTTTTCGCCCGAAAAAAAAAAAACGAAAGGGGTACCACTGTCGTTTTTTTTTTTCGGGTCGAAATTTTGAGTTTCGATATCTCAGCTCTGGAAGGGTCTAGAGCCTCCATTTTTGCACTCAGGTTTAAGTCTCATGGCCCTCTATCAGAATCCAGAGTTTTGAGAAGATTTGAGAAACTTAATTTTTCGCCCGAAAAAAAAAAAAAACGAAAGGGGTACCACTGTCGTTTTTTTTTTCGGGTCGAAATTTTGAGTTTCGATATCTCAGCTCTGGAAGGGTCTAGAGCCTCCATTTTTGCGGCCAGGTTTAAGTCTCATGGCCCTCTATCAGAATCCAGAGTTTTGAGAAGATTTGAGAAACTTAATTTTTCGCCCAAAAAAAAAAACCGTAAGGGGTACCACTGTCGTTTTTTTTTTTCGGGTCGAAATTTTGAGTTTCGATATCTCAGCTCTGGAAGGGTCTAGAGCCTAAATTTTTGCACTCAGGTCTAAGTCTCATGGCCCTCTATCAGAATCCAGAGTTTTGAGAAGATTTGAGAAACTTAATTTTTCGCCCAAAAAAAAAAACGAAAGGGGTACCACTGTCGTTTTTTTTTTTTTTTCGGGTCGAAATTTTGAGTTTCGATATCTCAGCTCTGGAAGGGTCTAGAGCCTCCATTTTTGCACTCAGGTCTAAGTCTCATGGCCCTCTATCAGAATCCAGAGTTTTGAGAAGATTTGAGAAACTTAATTTTTCGCCAAAAAAAAAAAACGAAAGGGGTACCACTGTCGTTTTTTTTTTTCGGGTCGAATTTTTGAGTTTCGATATCTCAGCTCTGGAAGGGTCTAGAGCCTCCATTTTTACGGCCAGGTTTAAGTCTCATGGCCCTCTATCAGAATCCAGAGTTTTGAGAAGATTTGAGAAACTTAATTTTTCGCCCAAAAAAAAAAAAACGTAAGGGGTACCACTGTCGTTTTTTTTTTTCGGGTCGAAATTTTGAGTTTCGATATCTCAGCTCTGGAAGGGTCTAGAGCCTAAATTTTTGCACTCAGGTCTAAGTCTCATGGCCCTCTATCAGAATCCAGAGTTTTGAGAAGATTTGAGAAACTTAATTTTTCGCCCAAAAAAAAAAAACGAAAGGGGTACCACTGTCGTTTTTTTTTTTTTTTCGGGTCGAAATTTTGAGTTTCGATATCTCAGCTCTGGAAGGGTCTAGAGCCTCCATTTTTGGACTCAGGTCTAAGTCTCATGGCCCTCTATAAGAATCCACAGTTTTGAGAAGATTGGAGAAACTTAATTTTTCAGGAGCGAGGAGACGAGGAGGGATATTGAGAAGCACCCACAGTCACTCACTCACATTACCACACAAACACACACTCACTGTTAGAAAACTAGCACACTTTATCTGAGATCTGTGATGTTTCCTCAGTTCCTCATCAGGGTTTCTGCTCTAGAATCTGTTTGATGTCGAAACGAAGCGACTTTATAATATGAAACACGCAAAGCTCTGATGACTTGTGTATGTGTGTCACTGATTCACATTTCAGATACTGAGATCCAGTTCAACATGTCCAGTCATCAACATCACAGATATTCGGATTCAGATAGTTATATCAGATGAGTTAAATGAGTTTGTTTGAGCGGATCTTCAACATGATGGATGTGTAATATCTACAGTTAATGTTAATAAAACACAAGATCTGAGTGTGTGTTCGCGCAACAGGGAGGAGATGCAAAGCGTTTCATCAGCATAATCACATGCTTTCATATGCAAAACCACACGAACGTTCCCACAGTTATGATTCCTATATAGAGCAAAGCTTAGGAACAACAAAGTATTTTATTTGCAAATGAACATCTCGCGGCAGGATTATTGAGATGAGCTGCAAAACAAACACATGAAGAGAGCCTTGGATCGGCTGGACTAAAGAAGAGTTTCTGTTTTTGTGAGTTTCTGAGGACGACCCTGTCTAGATACGACCCTGTTTAGAGGATGACCTTGGCTTGAGGACGACCTTGGAGTTATTAGGCCCGACCTCAAGGCATGAAGCGCTGACGGAGAGCGCTTGTAAATCGCCCACTCGCTTGACCGATGCTAATGCTAGCAGGAGTGCGGTCTTGAGCGACTGTAGCGGCTCGAAGGGTTGAGGGGTCCCAGGAGGGTCCAGTGGGCAATATCTTATGGCATTTTACTCCTTTAGTGAGGACATTTTTATTTAAGAATTTTTTGATATTTGGACTGGAAACAAGACAAGCATTGTTTGCAGTGCAATGAGAGTTGCTTTCGGGGGCGAAGAGGTCGACCTCAGCCTTGCCGAAGATGCTCCAGATTGTTTGACCCGTCTGGGGATGGAGAGGCCCGGGGAACACGTTGTCCCGGGACAGCATGCGGCTCCCTGGCTCAGGTGTGCCCATAACAGGAGGCGACGGCCTGGTCTGTACAGAGGCCTGAGTCCACCCTGGTGGCTTATGTAGGACTCTACCGCCATGTTGCTCACCTACATCCGCTCGCTCGACCTGTTTCTGTCTCCGAGGCTCCTGGGGAATGGACACGGGAGAGCGCGAGGATGGAGCCAGCGATTCAAGAACGCAGAGATGAGAGACACACTGGCGACAATCCGATAGAGAACAGACCCCTTTTGCGGCGACGTCACAGTTACGTCACGGCGCTAGCTGGAGGCAAAACAAAGTGTAAACTGGAGGCGGCCGATACAAACCAGCACAGATTCGGCTACATAATAAGGAGCTTAAATTACTTTTATTATTATTAAATGTCATCTTGTTGTGTTGTTTGGTGCAAGAATTGATGAAAAATGAATATGTTGTATCTGGAATTTTTATTTCTAGAAAATATTCACATGATTAAAATCGCACTGTAATGTCGTGGTCTCGGCTCGGCAGAACTGCGGATCGTACATACAAGTCTTGTACAGGACCATATATAGGCATCTAAAGATTTATACGCCCTCAGTTTCTCTTTACGATCGGTTTCTCTATAAGGTAGGTGTAGAAGTCAGGCCACTCACCCGAGGTAACGTACGTTAATCCTGTCAGATCGCGTGTAGGCGGCTACGGGTCGGCCAATCTGGATCCATCCGTTAAAAATAACTTTTGGAAATAACAATCGCGGTCCTGGACACTGAGTGACCTTACACATTAAGATAATATCAGATTTTCTCCAGTCATTGTTAAAAAACAAGCTAACAATCCTTGCTAACTAGCGTTCTGCCTCCACCGAAGCTCCGCCCACAAAAAAAACGTCACCATGTTTACCAACTGTAAAAGGGTCTATTGAGCTGCTTTTATAGGCAGATGCCCCGCCCCTTTGGGATGTGCCCTGATTGGCTCGTGCAGACAAGCCGCTCAGCCATTGGTTCCTGCAGTTCCACTGCATTGTTGAATAAAAGGCTTCAATAAATCTGAGAAGCGCACAGCAAAGACGTTTCGAAAGTGAACCGAGATTACGTCAGTATCCGAAACGTTTCAGAAGACAGAAAATGCCGTAACTCTTCCGAACTCAAACACTGGACAGTATAACTCGCTCCGGCTGAATGAAGACGAGTATCTGACGACAGACTCTTACACGGTTTACATCTCCTGACCTGCGGAAAAACATGTTCATTCCACGTGATAATGAAGATTATCTAATCTGTTATGAATTCAGTAAGTTCTGCTGCGATTCCTCAGGCATGATGGGAAACCGGTTCGGGGTATCTCTGATCTGTGTGTGTGTTCCCTGCTGAAGCCGGAGATCGGACAGGTGTGTGTGTGTGAAGTGAACATGTTCAGACCCGACTCGTCTGTTCACTCCGCATGAATGCAGCTCTTTATCTCCAGTCGAGCCTTGAGCTCCTGCAAACTCGACCGACCCGTTTCTGCATCAGATCTGATGCGTTCATGATCCGGTCAGGATTCTGACATCACTTCCTTCCGAAGTGATGATCGAGCTGATCTCTCGTTGGGTTAATGAAGACGCTTGATTACTATTCCAGAGGAGTTTCACACACAAGCCTCTATATTGTGTAAATGAATGATCATAGTCTATAATGTCTGATAAAACACGAACAAAGAGCACAACAGCCATCTTTATCTGCACTGGCGTGGGCAAGAGTTCATGAATAGACTGAGTCACAGAATATGAATCTGATGCATTCAGTCAAATCGACTTTGTCCAGTGAATCAATGAGACTCTGTGTGTGTGAGTGAGCAAGCGAGAGAGAGAGAGTGTGTGTGTGTGTTTTGTTTAAAGCAGAGGATCTTTTCTTTCTTTTGATAGATTGCATGTTCAGATTTTCATTCGATAAAATGTTCTAGGATCCATAAAGGTTTTGTGAAAATGATTAAAATCATTCAAAAATCAAGAAGGAAACCTTTCATTAAAATATTTATTTTTCTTTGTTCAAGAAACAAAAGAAATAAGTCAATGTATTATAACATTTCCTCATTAAAAAGATTAAAAATTAAACAAATAAATT
Source organism: Pimephales promelas (assembly GCF_016745375.1). Next base: position 214,989 of record NW_024121185.1, read on the forward strand.
AGGATCAATCAAGCACGGAAAAAAATTAATATAAAGTTAATAGCAGCACAAACAACTACAGTCACACACAGATTAACTAACGGATAATAGCGGTGACATCACCGTATCAAAACTGTCAAAATAAACACTAAATTCATGTGAAAATATCAGATTCAAGTAAGAACAATCTCATCATTGCGGTGAAGAGTCGAATCCTGAGAGAAGCAGAACATCCCAGACCGAGTCCGTCACAGACGCAAACCACGCTAGCATTAGCATGTGCGCTCCAGCGTTTAATCCAGCGTGATCGTGTGTTTAAGTGTGTTCAGACGGAAGTGACTTCAGTAAATCGTACGGTTTCAACAGTTCTTCACCTTTACTGAGCAACTGTGGTCATCAATGACGTGCATTTCATCTTAAAGTCCACATGAAATCAAAACTGACTGTTAGCGCACATCACTTACGATCAATCCACTGGACAGAAACGCGCTTGTCCTGGTAAAACATTATTATTATTATATTGTCTATCAAATTTTTGTTTTTGGATTGGAAATTCGGCACAAAGACCAAAGATTCTTCACGCTGACTTTAACGTCACCATTGCACTGCTTTACTTTAGTTATTTTGGACTTTTTATTTTAGTAATCAACACACAATCGGTATGAAACATTCGGAATCATCTAGTTTTGTAATTGGACACCTGCGATAATCTTTCGGCAGACTCCTCCTCTCTTTCAAAATGGACGATCTTTGGTCCAATGCATTCATGAAACTAATTCAAAAGACTGAGAACTGGATTCAAACTGGGCTGTGTTTAAACAGAACCAGATTCAAACCAAACAGTGTTTAAACAGAACCGGATTCAAACCGGACTAAGAACCGGATTAAAACTGAACTGTGTTTAAACAGAACCAGATTAAAACCGGACTGTGTTTAAACAGAACCAGATTCAAACCAAACTGTGTTTAAGCAGAACTGGATTCAAACCGGACTAAGAACCAGATTAAAACTGGACTATGTTTAAACAGAATCAGATTCAAACCGGACTGTGTTTAAAACAGAACCGGATTCAAACTTGACTAAGAACCTGATTAAAACTGGACTGTGTTTAAGCAGAATCAGGTTAAAACCGGACTGTGTTTAAACAGAACCAGATTCAAACCGGACTAAGAACCGGATTAAAACTGAACTGTGTTTAAACAGAATCAGACTAAAACCAAACTGTGTTTAAACAGAACCGGATTCAAACCAAACTGTGTTTAAACAGAACCGGATTCAAACCGGACTAAGAACCGGATTAAAACTGGACTGTGTTTAAACAGAATCAGATTCAAACCGGACTAAGAACCAGATTAAAACTGGACTGTGTTTAAACAGAACCAGATTCAAACCAAACTGTGTTTAAACAGAACCAGATTCAAACCAAACTGTGTTTAAACAGAACCAGATTCAAACCGGACTAAGAACCGGATTAAAACTGGACTGTGTTTAAACAGAACCAGATTCAAACCGGACAAAGAACCGGATTAAAAGTGGACTGTGTTTAAACAGAACCAGATTCAAACCGGACAAAGAACCGGATTAAAACTGGACTGTGTTTAAACAGAACCGGATTCAAACCAAACTGAGAACTGAATGTGTGTGAACGCATCAGTGTCTGTTTCATCTGTTCGGGAAACAAACATTTAAGACAAATGGTTGAAAAGATTCTCCTAGTCTGAGTTCTGGTTGAAGGATCGGTGTGGTTTTGTTTCTGCACCTGAAACAGGACTTACAGAAGGACCAACATGACATCATGACTTTTGTGTAAACATACACGCCACTTTCAAGTCAAGTGGCGTGTTATCTCGACGCATTTTCAGATATCCGCGTGTATGTCTACGCCATTAACGTCCGAGTGATTCCGCGTGTCTGAACACGCCTTTAAATGTCCGAGCGAAACGGAGCAAAATGTAGATCTACATCTGGGGAGCGATCTTTTTCTTTCCTAGGATGGTGAGGGAACAGTCGTAAATGCCATTAACCCCAGTGACGGGATGGTTTAGGGGCGGGGTTGAGGTAAGTCATATATTTATAAATACAGTAATAACGTTAAGTCAACGGCTTTCATAAACACGCTGAAAAGCGATTATGCATGTCGATAGCACGCCAAAAATGGAAATACGAATTGGCGTGTCATACACACGCTACTTCATGAGATCAGTCTGGAAGGACACTGGGAAACAATCAGGATTTCATTAATCAGTTCGTAAGACTGCAAACTTCCCCTGACATGCGGGTCGAGAGGCGTAATCTCTGTAATGGTTTCTGCCCATTTTCACATGATGTAATATAAATCTCTGATGTCCTCAGTGTCAGCTCAGACTTCACCAGGATTAATTATTATAGCTCGTCAAATTTGCCCCTTTTTTATGTGTGAGGGAAATCGCTCCGTTTTTGTGTGTGTCACTTTAAATGCAAATGAGCTGATGCTCCGCCCCCGTTCGAGTTTAGAGTTTAGGTTATCTGAAGCAGTAGTACTCGTCGGTCTCCACACGAGGGCGTAGGGCAGATTTGGTAAACGTCTCCTCCTCGGTGACGGATCCGTCGGGATCGGGATCGTCCTCTCCCAGCGTGTCCAGGTAACTGCCCACCGAGATCCCGTCCAATCCGTCGCTGTCGTGCTGGGACTGGCTGTCTGATAGGCTGAAGGAGCTGCCCGTCAAGCTGCCGTCCCGGCTGGCCACGCCCCCTCGCTCCTCCATTAGCCAGCGCATCGACTCCACCCCCTCGTTGATTGACAGCAGCTGCTGCATCAGTTTAACGTCTATCGAGCGGAGATGAGCCTGCGTTCAGGAAACACATCCACAAACTTATCAATATTAAGATTATGATTTCTGTTATCTTTCTATTTTACATTTCTGTTACCTGTAATCAACTTAGAAATAATTAGGGATGCACCGATATGAACATTTTGTCCTATACCTTTAACTCTTTATATTTTAAAGCCGATAACTGATATATTGCCTAATAAATATAAATCCAAATTTTTTAGATCCTGATTACGAACACAAAAGTCTCACCATTAAAAGCCACCTCCTAAAAACACAATTATAATGTTCTCATGATAGTTTTATGTAGTCGATATGACACACTCGCGCTGCACATGTTGCACTTTAGTGTATTTTCCTTTTTTGAAGTGATTCCAATCATATTTATAGCAATTAAAAACCCTCATATTGAACGGTGAGCATCTGAAGCGTCTCAGCTGAAGGAAATAATACATTATTTATCGCTTTTATTATATCAGACAAATTTTCTTATCGGGCCGATAACCATAACATAAAAAAAACATATCAGCCGATACCGATATGATGGCCAATATATCGTACATCGCAGGAAATAATTACATAAATAATTAAAAAATTATTTCTAATTTTTCTAAAAGTCTTCGGCTGCATTTATTTGATGAAAAATACAGTAAAAACAGTGAAATATTATTATAACGTAAATCAGCTGTTTTCTATGTGAATATACAGTAAAGTGTAATTTATTCCTGTGATGTTCATCATCATTACTCCAGTCTTCAGTGTCACATGATCCTTCAGAAATCACTCTAATATGAGGATCTGATGCTCAAGAAACATTTATGATTATTATCAGCGTTCATATTTTCGTGGAAACTGATACATTTCATTTTTCAGGATTATTTGATGAATAGAAAGTTAAAAAGAACAGCATTTATTTGAAATGGAACTTTATTAATGTCTTTACTGTCACTTTTGATCAACTGAATGAGTCGTTGCTGTATTCGTTTAAAAACACATGATCATGAACCCGAACTGTTCACCGGCTAATGTCTGTGGAATAATGTTTGTCTAATACTTCAAATCATCTACCATCTGCATTCAGCAAATAAATCATTTAACCAAGTCTTGCAGACCTATGAGATATATATATATATATATAACACACATCATATACCATACAAATCAAATTTAAAAACTGGATATCGGTCGACGCTTCAACACAAACGCGTTCACTTCATATTTTAGCAAAATCGTATTAAATTTGGTTTTAAATGGAGGAATTGAATGATGTTCGTGTTCAAACACAAGAGCTGATTCCACTCATGTTATATACAGTAATGTAAAGTACAGCTGGTGGAGTTTAGTTCTGACTGAAACTCAAAAGAGTCGAACTATTAGACACTGAACCAGTTGTCAAGTGAAGACAGTCAAGAGTAAACACAGGCGAACCCTTTAGCAGAAACACACACACTCATTTACATGAGGTTTGTGTGGAACAGGAACACACACCCCTAATCAATCATGAATGATTCAGACAGACCATAATACTGCCACTGTTCTCCACGGCAACAGCTGTCTGACACACACACACACACACACACGACATCAGATCCTCTCGTCAATACTGACACACTTCCAGTCTGATGATCTGATGTGTGTGTGTGTGTGTGTGTGTGTGTGTGTGTGTGTGTGTGTGTGTTGACCTGTAAATGCCCCTCATGGCGGCTCTTTATGATCGTTCAGGCTTGCACAGGTCACGACCTCTCTCACACACACACACTATATCACAAACACACACACCAAACAATCTGTGCCATTATTTGTCAAGTAAAACTAGAAATATTTCAAACCGTTAATAGAAAATGAAGCAGCAGCAGATCACGTGTTCAAACGAGGACTCTCAGTCGAGCCGGAGCACTGAAGAGTCATAATAATAAACCGCACTTTCAAGGGTTAATGAGGTGTAAAGTTTCCTTTTAAGGGCGCAGTGTGTGTGTGTTTGTGTGTTTCCACATTAACGAACAGCCTGTGTTGCTGAACCGACTGGTTTTGTTGAGTCTGGTGTGTTTGTGCAGGAGTGAATAACAGCAGGAGCGCGGATCAACCATCTGTTACTCACACTAAACCCTTCAGAAGCCATGCAACACACACACACACACACACACACACACACACCTCAGATCATCCGGAGACTCGCGCGCGACGGGGCGTGAAACACCGCAGCCCACGTGACCGCGACACGAACACAGCGAGTCAATATTAATACACACATAACATAATCATCACAGAATAAACCAAAACTTGAATACAGCCTATATCTTTCTTGATTTCAGTTCACTTCTGGAGGAGTTTGTCTGAACTCTAGGTGTTTGTTCATGTCAATCAATATCTGAGATTAATTATTCACTTTATGATTCACATCTCATTATAAGTGCTTTATGGCTGCTGTTGACGATTATATGAAAACAGATCCGACTCTCTCAGTCCACAGAACCGACTCACCATCTGCTGTCTGAGGAACCGGATCTTGTTGTTGAGTGTGTGTAGATCATCCGCGCGCGCGTGTGTTTCCGAGCATCGGATCGCAGCTTCGCCCGTGCACGAGCGGGTCAGACTCTCCGGAACTTTCCGGCCCAGTTTACTCTCCACATCCCTGAAGTCCGGCAACTCCTCCATCTTCATCATCGATAACTCAGAGCCGCAGGTGACCGGTCAACCGGAGCATGACGTCACACCGCGGAGGAGCCGCGCCCGGAGCTCACGGGTGTCAGAAACACGGATGAGCTCAAACTGCGGGGCTTCCGTGCACAGACTCGGATCTGATCTGGTCGGGCTGACTGACGGGTGCGCGCGCACACAACAGGTGACATCCGCCCTCATGCGCGTCATCAACCGGCGCATGCGCAGAGCGCTCTTTCGCATTAGTCTATTAGACACTTTTTTGAACAAACGTACACCAGCAACATAAAAAGGGTGCAAACTACTTCCTATTTAATCTGAGTAAACTGTAACGTGAGCTCAGGCTGATTGTATTTTCACAAGGATATTTCAATACAGACTAATGTAATCACCTGTTGAAAAGCAGTGAAGCAGCAGCGCCATCCAGTGGTGACATTAAGAAACACCAAACAAGTGCATTAGGCTACTTTAAACTGAATATTATTGCTTTATATCTTTATTATGATGATACAGATTAAGCTGAAATATTCTAAGCGACAACCTTTAAATAATGTTATGTTTTGCAAATGTTTTTGCCAGTTATGTTTAGCAAAAGTCGCTCAGTTAAATGTGTATTCATGCATTTGCTGTGAACATATTCACATTGTGAAGCAGCAACGCCATCTAGCGGTGCAATGAGGAAACACCACAGAGACTCGGTACACTACAGTTTGTTGATGGTTTATTTGAGTCTTTTTAGTATGAGCTTTAAAGTTTTCACAATAAACTATTAAATAATGTCCAAAGATATTTTGTAAACAGATTTAATGGAAGTTGTCATGATTATTTTACATTATTTCAGTGATATCAGGTAGTTTTATGAATGTCATCTTCGGTTTGTCATAGTAAAGACTTGTACCTGTTTGAGATCATATTATCAGTGTTTACACTACAGACTGTGTTTTGTTGTGGTCGTCGTAGCGCTGATAATGGTCTCCAAGCAACGGTTGCCGACCCTCCGTCCTATAGGAGCGTGACCTGATGACACATGTGGTGGCGGTGAAAATAATCGCCACGGCGATGAGGGCGGAAACCACGGTTACGGTGATGATCTGGGTCAGTGTGAGAGGAGGGGCTGAAAATAAAAGACAATCACACATCAGCAGCATTTTAGTTCACTTTTAGTTCACTACAATTCGCTAGAGTTCACTAGAGTCAACTAGAGTCATCAAGTTCACTGGAGTCAATTAGAGTTCACCAAATTTTACGAGTTACCTAGAGTTCACAAAAGTTTACTTAAAGTACATTAAAGTTTACTAGAGTCAACTAGAATTCACTAAAGTGTACTAGAGATCACTGAAGTTCAGTCGAGTCAACTAGACCAAAGTTTACTAGAGTCCATTAGAGTTCACTGAAGTTTACCAGATTTAACTAGAGTTCACTAGAGTTGACGGATCATAAATAATATTAATCATCAGCATATAAAATAATAACAATAATAAACAATAATAATAACGCTGATCATATAATAATAATAATAATAAATCTGACCTGGCCACTGGATCTGGTAGGAGTATCCCAGGTTCTCCGGCGCCGTGAGGAACATCTCTGCGTTGGTCACCGGCGGCCAGAAGGGCACCATGTTAAACTCTCTGTTGTGTCCGATGGGGGTGTTTTCCAGCGGATAGACGGAGGCGTCTGGAGGAACACACACACACACACGTTAACCTCCGGCCGATACTCTGACTGACGGCGACGGATGACCTCACCTGGACCGTGTCTGCGCAGCCACTCGTCGAAGATGGCGTCAGTGAAGGTGTGCAGCAGCAGGAACACGGGGTCGTTGGGCGAGAGGTGAGTCTGACCCCCCGTCCCGTTCAGGAACAGATGAGCCAGGTTATGCAGACTGCGCACCGCGGGGTCATAGGTCCCGTCAGGAGCGCTGTACCCTAACGAAACCACACCTCATCACACACACACACACACACACTGCAGCTGGACTAGAGTTCAGAGTTCGCGTCTCACCCTCAATGCTGTTCCTGAAGCTGTCGGACGAGGTGGAGTAGAAGGGCGGCGTGTCGAAGGCGTTGAGCTCGAAACACGACGCCACATCCTGAGGCTCCGGCAGACGCTGCACCATCGGCCGCGCAGCGTTCCCGGCGGGGTTCCTGCGGATCGGACTGCTCTCCGAACCTCACAACAATCATCATAGCAATATTACTTCAAAACATTCATAGAAAGAAATAAAAAATGAAAATTATATTAATAAACAAATACAAAAATTCATAAACATTAATAATAATAATATTGATGATGATATCATTACATACAAAATAATAATTCTAATAATAATAACAATAATACTACTAATAGTATTAATAATAATCAGCCTGCGGCCCGTTTCAATAAGGAGGTTCAACCAACTCTGAGTTAAAGCGTTGACTTACCCTGAGATGGGAAACTCAGAACAGCTGAAATCAGTTGGTTCATTCAACTCTGAGTTAAAGGGATACTCCACTTTTTTTGGAAATAGGCTCATTTTACCACTCCCCCAGAGTTAAACGGTTGGGTTTTACCGTTTTCGAATCAATTCAGCCGATTTTCTGATATTTAGAAGAATATCAGTAACCAGACGGTTTCTGGTCTCATTGACTTCCATAGTAGGAAAAAATATACTCAATGAGACCAGAGTCTGGTTACTGATATTCTTCTAAATATCAGAAAATCGGCTGAATGGATTCGAAAACGGTAAAACTCGACCGTTTAACTCTGGGGGAGTGGTAAAATGAGCCTATTTCCAAAAAAAGTGGAGTATCCCTTTAAGCGCGAGCACCACTACTATAAACAGCCATTATCAATCGAGCGCAGATATTATGAGTCACCATGGCAACAGCGCCGGACAAAAAGAGGTGCTGGGTGTAATTAATTACCAAGTAATCTAAATATTATAATTTAATTAAAGGGATTACTCTTAACTTCTCTGTAATTTAAAATAAATTATGATGCAATTACATTAAATATGCTATAGACCAATTCAGTATAAAACAATAGTGGATCCAACAAACATTTTTAAAAGGTATATTTTTTATGTAACCTTCTCCCTCTACACACTTTGATTAATTTAAGAATAATTCATGCAATTGTATATTAATTATTGTATATTAATTATATTAATTGTATATTGTTAATTGTGTATTGTATATTTTTAATTGTATATTGTATATTGTTAATTGTATATTGTATATTTTTAATTGTATATTGTATATTGTTAATTGTATATTTTTAATTGTATATTGTATATTTTTAATTGTATATTGTATATTGTTAATTGTATATTGTATATTTTTAATTGTATATTGTATATTGTTAATTGTATATTTTTAATTGTATATTGTATATTTTTAATTGTATATTGTATATTTTTAATTGTATATTGTATATTTTTAATTGTATATTGTATATTGTTAATTGTATATTGTTAATTGTATATTGTATATTGTTAATTGTATATTTTTAATTGTATATTGTATATTGTTAATTGTATATTGTATATTGTTAATTGTATATTGTATATTTTGGCGGTACTTCTATCGGGAGAGATCCTCTAATTACCCGTTTTGGCCGTGGCACGTTGAGGTTGAGACCTGCACTGCCCTCTAGAGCCCCGGCTCGGGATCTGGCTTTTGTATTTGAGGGTCCGGCATTTGCTCCCTTCGAGTCCATTGAAGAGCGTCTCGGGTCAGTATTTAGTCACCTTGAGAGGGAACGAGACGCTGCGTTCGCCTGCTAATTGTCGCGGTCTGCTTTCGGGGGTGCTTTATAGTTTCCTGGTCTATGACGTCACCCGCCTATGACGTCTCGGACTGAATCATGTGCTTCACGACGCAATCACACAGAGCGTTCCCACCGCGTCTCGAACGCAGCGTCTCGTTCCCTCTCGGGGAAACAGGGCTACATACGTAACCTGAGACGTTATAGTTATTGTTCTCGCTGTGATTACGGTTCTAGATATGATTCCTAGATTAGTTATGGTTATAGTTATGTTTCTCAGTGTGAACGGCTACTGGTGATGGGCTCTCACTGTTGCAGATGGTCCCCAGTGTGTCGTAATCCTCCACGCTCTCACACACCACCCTCCAGCGTGAGAAGATGGAGTTGGAGCTGATGGAGTCGGTGTCGAAGGAGCTGCGTGCGCCCATCAGATCATCCGTGCAGACGTCACACACACTCCCGCCGATCGCAAAGTTCCAGTACGGCAGCGCGAAGCTCGGGTCTCCCAACATGTCCTGAGAGAAACCAGTCAGATCACAGTCAATATCCGAGAGAAACCAGTCAGATCACAGTCAATATCCGAGAGAAACCCGTAGCACAACGCCATCTCGTTCTACTCTTCAAAAACTGGGAGAATTTGACATTTGAACCTTCAGTGATGAAGCGCTCTGAGACACACGAGTCTTGAGTGAGACTGTTAAACGCTTAATCACATCAAGAGTGAATCTGTGTTCCTTTCCATTACTATGATTATAATCACTTATAACGGTTCACAGATCATGAGTATCTGGAGTATCGATCTACAATCGCAGATCATTAGATTATTTGTCAAATAAACACTGTCTTTTAAAAATAAAAATCTGCCTGACTCTATGGGAATTTAACATAGGGGTGCCCTGACTTATGCACCCTGTATTTTAAGGAAAAACATTTATTTATTTATGATACATTATTCATTCACAAAGAAAATTGGTGTCCTTACAGGTTGGAGTTTTCCTCATTTTTCTAATTAAGGCATTAAGATCAATATCCAAAAGATGATTTTTTTATTCCTCTTTTTAGGCAACGTTAGCATGGGGGCCAAAACTTATTCACACCACTGTAGACCACATAGAGCCCCAAATATTGTCCCCATCCTAAAACTTAAAAAGCACCTCTCTTTTATAAGCAAACTGCACTGAAAAATTATAAATAGCATAAAAAGTATTTTTTTTTTCCTATTAAATTTGTTATTTATTTATTTAGTTAATGTTTTTAATATATACCACCCAATCGAATAGATTCTCATGAAATTGTCTACGCAACACAATATTAAAATGTTCCAGATGGCGCAAATGATCAACAGTACCTGCATGTCCCGCTCGAGCTGTAGTAAATGGTACCGGTGCCACGTGACGAACCCGGGCCCCTCGTGACTGAAGTCCACCCCGCCGAAGCTGTCCTGCGCGGGCCCGAGGAACGTCTTGCTGACCGAGTAATAGTGGGACCACACGAACAGGTTATAGATGCTGATGTTCTCGAACTGAACCGTGTTGTTGTCCGGCCCGAAGATCTCGGGGTACCGGCGAGTCGCGATCACGAGGTCAGGGTGGGGCGCGCGCTTAGCCCGGTCCAGCGCGTTCACGAACGCGCGCTTCTCCTCCGCGCTCAGCTGCATCACATTCCTCCGCACTGTAGAATCATAACCATATAAAATGTATATTAATCATTTACGCATATTGTATATTTTATGTATACTTAAACATTATATATTAAATATTGACAGTTCCCTGCTGAAAATCCCCCCCGGCCGAACTCAACATGATTCAGGCTAATGCTGGTTTCAGAACATCTACTCAAGTTGGTCAACAAACTACCATGTGAATCTGTTTGACCAAGAATGGTACTGAGGTTAAAGGGATAGTTCACCCAAAATTAGCGCATGATTTACTCTCCCTTATCCTAGGACCGAGGTGTATATTTCTTCTTTCCGACGAATACAATCTGAGTAATATAAATATTTATATAAAAATGTCTACCAAGCTTTATAATGGCAGTGAACGGCTATCTGTTTTGAACTTAAGTGCATCTATTCATCATAAAAGTGCATCTGTCCATCATAAAAGTGCATCTGTCCATCATAAAAGTGCATCTATCCATCATAAAAGTGCATCTGTCCATCATAAAAGTGCATCTGTCCATCATAAAAGTGCATCTGTCCATCATAAAAGTGCATCTGTCCATCATAAAAGTGCATCTATCCATCATAAAAGTGCATCTATCCATCATAAAAGTGCATCTGTCCATCATAAAAGTGCATCTGTCCATCATAAAAGTGCATCTGTCCATCATAAAAGTGCATCTATCCATCATAAAAGTGCATCTGTCCATCATAAAAGTGCATCTGTCCATCATAAAAGTGCATCTGTCCATCATAAAAGTGCATCTGTCCATCATAAAAGTGCATCTATCCATCATAAAAGTGCATCTGTCCATCATAAAAGTGCATCTGTCCATCATAAAAGTGCATCTGTCCATCATAAAAGTGCATCTGTCCATCATAAAAGTGCATCTGTCCATCATAAAAGTGCATCTGTCCATCATAAAAGTGCATCTGTCCATCATAAAAGTGCATCTATCCATTATTAAAGTTCATCCATTCATTTGTAAACTAAGAAAGTGCTTTAAGTAGAATGCAAATGGCCGGAAGATAGAATTTTACTGTGTTAAATATGATTTTTTATATATATATATATATATATATATATATATATATAAATCCAATAGTATTTGTCTGAAAGAACAAAGTTACACATGACTTGAGGGAGAGTAAAACGTGGGCTAATTTTCCTTTCTGGATGAACTATCCATTTAAGCGGGTGTTTCAGCAGGGCTGTGGAACAGAAAGAGTGAGTTTCCCTGACCCACGGGCACGCGCCGCTCGCACGCGTCTCCGGTGTGTCCGTGTTTGCAGTGCCCGCAGTCGAAGCCGCTGAAGTTCCCGTTACATCGACACGCGCGCGTGAAGAAGCGCAAGGGCCAACGCTCGCGATCATCGCGTCCGTCGTAGGGGTACTGGGGTCCGTGTGCACGCGCATCCGCAAGCACTTCCACGCAGTTCCCGCGCCCGGAGCTCGCGCCACAGGGGTCATTCTCCAAAGCGAACGGGGACGGGCAGCACTGCGCGCTCCTGAGGCCCTCCGGCGTCACGCACACGCGCGGGAACTGAGCGCAAACGAGCACTAGACCGTGCACGAGCAGCAGCAAACCTCCACACAATCGCCACATCAGGACAATATCAAAAGAAATCAATTAATAGGCTATACAAATAGTCTCCGAGAAAAAGGTCTCAAAAATAGCCAGGTGCTCTGAAAAATAATTAATAAATCAAATGTCGAACGCAATCAGCAATATCCAAATTATCTTCAAAACAACAAAGGCTCAAACATCATCATCTCCTAAATCAGTTATTAAGATCTGTAAGTGTGGCCGGTGGTTGTTTGCTGCTCCTCTCGCTGCAGATCCAGTGTTTTGAGGAATTATTGTTAATATCCTGAGTTTATATACGGCCGAGCGCGTGCGCGTGACTCCTGCATCCCTGATCCCCACGTGACCGCGAACTCACTGACACACACTTCACCTTTAGTTCAGCAAACACCGCAGTGTGTGAATACTCGTTCATAATTAAATGGAATATTAGTAACAAGTTTTTAGATTTGTGATCATTCGTGTATCTGAGGATATAGAGTAAATCAGCTGAGAGCGAGAGACACTGACTGACACCTGCTCACTTTACCACTCTATTTTAATTTATTTCTTTTTTTATAAGAAGAAGTAAATTGTTATATTTTTTGGATGGAAATCAGTGTATAATTTGTATAATATTCTACAATCTTTCTCCTGATTCATTCTTTGGGATTTGAGACCTGAGGTGTTTCCACATTTAAAAGTCATGTGAGGAAGCTAATCCAACACACACACACACATTCTCTCTCTCTCACACACACACACATTCTCTCTCACACACACATTCTTTCTCACACACACACACGCACACAGATCAGATGCTCCTCATGAGGAAAACTGCTCTCTCGAAACAACGTCACAAACACACGCGACTCTTTACTATCATATACAGTAAAATATTATATGATCAATAAGTTATGACAACAAAATTAACTGGAAAATCAACTTTTTTAAAAAATGATACAAGCTTCAACTATTTTTTTTTTTAGTTTAATGTAATTTAAGTTGAAATGACTGAAACATCGAAGTTGAACATTTTTTTACAAAGTGTGGAAATTAGGGTTTGCTTCAGTGTGTGTAAAACCACAGGATAAACAATAGAAGCCCAAGTGTGTGTGTGTGAGAGAGAGTGAGATTGTGTGTGTGTGTGTGTCAGATATCACACACACACACACACACACACACACACACAGCATGTGAATCGGTGTGACTGGTGAGTTGTTCTGGTAGAAACAGAAACTTCCAGATTTCCGTAATTTCCTCACAATCGTCAGCGTTAATGAGTGAACGTGCAGTTCCTGACATCAGACCAGTCCAGACGGGCCATCTCCACACACTCACACACACACTCCTGCTGGTTTGATCTCATGTTGAATCACTGAAGTCTGCTTGAGAACCACTGACTCACCGAAGCATCTTCATCTTTAATGGCTTCATCAGCCAAGCCCTCTCAAAAAAGAAACAAAACAAGCACTAAAAAGAACACAAATTGTACACTTTATATTTACTGATATTTAATGATTTTTAGATTACATTTAATAGATAAACTTTCACGAAAGCATTTGCAATAGGTTGTAGAGTGAAGCAACGGGACTCAGAGTTTCCAAAAGATCCAAAAGAAAGTGCTCTAAGAAATGTGAGATCCAGATCAGTGTGTGTGTGTGTGTGTGTGTGTGTGTGTGTGTGTCAGAGGTTGCGTTAGACTTACTTCGCATTGGGTTGTAAAAAATCCATCATAATCTATTAATTCCTGACATTTTAATGTAATGTGATTTTAATAATCACATTTTAATGATAATAAGCCATTTCATCGTTTTTGTTCACATTTTAATTTTTATTCACAAACATTCAGGAGGGGCATATAGGCCAGATTACGCATCTATTTATTCATGAAGAGAAAGTTGAACAGAGACTGTGCGTCACTTTTCTGGTTTCATCATGAATGTTTGTCCAATAAATCACAATAAGCTTTGTTATTTTTGATATGAAACAAAGTTTCAGATTTCATATCCTGTCTATTTTATCACAAAATTCAAACAATAAATACCGTTTTGGCGCTCTTTAACGTGGTTCGAGAGTTTAAGTGAAGCACAGCGTGAGTAAACGCGATCAATTCCTTCACCATTACAGCATTACACAATGAAATAATGAATGAACATCAAAAAAAAAATGTTGAAAGATACAGTCCAGCTTACCGAAGTCCATATCACGTCTCATGTAATCGCTCACTCCGTGTTCAACCACAAAAAGTATTGTATTCATAACTCAGGGTACGTTTACACCACAACGATATGCTCAAAACAGAGTTTTCCGCATACAGACGACACCTAAAACGACTAAAAACGCTGTATTCTGCTGCTAAGCCAGAAGATGGCGATGAAACACTATAGAGTGAACACGAAATACGCATGTGCATGACGTCATCATCTTCAGAGATTCGCGTTTTAGTCGTTTAAACTGAGAGCGCTTTCAAAAATCGAAACCAGTTTTCAAAAGTTTGTTTTCAGGCGGCCAAAACGCAGTTTTCGTGTAAACGAACGGCCGAAACGCATAAAAAGTTTTACGTTTTTAGTTGAAAATGTTGTCGTGTAGACAGTCCTTTATAAAACCATTCCATTGAACATTAACTTTATAGTGCGCAAGAGGCGCTCGCCACCAAGTGGACAAGAGTGAGAATTACACTTACAACACATCCCTCTCAATGCAATCTTTCAAAATGACAGACGGCTTTCAGATTTTTACGTCACTGCTAAAAAAAATGTATGTCAATTAAGTTGCGTTTCGGTTAACGCAACCTCAAGTGTGTGTGTGTGTGTGTGTGTGTGTGTGTTAGGCTTGCTCATTCTGTTCGATGTTGGCAACAAGTCCCTTTGTGTCGATAGTGGCGGGAGGCCGAGTGGGGTCCGAGTTGAAGTAGAGGCTGTTGTCAAACGTACACTCTCCGAACACCGGCCTCGGGCTCCTCCTGACGAACAGGAATGTGGCGAGTCCTGCGACGGCGAGTATGACCAACACGACCCCGACGGCGATCCCCGCGGAGCCGTGAGGAGCCTCTTCCACCACAGCGACTGCAACACCACACAGCATTTCACTCGTCTTATCAATAAATGTGTAAACTTTGACAGCCCTAATTATAATTCATTTCAATGATTACACGGCTCTGCCGAATACTTGATTCTGATTGGTTAATTGCATCATCTAACTGCACATTATTCCCAGATAACAAGAAGGCTCATCCGGGTCACGGAAGTCATCAGCGATTTACACTCGATAGGAACAGTTTTTCTTCATGGAAGTTTTGCGTTTGGTGAGCTAATAAAATATTAAAACTCAGTCAAATCAATATTTAGTGCATACAGTTATTTAATTATGCCATCCAGTATCGAGGACTTGCTCTCTCTTGTTTCATACAAACGCAGTGGCGGCCATTTTGTGACTATTGTTTTGTATTACTAATGTAACTAATGTAATAAATTAGTGCTGTCAAACGATTAAAATATTCAATCGCGATTAATCGTATTAATGTCATAGTTAACTCGCGATTAATCGTATTAATGTCATAGTTAACTCGCGATTAATCGTATTAATGTCATAGTTAACTCGCGATTAATCGTATTAATGTCATAGTTAACTCGCGATTAATCGCATTAATGTCATAGTTAACTCGCGATTAATCGCATTAATGTCATAGTTAACTCGCGATTAATCATATTAATGTCATAGTTAACTCGCGATTAATCGCATTAATGTCATAGTTAACTCGCAATTAATCGTATTAATGTCATAGTTAACTCGCGATTAATCGCATTAATGTCATAGTTAACTCACGATTAATCGCATTAATGTCATAGTTAACTCACGATTAATCGCATTAATGTCATAGTTAACTCACGATTAATCGCATTAATGTCATAGTTAACTCGCGATTAATCGCATTAATGTCATAGTTAACTCGCGATTAATCGCATTAATGTCATAGTTATCTCGCGATTAATCGCATTAATGTCATAGTTAACTCGCGATTAATCGCATTAATGTCATAGTTAACTCGCGATTAATCGCATTAATGTCATAGTTAACTCGCGATTAATCGCATTAATGTCATAGTTAACTCGTGATTAATCGTATTAATGTCATAGTTAACTCGCGATTAATCGCATTAATGTCATAGTTAACTCACGATTAATCGCATTAAACGAGCTAAACTGACAGACCTATAATAAATATTTCAACTCAGATCAATATTTCGTGTGTAATTGTACACTTATGTGGCAAGTGTCCATGTAATAAGCGGGATAATGTACATTCAGCCGTTTGTTATCTCAGAATAAACCCCTTCAGGCTGATGATGAAGTCCTGATCCTGATCACCCTGTCTGGGTTTATTCTGAGATAAGATGTGCATTATCTCTCACTAAATGAAATGTAGATACACACCTGGTATCGCTGGTTTCTCTGTTGGTGGTATAACTGAAATATAAAGACATATTTATAACTATTAAACTGAAAGGAAAAAATAAACTATCAATGTTGCTTTCGTGCATTTGCCACTAACCTTTTGGAGTCTTGCAGATATAAGGCCTGTAAGAGTTGCAGTGAGCCGTGCTCCACATCCCAGTGCTCGACTGCACTTCCACACACTGGCCAATGTCATTGGGCATCCGGGGCTTCCAGTTCGTGTAATCCACCACCGTGTTATCAATCCACATCCATTCACCTGCGACAGACACGCTTTCAGAGGGTGTTCGGAGATCATTTTTAGCATTGTGTGTGCTGGAATAAGTACATTTCTAACCCGAATGACTGCGGTGCATGCCGATCCAGAAAGATTTGATTCCATCCTGCAGGATCTCCACGTTCTGAACGATAAACTGGGATTCGACTGAGTCCTCGATACTCACCAACGATGCCCCTGAAATTACATCATAGTTGTTTTTCTGTGTTTTGCTAGTGATTAAAGGGGTCATGGGTTTTCTCAAAACTCCCGTTGGGGTTCAGTCTCTAAACGGTTGTCATTTGCCTTCTCTGGATGTGAGCGTCACGTCAAAAGCAAACAAAAGCCATTACAATGACTGACGCTGTCTACACTGATACAGATGTGTGTTCAGTTTCTGACGGTCTGTCGACAACAAGAAAACTGGAAAATTTGCTTTGATTGTCCAGTTTAAACAGCTGGTTTGAGTCCCTCTACAGACTTCAGGAGATCCCAGCGTCTGAATACAGTGGATGGTTTATTTTAATGGCGTCCCGGATCGCATCGGGCGATTACATGTTTGTTCGGAGCATTTGACTGAGGCACAGTGTAATGGAGAGCTCGCAAAGAAACTTTCAACTTTGAGCATTATCATTTTTCCACATATAGTAGATCAACATTATAAGTGAACCTCAAGGAACATATTAAAATATATATCCATGTCATGATGATGCTGTTTGAAATGAAAGTGAATGAGTATCATAATATAGTTTCACAGCATACATGTGGATTCTGTTTAAGTTAAAAGAGATCATCTACTTGACAGAAAGTAATGCCAACCTATTCTCAAGCACTCCACGGTGGCATGAGCCCAGTTGTCCGACATGGAGGTCATGAAGGCGTAGCAGTGTCCTCTGAAAGGGATCCAGGTTTTGCGCTTCTTTGACTCAGGGCAGTTCCCCGGCATCTGAGGCGGGTCTGTGGGAGCGATGTCTGACGGAAGGAACCGGGAGTTAATAAACTATAAAAGTGTTCGTTTTAATGTTTAAGTTTTAGCTTTAAATGTTATAAAGTGATTAAAAAAAATCAATCGATACCCAATCCTAGTTATAATGCACACTTTCCAGCCAATCAGAATCGAGTATTCAGACAGACCATGGCATACAGTACATTCTTTGCCATTTTCTATATTTTGAGCTATGGTAATACCACACCAGCTCCCGAGTAAAATTATTCAAGACAATGGCATGCAGAATTTTGAATGAAATACCTGGGGATCGCTTGCACAGGGAATAATATGTGTTGTCGCATGAAGCCGTTTTCCAGTCGCCATCCGTATCAATATATACACACGCTAAATTGTTTTTGGGCTCTCCTGATGCCCATTTGCTGTATCTAAGAAGCCAGTTGTCCACCCAGCGGTAACGGCCACTAGTCTGAAGCAAACAAATTTAATTCGTAGGACATTAAAAACATGATTTTGTCATTTTTGTCAACATCTTTAACATTTTCTATCAAGCAAACAAATTGTTAACCCTAATCCTCAATCCCGAACATAACCTATTCCTCCAATTTTGTCCATAACAGGGACATTTTAGTCCTATCTTTTTTTGGAGGGCATAATTATTCATTTTGTTGGCATTAATCCTGTGATGGCTCTGTTATTCCAGGAACCACAGGGATATTGCTCTAGGAAATATTTATCATTTGCCAAAAGCCATGTTCCACACTGCCGAACATGCAATGTCATATTTAGGTTGACATATTGAGCTTTTTTATTTCATCGTGATGGGGTACCAGGTTGCTGTTGAGGCCGATCCACAAAGGCTCCTTGAGTTTGCTGACTCTGAGGACGGTGTACGCCTGGCTGATGGAGTCGAGCACACTGGCCAGGTCCGCATCATCCGCTTTACACTGTCTCCTTGCTTCATCCCAGCTCATTTTCATCATCTGCACCTTATATGAATCATTTCCCATTGTGAAAAAATGTTGTGGCATTACTGTGGTCACAGGACGAGGCAGCTGAGAGTCTGTAACACCAAGGTTAAATACATCAGTTGAAATGAGCATTGACATGGTTTTATAATTACTGATTTGTGTTCAGATTGTAAGCAGTGTGGGTATCTCCCTCTAACCTGTTGTCCTCTTGCAGATGAACCCTCTCTCATCTGAGCAGAGTTCGACTTTCCACGCACCCGTCATCTTTCCTGGGTTTCTAACCATGACGACACAGTCATAGTTCTAGATAGAATAGAGTTCAGATAAATTAACTCCGGATTTTAAAAACACAACCAAACAAACATAGCCTGTGAGAATTGATACTGTTAGAAGTAACTCGTCCCCGCAAGATTACTTTGTAGAAGATACGAGTTCACAATCAGCTGTTGTTTACACTGCTTACAGGCAGGTTTAAAGTGCATTTTCAGATTTTAAAATTATGTTTATAAAGTTTCCAATGTGTTTTGCACCAATAAAAGTCCAATATTTGTAAAAAAAAAAAACTTTTTAAAAATAATTTTTCATTCTTATTTTCACACTTGGTGAAGAACATTGAATCTCAATGGGTGTGGCCTCTTCCAGAGACTGAAGTAAGCGTCAACCGCTGTGATTGGCTAACGTCATCGCATTTTCGTGTTCCTAATTTTTAATGATTTTTTGAGGGGGGCAAAAATGTCAGGTAAAGAACTAAAAAATATAAAATTCGGTCAGATTTGCTTGTGTCAGATTTCCTCTGTCGGGTCTATTTTGCTTGGGAACTAATGTGGTCGGAACCAAAGTTACTTGACTGCGTTCTTTAGAATCCTCTTAAGGGGAGCACTTCTACATTCCAATTGGTTGCCGCCAAACCGCATCATAGCTCATTACCATAAAGTTGACCTGACTTCAACTTCTCCTCGCCGCCGGCGCACATTTAAAATTAATGACTTCCAGCCACTTTAACGATCTCCCTGGCGGCGGTGTGAACGCACGTTTTTTATGCAACAAAAAAGTGTGCATCACAAGAAAAACAATAATTGTTTTTGGTCAGATTTGGATAATTTTAGGAATGTTTTGTATGTCTGGCATAAACATCTCATCTCAAAAGATTATCTCTGATGATTATGGTCATCTTTATAGACACAAGATAACCTTTGTCAGCAATATGGTGTGAACACCTGCCTGTGAATCAAAGTAGCCATACATCCTGGAAGAGCCATCTGGGAGCGATGAAGGTTGACCCTTGGCCCAGTTCGTGTAGCTGACACCGTTGCCATCAGTCCACAAAAACCTCATCTCCCAATTGACATCATTAAAGCCAATCCATACGTCATCATCAGAAGCCAGCATTAGAGTAGTAAGGAATGCTGCAAACAGAATCAAAAGGTCATATTTTAATAATTTTGTTGATTGGCTGGTTTCTTAGCAGAACTGTTTTGTTTTCTGCGTGGAATTTTTCATGCAACAAAAGTTTCAGGTAAACTTACTAACTTTGTGCCTGGTAGGAACATGGTATTATATTAGAGTTCAAGTTTAAAGAGTTACAAATTTACATCGCTTACAGTCATTTAGGTTTACATGCACTTGAGAAAATGGTTTATTGTAAAGTTTTTGTAGAAAGGAGTGTTCTGTATTATTACAGATTAACGGAGAGTGTGAACCCAAGAGGAGTTTATTACAGATGAGAAGAAATACAAAATAAACTAAATGAAAAAATCCTTAACAATAGTAGCCAAGGGTACCGGGACACAGGTAAACTAAGGCGGAGACCAAGGTGGAGCCGAAGGAACAAAGGATTGGGGCAGTCTCAGAGGACCAAGGTGGAGCCGAAGGAACGGAGGACCAAGGTGGAGCCAAAGGAACAAAGGATTGGGGCAGTCTCAGAGGACCAAGGTGGAGCCGAAGCAACAAAGGATTGGGGCAGTCTCAGAGGACCAAGGTGGAGCCGAAGGAACAAAGGATTGGGGCAGTCTCAGAGGACCAAGGTGGAGCCGAAGGAACAAAGGATTGGGGCAGTCTCAGAGGACCAAGGTGGAGCCGAAGGAACAAAGGATTGGGGCAGTCTCAGAGGACCAAGGTGGAGCCGAAGGAACGGAGGACCAAGGTGGAGCCAAAGGAACAAAGCATTGGGGCAGTCTCAGAGGACCAAGGTGGAGCCGAAGGAACAAAGGATTGGGGCAGTCTCAGAGGACCAAGGTGGAGCCGAAGGAACAAAGGATTGGGGCAGTCTCAGAGGACCAAGGTGGAGCCGAAGGAACGGAGGACCAAGGTGGAGCCGAAGGAACAAAGGATTGGGGCAGTCTCAGAGGACCAAGGTGGAGCCGAAGGAACGGAGGACCAAGGTGGAGCCGAAGGAACAAAGGATTGGGGCAGTCTCAGAGGACCAAGGTGGAGCCGAAGGAACAAAGGATTGGGGCAGTCTCAGAGGACCAAGGTGGAGCCGAAGGAACGGAGGACCAAGGTGGAGCCGAAGGAACAAAGGATTGGGGCAGTCTCAGAGGACCAAGGTGGAGCCGAAGGAACGGAGGACCAAGGTGGAGCCAAAGGAACAAAGGATTGGGGCAGTCTCAGAGGACCAAGGTGGAGCCGAAGGAACAAAGGATTGGGGCAGTCTCAGAGGACCAAGGTGGAGCCGAAGGAACAAAGGATTGGGGCAGTCTCAGAGGACCAAGGTAAAGCCGAAGGAACGGAGGACCAGGGCAGGCTCAGAGGACCAAAGTAAATCTGGAGGAACAGAGGACCAAGTCAGGCTTGGAGGACCAAGGTGGAGCCGGAGTAACAAAGGATCGGGGCAGGCTCAGTTCACAGCTGTGATAATGACTGCAGTCAATTCCCCCTTCCCCGAAGGGCTATGTTAATAAATCAAACAATGATTTATGCTAAAAGAATGATTAATTCTCAATGTAGAGTTTGATATACCTATGGTCTCACAGAACATTTACACAAAAACAATCTGTGTAAAGTAACCCATGGGTACTTAACCACACAATAAAGAAAGGAAAAGACAAGAAACGAATTGTCTAACTACTTTTTGGTGTGCAGGTAAATGTGTTAGAAGTGTAATGCTCACCTTGCTCTTCATGACGCCGAATGGACACCAGATTGCCTCCATGTAAAATGCAGTGGTCCCGAGATTTATGCCACGTCATCTTAGCATTAAAATACTTGTAACACTAAAATACAAGTGCTTTGTATTAGAATGTGCAGATTTCATACGGGCCTGTTAATGTAGGCCTTGTTTCACAGACAGTGAAACACTCACTCTGCCCTGAAACATGGTCCATTCCGGAGTACAGCCTCCTGGTGGCACAGTGGAGGGCAACATGGTGGTGTTGACAAAGTCCGAACTTCTCTTACAGATGGAGGGCAACGGCACACCACAGTTGATATCATTCCAGAATCCTTTAAAAAAAACATATTGCTAATACTTTGTGCTGGGAATAGAGCATAATGCAGCTTTATAATCACATAGGTCTTGGTAAAGACATGACATAATATTGTAGATATAAGAACATTGATTTGATCTTATAAGCTTATGTAAAACTATACCCATTTTCAACCTAAATTTTATTCTCAACCACTTTGCTTGTCCATCAATGTACTTTGCCTTTATGACATTATGGACTTGAAAACCTGAAAAGGTTTGTTTTTTTCACATCAAAATGAACTAATCTTTTTTCGAGCCATTTCGTTCATTTCGTTCGTTGAATGAACTAAATGAATCGAAAAAATATTTGTTCATTTTGATGAACGGGTTCGAACAGGAGAGTCACGAACGCGCATCACAGAACAGAGCAAGGTGAGCATTTGAGCTTATAAAACTTAATCTTTGTTATTTATTTATTAAATGAGCGATCGTTTCGCTGGATAAGACCCTTATTCATCGTCTGGTGTCGTTTAATGACATTTGAAGCTGCACTGAAACTCTCTTTTGGACTTTGAACCGTTTGGTACCCAGTGAAGACCATTATATAGAGAAAATCCTGGAATGTTTTCATCAAAAACACTCGAAAAAACATTAATTTCTTTTCGACTGAAGAAAGAAAGACATGGACATCTTGGATGACACGGGGGCGAGTAAATTATCAGCAAAAGGCAAAATGGCAGAACCCTTGAAATGTGTTTAACACTCCCTTGAACACTCTGCAAATCTGCAATGGAGTTGATTTACTACTTAAAAAAAAAGAATTTGTTGGAGAAAATATAAAAACATACACAACCGAAAATCACAACTATACAATAAACAATAACAGTCAGCTTATTGTAGCTACAAGTTGTATGACTTTAAATGTCAAGATAACTCTTTTCTGGGGGAAAATTAAGCGCAATCTGCTGTGACGTCACAATCAAGTAAGTGTTTTTTCGGCTCAGCCATTTTGCTGGTGTCTCCACCCATAGCTTTGTGCTTTTATAGATTATTGGCCTCATAAAAAAATGCAAAACGTTTGAAAATACAAGCGTGTGCTACAATTACGAGCCATTCTAAGGCATTCGATCGTGCTAAGTGTGTTTTTGTGAAACGTGTGTGAAATGAACATAAAGTCTCGCGTAGAAAATGCTTGTAAGCGCTAAGATCCATCGTTATCTGATGAGTTGAATCAACTTTTGAAAAACGATACTGTTATCTTCTCCGTATAAACTGCAAAAACACGCATTTCTGAAAACGGTGACGACATGTGCATGTGTTTGTTTACAGGGTGACATCGCCATCTACTGGCCTGGCAGCAGAATACAGTGTTTTTAGTCGTTTTCGAGGGTTAGCGTGATAATTTTGACAAAGCTGTCGACTGTACGAGAAAAAGCTTTTTAGTGCATTGTTGTCATGTAAACACACCCTAAACGTGCAGCGCAGGGGTTACTCTGAGACCAGGGTCGTGAACCACAGCACAGTGACATCTAGTGGTCAAAAGACATGGAAAATATGAAACATCTAACCAAGGTCTTGTGGCTTAATAGAAACTTCCAGGCAGTGGATTTGAGGCCAGTTGGTGTTAAACTGGCTGCTTTATACATGGGAACAGTACTGATGAGGAGTCTTACCCATACTCTTGTAAATGGACACACAGTTCTCATCATTATTGGCAAAATTAGGTTCATTTTGATCCCATGCTGTATATACAACGGGTGAACCGTCCATCCAGCTATTAATAGAAAAGAAAAGAAATACGATTATAAAACCAGCACAAATGTACTTAAATAAATGCCTGTTGAATAATAACTAATTTATGTATCCAGCTCTTTCAATCTCACCTAAATGATTTGTCCAACTCCACCCTCATCCCGATGAAGTATTGATTCTCTGACTTCCTGGATATCTGTAAAACATTGTCAGTCGTCCCACTGAATGATCCTGCCGTAATGTCACAGCATTAATGGGAATCGCAGTCATTACCTGCTTCCATAAAAACTTCCTCTCCGGTTGACCAGTAATGACAACCAGATCGGCGTGATTCCTCTTGCAGAAGGAGCGCGCCTCTTCCATGGGCAGGAGCTCCTCGTTAATGAAGTACTGACTCCCGTTGCACTGGATCCAGCCATCAGATGTCACGTTATATTCCACTGTGGAGTAAAAACAACACAACTGACAATGTTTACAACCTGATCCACAATTAAAGCTTTATTCCATGAAATGACAGGAGATACTGAACAGGAGCTGTCAATTGACTGCAAATGTGTTCTGAAATGTTATATTTAAATATGCAACTGAGGCATTATCTCAGTATATCTCATATATAATTAAATATGTATAATATGTGAGTGATGCTGAAGTGAAGAAAAAAGAGATGAGTGCTAATGAATTATGATTATGAAGTAGTTCCTAACCTTGGCTTGCAGAAGTTGGTGGAGGTTTTGGAGTTGTGCCTATTGGACGAACAGTAAAAAAGCATTATTGTTACGTGTATGAGCATGTTGTATGGGACTAGTTTCATCAGAATTTAAATCAAAACAGTATTTAGTTACATTAGTTTCTGAGCATTGTTGGGGCGAATTAACCCTAACTCTAACCTCACATGAAGAACCAAGAAACACATCAGTACATCAGTGGCAGCTTAGTCTGCATTTACACTCTAATATTTAATACACAGATGTATTTGACATAAATATCAGATCCATGCATGTGTACCTATTGGTATCTGGCAAACCCAGTTTTTAAAGGAATCGCAGTCCGCATCGTTCCACCAGCGCCGGAAGTTAGGGCCAGTCTCGGCACAGTGCTCCTGGTTGTTGTAGTTGTTGGGTTCTCCATACCCCCAGTTCTCAAAATCAGACTGAAAAGAAATGCAAACACACATTCACATAGTAGATAGTTGTTGGTATGATAAAGTGGACAATTATTTGTTTTAACGAGAAGCTGTGAGATCAATGAGACATGTGAAATAATTCCAACTCAAATCCATAGATGTCTGGATGTCGATTTAGTCAGTGAGTAGTCATGTAATAAGCTAGCCTAATGCCAGCCCCGCCCATACTAGCTGAGTTTAGCTCCGCCCACAATATCTGAGCTCAGCCCCGCCCATACCAGCTGAGTTTAGCCCCACCCACAATATCTGAGCTCAGCCCCACCTATGAGTTTGGCCCCGCCCACAATATCTGAGCTCAGCCCCACCCATACCAGCTGAGTTTAGCCCCGCCCACAATATCTGACCTTAGCCCCACCCACAATATCTGAGCTCAGCCCACCCTCACCAGCTGAGTTTAGCCCCGCCCACAATATCTGAGCTCAGCCCCACCTATACCAGCTGAGTTTAGCCCTGCCCACAATATCTGAGCTCAGCCCCACCCATACCAGCTGAGTTTAGCTCCGCCCACAATATCTAACCTTAGCCCCGCCCACAAAATCTGAGCTCAGCCCCACCCATACCAGCTGAGTTTAGCCCCGCCCACAATATCTGAGCTCAGCCCCACCCATACCAGCTGAGTTTAGCCCCGCCCACAATATCTGAGCTCAGCCCCACCCATACCAGCTGAGTTTAGCCCCGCCCACAATATCTGAGCTCAGCCCCACCCATACCAGCTGAGTTTAGCCCCGCCCACAATATCTGAGCTCAGCCCCACCCATACCAGCTGAGTTTAGCTCCGCCCACAATATCTGAGCTCAGCCCCACCCATACCAGCTGAGTTTAGCCCCGCCCACAATATCTGAGCTCAGCCCCACCCATACCAGCTGAGTTTAGCTCCGCCCACAATATCTGAGGACGGGAAGTTCGGTCTGGACTTGACCCGTTGTGAAGCAAGTATGCCCGAACCAAAGCTGTTCGGACCAATCACATCGTCAGGGCGGGCTTTATACGATGATTGACAGATGATCAAATGTGATGTAATCATTGCGTCACCAAAGAGCGCTTGGGTTGAATTCATTTACAACAAAGATGGCTGCCGCTAGAGAACTGGGAAGTGTAGATTCAGCGACCCAATTGAGTGACATTTTGTCTCCTGGTTCTGTTAAAACGCCCCATCATCAGAGCCGGTGGAGCAGCATCAGACTCCCTAAAGTCTGAGACTAGAGTCTGAGTACCACGACGTCAGGCTAGTAATAAGCCGGATGTTTTCTGTGTTAATCTGACAATATATTCTACCGTTCAGTGTGTGTGACGTTGCATGGTTTTAAGCAATAATCCGAATAAACCTTGGGTTCTTTGGACCTTAGAGAAAGGTCCAGTTAATGCTTCAAGCCTTTCCTCCACCGTTTCAATCGCATATAATATATTAGACTGTGTAGATTACATTGACTTTAAAGGGACACCAGGCAGGAATCGTCCGTGTGAAGAACACCGTATCCGGGTTGGGGGGGGGGGGGCGAGACGGTCACCATTCAACCCAAAAGAGGTCACATAACCATTTCAATAACTCAATATAATGAGAAACACTCACAGGAGTCCCATCCGACCACTCAAACCCAGAGCCAGTGTTCAGCATACTGAAGCCTATCCACGCCGGGGCTGAGGTCGAAAACCTGCAGAACACACACTTTACCACCAGACACACTCTTCCCAACACAACCATCATGCTTTACTGACACACACAGAGAGTGACAACAGAATAAAATCCTCACAATAATTTGTTGAGTTCTAGTATAGAGTGAAAGCTCGCCAAGTCACCACCGATAGCTTGACAGAAACTGCGAGCGTCCGACCAAGTCTTTTTCTCATCCTCCGGCTTCTGGAATACCTGAGGCGGAGAAATGAACAACAGAGATTTATTTCATATGGCTTTCCATGGACAGACATTTGCAGTTATTATAGTCATAAAAAGACTGCAGATGATGCGACAACATTGAGTTTAAAAGGAACGCTGATGTTCTTATTTCGGTTTCAACGATAAGCTTTTAGAAACGAGATCTCTGAAACCAGAATGAAGAAAGTGCTGTTGTTGCTGATGTAACGGAGGCCAGCTAGTAGTTGCTGTGCGAGTAGAGGCTGCAGTCTTTAGCCTCCTTGCTAGAGCGTCCGACTCTCACGCCGGAGACCCGGGTTCGAGGCCCGCTCGGAGCGGGGCGAGTAGGACCCGGGTGTGAGGGGTTACATTGGTGCCGTGACCCGGATGAGAGTGAGGTTTAGGGGGGTGAGTGTAACGGAGGCCAGCTAGTAGTTGCTGTGCGAGTAAACCTCACTCCCCGATCTCAACAGACGCTCTAGCGCTAGAGGCTGCAGTCTTTAGCCTCCTTGTAAGAGTGCCTGACTCTCACGCCGGAGACCCGGGTTCGAGGCCCGCTCTGAGCGGGTTGAGTGGGACCCGGGTGTGAGGGGTTACACTGAGACACACACATCATCTCTTAATTGTGCACTTTTAGCATAATGATGACTCTGAGGTCAATGTCCCCTATAGAGGTCCTTGATGACGTTTTTAAAGAGCACGTTATCTGCTTCACATTTACCTGAATGCAACTGCCTGGATCTTTCTTATTCCAGCTCCACGGACAGGCGAGAGGTTGTGTTATCGGTGGCGCTCGTGTAGTTGTAACGCCCTCCGCCATCATTTTACAGATGAACTTCTGTTTACTGTTAATGTCCAGAACATCCCATAATCCCGCGGACGTTCCTGTCAGCATGGCAACACAACCCTGGTGCCTTTCTAGCAGACCGGAGAACAAACACAAGGCGGACTCAGACAATGCAAGCCTCATATCCACATGTCATAGGAGCTAATGATCCACACACCTGGCATGCCCACGTTAAAGTGTGTGAATTTGACCTTATCTCCGTTACTCCACTGGAAGAGCTCCAGGCGTTTGGTGTTACACAAGCCAATCCAGAAATACTTCTCCGGACTGAGACCGACCAGGCTGATGAGAAAAGCGTTCTCGTATCTAAGTGAAGACGAAACAGTGAAATAAAGTGATGCATGTGGAATGAAATATCATAACGAAACATCATGCCACATGGATAGAGCAGATGGGAGAATATGGGTCGTATTTCACTCAAAGGGGAAAATGAAGTCCATAAAGAGATCGAAGCTGGATTTTAAGGAACATTAAGATCATTTGTATTGTTAGATGTTCAGCATTAGTCCAGAGATAATCTATTAAGATAATAATAAATGAACACATGGACGAGGCGAACGCATTCATTAATAACCAATTCTTTTCACTATACAATCATCCACACACCCTGAGTGGTCTTTATATACCCTTTAATTTAGGTTTAGAATATAATATTTAAGGTTTATGTCATGCAACAGACTTTGAGTGACATTTTTGCGCTGGAAAACGAACACTCCTGGAGTATTGTTAAACCTGTCTTGCTGCGGCGCCCAGAGAGCGATTGGGTGTTGGGAGCCTTTCTCAAGGCATTTCATCCGGTATTGAGAATCAAACCTGCAACCTTCGGGATCCCAGTCTGACTCTCTTCCCATGAGGCCACGAGTCACGTCTCGTCTGCATTACCTGTCGGAGACGTCCACCAGCCGAGCCCCCGTCCGCTCGCACTGCAGTCTGGCCTCAGGGAAAGCCTTGCTCTCCGTGGCGATGAGATAGCAGTGAGATCTGTAGCGAACCCATCCCTGTGGACCCAGACACACACAGCCTCCTCATCACTCACACACAACACCACTGGAACATATTTTCCAAATTATTTAACTCTAAAACAGAAGCCAAGTTGTGTAACAAATTTAAGGTCGATATCTCAAAAAAACGAGCAGTACCAAACGCCTCCACTAGATTTACAATGCCCTTATTTTTAACCAGCGTGAGCGAGCGCAAGTGTGACTATGTATTTCAGAACCGCTCTGTCTGATTTTCTCTTTTGTTTGTGAAGTATAAACCCGTCTGGACTCACGGCTTGGCACCCGGGACTGGCGACCTCCACGGCTCCAGCGGGTTTGCTGGTGGACTTCTTCTTGCAGACGTATCCGAGCTCCGTCTCACACATGTGATCTGCCCATCGGCCCTCCTGTTACGGAGACGGAGGAACTCGATAACATACACACATCAGTTTCACATGATCCTCACACTCGCTCTGATCGCTCACAAAGGGTCCGGGGAAAACAATAATGATAAAAAACACACACCTTTCCTTTGATTAGAACACAATCCTCCATGCGATTCATGAGGTGTGACGGTTCTCCAACTATCCACTTGGTGAAGGTGACTTGTGTCCTGTCCGACCACTCAAACAGGTTCTGGACCTTCTGATCGTTGAGTCCAATCCACAGCTCATCGGTCGGCACTACAGAGCACACACTCACAGAGGTCAGTGAAGTAAGCGGATCCGATTATAATCCACCCGTTCTTCCCTCTATTGAAGCTTAGGCTGTGTTAAAGTACCCCTGATGAAACTCATCTTTCATCAATAAAAAGATATATTTAAAAGTTTTTTCCTTCAAATATCTTGACTGTAACTCGACACCCTTGCCTCATTTAGTATTTGCAGTTCTATGAATTTGTGCCTGATTTTGGCCTTTGCTTGTTTGTTAGTCTAGCTTGCTTTTAGTATTTGTTTTGAGTTTTTTGTTTTCTATGTTTGATACATATGAACATTATGTTGTTGACATGTTTTATATATTCTATTTATGTTAAAATAATGTTGACTTCACTATGTCCGAGTGAAGTCAACATTTGTCAGCATTGAGCCGGTAATGTGGGGGCTCGTCCGGGAGAGAATTGTACCCCTTTATGTGTTTGTTTGGTTCTACATGGACGAAGAGACAGCTCATACTTACAGTAGCCAGTCTGAGATATAATGAAGCTGTGCTCCTCGATGTTGTGAACGCTGGCTAAGTCTGCGCCGTCCCTGTGACAGTCCGCTAGCGCGTCGCTCCAGGTCTTCTTGCTGCGCTGCAGACGATAGCAATGGCCGGCGTACGGCACCCACGCCACAGACGGACAGAAGTTAGGCTGGTCTTTGCCTAACACAGGAAAAAACTATTCTCTTAGTGGAAATGATAAAACACATTAGAAAGCTTATGAAACTTTGTCAAGCCACTATAAAAATATATACAAGCCGCTATATTTGTATTGTTTTGTTTTATTTTATTTGATTTGATTGGCTGTGAGTGTGTGTGTGTTTCTGATGCTGTAATTCCATAATTTCCATTTGGGGATTAATAAATAATGGTATGGTATGGTTTCGTATTGTAAACGTATGGTAAACGTATCGTAAACGTATCATTTTTTAATTGTATAGTAAGGTAATGTATCTTACAGTATCGTATCATATCAAATTATATCCTATCGAATCGTATTGTATGGTACCATATGATTTGGTATTGTATGGTATGGTATCGTATTGTATCGTATCGTTTTGTATTGTGTCGTATCGTAATCAAATCGAATCGAGAGGTATGGTATGGTAATCGAACTGAATTGAATCGAATAGTATCGTATCGTATTGTAGTGTGTCATATTGTATGGTTTCGTATGTTATAGTATAATATAGTACCATATCGTGTTGTATGGTATCGTATGTTTTCGTATGGTATAGTATCATATCACATCCTATCGTAGCACAGCATAGCGTTTCATATCGTATTGTACCGTACGGTATGGTATAGAATGGTATAGTATCGTATCATATCGTAGCATAGCATATTGTATCGTAGCGTACTGTACTGCTCCGTATGGTATCATATCGTATGGTATGGTTTCATATAGTATAGTATGGTATCTTACCGTACCATATGGTATAGTACAGTAGAGTGTCGTGTGGTTTCGAATGGTATAGTAACGTATATGTATTGTGTAGTGTCGTACAGTACCTGGTGGAGGTGTGTGGTCTGTGGAATTGCCTTTGCTGCAGATGTAGCCCAGTTTCATACTGCAGGCCATACTCTCCCACTTTGATGCTTTCCCAGCATTCAATGCGGCACAGTTCAGGCCCGGTTCCAGAGACGGGTGCCCTGAAGATTACACAACATTTCATCAATTCCAAAACTCAAATTGGACCTGCTTTACGGGTGCATGAATGGGACATTATTCACCAGGAGCCCAGTTCAGATATCTGAATGGCTGTCCATTACTCCACTGCCAGCCACTGTCAAAGTCAAGACTGTTCAGTCCAATCCACAGTGTGGAGCCAATGACATTCATCAGACCTAAAGGAGAAAGCATACAGTATATTCAAATGGTAATTTATGGATTGTATCATTTTATAATCTTCAAGTTCTGGCAGGACCACTTTGCCAAGTATTGTTGGCGGTATGGTTCTGTTCTGGGCAAACTCATGCAGCCAGTGTTGTAGTACTCGAGACTCGGACTCGGTCTCGAGACCATATTTTAATGGTCTTGGTCTTGTCATGGACTCGTGTGCATTTGGACTCGGAATTGACTCGTACTCGAACATTTTTTTTTTTTAGGACTCGGACTTATTCCCGAGTCCACTCGTGTTCAATTCAAAATCTTTTTCATGATTATTAATGTATGTTAATAAAATATTTCTTTAAATTGATTGACACGCCCAGTGATTGGTGATTTTCTAGTGCGCAACTGCGCATGACAAATTGTAATAAAATTGCTTTTAACACCACCTACTATGTGGCCGTTTTACCCTAAACTGATCATATTTTTTAAACTCTAAGTAAATTCAGTAAAAAATAAAATAAAAAAAGGATTTCTCTAAGTAAATAAAAGTAAATTAGGTAATCAACCCTCACTGGTCTCGATCTCGACTTGGACTCGACCGCCTCTGGTCTCGGACTCGACTCGGACTCGACTCTCTATGGACTCGGACTCGACTCGGACTCAACTCTCTATGGACTCGGTCTTGACTCGGACTCGACTCTCTCTGGTCTCGGACTCGACTCGGACTCGACTCTCTCTGGTCTCGGACTCGACTCTCTCTGGTCTCGGACTCGACTCGGACTCGACTCTCTATGGACTCGGTCTTGACTCGGACTCGACTCTCTCTGGTCTCGGTCTTGACTCGGACTCGACTCTCTCTGGTCTCGGACTCGACTCGGACTCGACTCTCTATGGACTCGGTCTTGACTCGGACTCGACTCTCTCTGGTCTCGGTCTTGACTCGGACTCGACTCTCTCTGGTCTCGGACTCGACTCGGACTCGACTCTCTATGGTCTCGGTCTTGACTCGGACTCGACTCTCTATGGACTCGGTCTTGACTCGGACTCGACTCTCTATGGACTCGGACTCGACTCGGACTCGACTCTCTCTGGTCTCGGACTCGACTCTCTATGGACTCGGACTCGACTCTCTCTGGTCTCGGTCTCGACTCTCTATGGACTCGGTCTTGACTCGGACTCGACTCTCTATGGACTCGGACTCGACTCGGACTCGACTCTCTCTGGTCTCGGACTCGACTCTCTATGGACTCGGACTCGACTCGGACTCGACTCTCTCTGGTCTCGGACTCGACTCTCTATGGACTCGGTCTTGACTCTCTATGGACTCGGTCTTGACTCGGACTCGACTCTCTCTGGTCTCGGTCTCGACTCTCTATGGACTCGGTCTTGACTCGGACTCGACTCTCTCTGGTCTCGGTCTCGACTCTCTATGGACTCGGTCTTGACTCGGACTCGACTCTCTCTGGTCTCGGTCTCGACTCTCTATGGACTCGGTCTTGACTCGGACTCGACTCTCTCTGGTCTCGGTCTCGACTCGGACTCGACTCTCTCTGGTCTCGGACTCGACTCTCTATGGACTCGGACTCGACTCGGACTCGACTCTCTCTGGTCTCGGACTCGACTCTCTATGGACTCGGTCTTGACTCTCTATGGACTCGGTCTTGACTCGGACTCGACTCTCTCTGGTCTCGGTCTCGACTCTCTATGGACTCGGTCTTGACTCGGACTCGACTCTCTCTGGTCTCGGTCTCGACTCTCTATGGACTCGGACTCGACTCGGACTCGACTCTCTCTGGTCTCGGTCTCGACTCTCTATGGACTCGGTCTCGACTCTCTATGGACTCGGTCTTGACTCGGACTCGACTCTCTATGGACTCGGACTCGACTCTCTCTGGTCTCGGTCTCGACTCTCTCTGGTCTCGGTCTTGACTCGGACTCGACTCTCTGGTCTCGGTCTTGACTCGGACTCGACTCTCTGGTCTCGGTCTTGACTCGGACTCGACTCTCTGGTCTCGGTCTTGACTCGGACTCGAGTGAGGTGGTCTCGACTACAACACTGCATGCAGCCCTGCCTGGCCAGAGCGGGGGGAGCAGCAGGTCCAACCCCACATACAGAACAGAACCAGTGAATGCATGCATATTGAAATACTCAATTACAGTGTGTGTGTGTGTGTGTGTGTGTGTGTGTGTGCACCTGATATGTAGCTCTGCTCGTGCAGTTCTGCTATGCTCAGGAGATCGGCCCCTTGCTGCTGACAGCTCGCTCTCGCCTGATGCCAGGTCAGAACCGACTGTGTGTTCCTCTGATACAACACACCTGTCACCGGGTCACTGTCCCACCCGGAGCTGGCTAGAGGAAGACAGAGCTAAAACTTACAGTGGACGATCACAATATCCTCGGGGTGACAACTGATGGGTAGGTTTGGGGGTCGGGTAAGTGTGTGTGTGTTTTATAGGATGTGTTTGTCAGCAGATTAGTTTCCAGTTATCCTGCTTGCATTTTCAAAGGAAAACAGGAAAAAGAAGGAATGTGACGGTGTAGATCAGCAACAGCAGCGTTTCTCTCGTCTTCTCTTCCTTCCTCTCAAGTCCATAGTGGGATAAACTCACAACTGCAGGAATAGCTGTTTTATTCTCAAATACGTGTAAATAAGGCTGGGCGATACAGCTAAACATGGGTATATGTCTTAATATTTTTGCATTTGCTCTAAAAATTTTAAATTTTGCACCCCATGATAAATGCATGATCTGAATAACCGATCCAAACTGCAAAATCAACTCATTTAGACTTTAACGACAACTTGCTAGTCTTTATAGACGTAACTTTTAATATAATCCTAATTTTACGATATTCCATTATTTTATGTAATCCTACTTATGATTATTTATGTCCATGCATGCATTACAATGTCTTAAAAGACCCTTAAAATGTATTATAAAAACATAATTCAAACAAATGCCATGCAATCCAATAGAAAAGCTGCAGTAGTGTGGCTTACATGAGGTTGGACACAAGCCCCACTTCTTGTCGATGCCGTAGTCGGCCTCGGTGGCGCACCACAGCTGTCCGTCCGACCGGCCCTCCACCGTACACTCCGCGTACCACTTCTCTCCAAATTTAAACGGGAACTGGCACGGTTTCCCAAACGAATTGCCAGATAGTGTATATGTCTCTGCAGAACATAAAGAAATGAAGAAAATGGCTTCCGTGTTTGATCAAACGTTTCACATATCACTTCATACAGAGTCATTCATAATATCGGTAACACTTTACAGTTGTCTGCTTTAATTAATCATTAGCTAATGATTTGCAAAGGTATCATGATGTTATGACTTTACTTGATGGGGCACATCATTATTAACTAGTCATTTAGTAATTGCATTAATTTGCACATGAATTTGCACTAACAATGAAGTAATTAATCATGTATTAATGCATATTAGTGTACCTGTCATATTATCTGCAAGTTGAAATACAACGCTTTGGCTCATTCTGGTAATTAACATATTAATTAACAAAATTAGTTAATATCACAATTACATATTTAATTAAAAACAATTAATGTATGAACTAATACATTAACCTTACAGACTCTTAATTAGTTCTTAATGTGGAAATCATTAATGAATGGCTTAGATAATCATTAGTTGTATATTAACTCATGATAATCTGTGCATTAGTTAAGCTGCACCCGTATTGTAAAGCGTTACCATAATATCAATATTGGTAACACTTTACAATAAGGTTCATTAGTTAACATGAGCTAAGGATGAACAATACTTCTACGGCATTTATTAATCTTAGTTCATATAAATTTCAGCATTTACTAATACGTTATTAAAATCAAAGGTTGTATTTGTTAACGTTAGTTAATGCACAGTGAACTAACATGAACAGCTGTATTTTTATTAACTAATATTAACAAAGATTTATAAATACTGTAATAAATGTATTGCTCATTGTTATGTTACATTAACTAATGTTAACTAATGAACCTTTTTGTAAAGTGTTATTGAAAACTTTGATGTGAATCGTTTTTTGTTTTTGTTTTTAAGGTTTTAATGGACTTTTGCTCATACCTTTATATCCACGAGAGCACAGATCTTCCTTGGTCCCATAAACCTGCCAGTGACTCCAAGAGCCTGATCCCTTGTACAGCATTACGCTCTTCTCGTTGCGGTTGCCGTAGTTGAGGTGCAGCGGCTGCCCCTTCAGGCCAAACAAGGTCTCGTTCTTACACTCCCACACCTGCAGGGGACTGAGCTCTTTACAGGGCAGAAGCAGAATCTTGACCCAGTCTTTAACGTCCTGAGTCCCCAAGCAGAGTTTGAAGGAGAGGCTGATAATCCGAGAAGAGGAAATCCACCGGAAGCGCTGAGCCTCGGACGACACGTCGCACTCGGCCACCTGTACGGCAGTGGAGCTCACGGCGGTCACGCATCTGTTGTGGTCCGCGTTGTAGATGAGGAACGAGCTGGTGTCTGAATGCAGGAAAGTTAGATCAGGGAAAGACTGTTGAATACACAATTCAGATCAGGAACACTTATTTGGTGCTACTTCATTCATTAACCCTCAGGTGCTCTTCGTTTCGGAGTCACACTTGTTATCTTCCTGGTCAAAAGTGACCGGACACCTAAAAATGAAACTTTCTTCATCCCAGTAAAACCAATGCAATTTATTTTTGTTCTATATTTATTCTTTCTAATTTGGTATTTTGAGACAATTTAATTTCTTAATATTTATGCAATATTTATGGTTTATTTTTGCCATGGAAAAAAAAAAAATATATATATATATATTATTTTTTTCTAAAAAATATTAATGCAGTATTTTAGTTTAATATAGAGCCTTCAGAAAAAAAAATTAGCACCATCTGGTTACAGTATAGAGAAAAAGCGTAGCATCATGGTGTAACCACTAGATGGCATGTACAGCTCTCTATGGAGAAGCATGTGAATTCCCCAGCTGTTTATGAACACTTTTTTTTTTTTTTTTTTTTGGTGGATTTGTATATATAGTTGAAACAATCTCAAAAACTATTTCTTATAAAAAAAAAATTGACAAAAAACAAAAATTCACTTTTTTCTTTTCTTTTTTTTTATAATTTCCCATTCATTTCCTATGGGGCTCATTTTTGACCGAAGAGCACAAGTGTGACTATTTTTTTAAGACCACTTAGCATGCTCAGATCATGACCTCAATTTTTTTGTGTGTTCACATACATAATGCCATAAAAGTCACCAAGTTTCGTAACATTGCGATGAAGCTGTGATTTTTAAAAATTCAAAACATACTTTTTGTAATCAAAATTTATTGGTGTGTATGTGTATAAAAGTGTGTTTGTATGTGTGTGTGTGTTGGTGGGTGTGTCTGTTTTGCACTCTAGATGTTGTAGAGTGTCACCCCTTTCCTGCGGTGTACTTTTTTTTAGAATTGTGGCCGATTTGTCGATTGTACATACAAAAATTCAGAGAATTTTTTTTGGTCAATTTCCCATTCATTTCCTATGGGTCAGTCATTTTTGACAGAAGAGCAAAAGAGTGACTCATTTTTTACAACCACTTAAATTGCTCGAATCATGACCCCAATTTTTTTCTGTGTTCACAAACCCTAATGCCATAAAAGTCACCAAGTTTCGTAATTTTCTGAAAAAGCTGTGATTTTTAAAATTTCAAAACAGAAAATTTTTCAGTCAGAAGTGACCGAAGAGCACCTGAGGGTTAAGTCATTTATATTTGTATTATTATATTTATATTTTATTAGATTATATTTGAGTAATATTTTAATAATATTATTATATTTATATTTTATTAGATTATATTTTAGGGACCATCACGTTTCCATTAAAGATGTGTGCAAAACTTTCACATTATTTTCTAAATGTCGATAAAAACTATTGCGAAATGAAGGAGTTTCAAATAACCGATTTTATGCAACTTAAACATCATTTTCCTTCTGCGACGGATCATTAAAAAAATCCTGGCAACGAATGTTATATGTTTAAGTATATCGCAGCCACTCTATACCCATTCATTTAAATCGAAGACGTAGGCGTGTTATCCAAGACACAGGTGAACAAAATAAGGGAATGGCAGAGGAACAAGAAACCTTAAATAGTGTGTTGCAGTTTAGTCCACTATTACAGCAGGAATTAATGAAATAATGAGAGCCAATTCAGATGCTGACATACACCATACATCGAAGAGGTATTATTGATGCCGTTATTATCAGAAATATTACCTTTGAATGTGTGGATAACAGTCTTCAAATCACGAAAAATAAGAAAAAGTTTGCTAAAATGTTTACTTTAATTCAGGATGGATCAAAGATAACCCCAGGTTTTTGACATGGGTACAAATGTTAGCTTGAAGAAGACCAAAATAAGAGCTGATATTGTCTAATAGCCCAAAAGAATAATCATTTCTCATTTTGGTGCAGAAAATTTTCATCCATCCAATCTTTAATGTCCTTTAAACATGTTACCAAGGCAAGGAAGACACATAATTTATACCAGATAACAGAAGATAAAGCTGGAGATCATCTTTATATATAAGATAAGATACCTCAGGATACTCTAATAGGGAACGGGAGCATATATACGGGGAATAAGACCAGACCCAGAACCGAGCCCTGGGGCACCTCACAGAGTAATTCAACAAATTACACCAAAAAACATACATGAATTAGTGAAAGATGAAACCCAGTATAGTGTCGGATCACAGAACACCTCATGACGTAATCTACTTCGGATCCACGGCATCGGAGGCTGCACTTAAATCCAGCAATACAAGCACGGCACAGTCATCAGTCCACAGATAGGACTTTACTATTCTTAAAACGGCAGACTCGTTCAGCTCTTTTCTCCGCTCTCTAATCTCTCTTTGCATTAGATTTTGATACTTTTGATACAAAATAAAATACTCCAAATAAAAGTGCACTGTGGGTAATAAGGAGAGGATGCACTCTCAGAAAAAAAGGTACAAAAGCTGTCACTGGGGCTGTACCTTTTCAAAAGGTACACTTTTGTCCATTTTAGGTGCCAATATGTACATTTTAGGTGTTAATATGTCAATTTTAGGTGGTAATATGTACATTTCAGGTGCTAATATGTACATTTTAGGTGTTAATATGTCAATTTTAGGTGGTAATATGTACATTTTAGTTGCTAATATGTCCATTTCATGAGCTAATATGTACATTTCATGTGCTAATATGTACATATGTAAATTTTGGGTGTTAATATGTACATTTTAGGTGCTAATAATTCCATTTCATGAGCTAATATGTACATTTTAGGTGCTAATATGTACCACTAAGGTAGCCTTTGGGTACAAAAGTGTACCTTTTGAAAAGGTACAGCCCCAGTGACAGCTTTTGTACCTTTTTTTCTGAGAGTGTGGAAATCAGACACCAATGTATCTCTCTATCCTTGAAAACTGAATTTAACACAAGAATACAGAGTTTCATATGATTCGGGTTCAAGGACGTACACGGTGTCTACATCAGGGCCTCGACAGCTTGAGATAGACCTGAATCTGCAGAAGTATTATATATACGCACAAAATGGCATGAAATATTTAACGGAAAAAAAGTCACTCGAACTCGAATCATGTGAACTCAAAATTTCCCAACACCATTAAATTACTTTCTATCCTCATGCATGCCAAATTTTTATATTCTAGGGAAATTTTTCATAAACATCTACAAAAAAAGTTCACATTCATAATGAGATTAAGCAAATGCAAACTTGGTTGTGAATAGCATGTGAAGTTGTGAACAATGTAATTTGATTATTTTATTGGTGGAAGTCTATGACATTCCCATAATAAACATTAAGTGGGTGACGTACCTGTTTGAGTTGAAGGTTGTAAAGCAACTAATAAGGCGAGCAACACAACCATTGGAGTGGCACATTTCTTCATGTTTGTCCTTTAATCCAAGCATGGAAAACCCAGTGTGTGTTTGAAGTGTGTGAGACTTATATACACCTTTCTCTGAGTTAAATGATAGTATCCTGTCATGCGGTGGGGGGTGTAGGTTTGGGTGTCTGGGGGGATGAGCCACTATCTGATCTTTATCCTGCGTTTTTCAGCTGTAACTGCAACAATGCTGGACTTGATTGACGTTAATATGTGTGTGTGTGTGTGTGTGTGTGTGTGTGTGTCGAGAAGCTTGAGTAAGGAGGTGAACAGTGTTTCGTTTCTTCATGGACAGGGAGAAGTGTCCTCTGGAAGTCTCTAATGAGCTGATTTGTCTTCACCCTGAATTTAATGGGGTGGCCTGGACAAACCTGACATGAGCACAAGTCATGATGCCAAGCATTGTTACACAAAGT
The DNA here is from genome assembly GCF_016745375.1 of Pimephales promelas. Next base: position 254,930 of record NW_024121185.1, read on the forward strand.
GTTTGGCTGATCTGTGAGCCATTCCAGTTAGCTTAAAGAATTGTGCAATTAATTGTTGAAGTGCAAAGGTTGCCTATTTGTTTTTCTCTGAAATGTGAAAAAATGCTGATTTGGTCGGATGGAAAACACAATGGCAATACTGGAGAAAATGAAGCTCAGCAAGAAGGAAACGAGAGTTACGAGCTTCAGAGGTCTGAAATTTGGGCATTGGGAAATCCTGTTTCCTGCCGAGTGTGTAAGGAACCGAGTCCGATGAAGACCAGTGCCTGAAATGGCACAACACACATCAGAAAGAAGGAAATAAAAGACAAGGTGGAAAAATACAACTAACATGACATGTGAGAGTGGCACATACTTAAACTACGGACACTTTTGGAGGATTATGAAAAATCTTAATGCACACTCTCATTAGCTGATTTAATTTGCCCAACAGTGTTCAACATGGGAGAATTCAGTAAATTGGAATAAAATGGATGACTGCTTTATCTTACTAAGGAGACATTTCAAAGTTTATACTACATGCACACAAAAAAATGTAAACATTAAATAATGTTTCAAATTATCTGGAATTTTTTGTTCACAACATTTCTGTTTATTTTTTTATTTTTTTCATGGACTTTTAGTTTGTATTCATCTGTCGCCTGTTTCCTTTGTCCACTCATACGCCTTATTCACGGCAGCGCCATCTTTGATTGTTAATGAGAATGAAAGCGAGGCTGTGAGGGATAGACTTGCATCTCTTCAATGGGCTGCTGTACTGTTATTTAATGTGTTTTCGGATTGTTCTGCTCATGAAACACTGGAAAAATATCTTTCCAAGAAATGTCAGTTGACTAAAAACTCCCGATAATGTAGCCTAAGCTGTGGAAAATTTTAAATAATCTAGCCGTTTTATTCAGCTTTTTACAGCGGATGCCATTGGAAACACGGTGAGTCTATCCCTCACAGCCGCACTTTCATACCTGTCATGGCGCTGCTCTGAATCCCAATTCGCTTACTCTTTTTGTGAGGAAAAAGTACATACTTTTGAGTGTGTAGCAAAAGAGTAGGCAAGCTTTGGGACATACTATCACGTCATCTTTAACGGACAGCTCTGTCGCGTGCTGCGTGCATCCATCCTGTCACCGTAAACTGCCCTGTCAATCATCTTGTCACAGTTAAAATCCTCCATTCAATCAAATTTTATTTCCTACCGTTTCGGAGAGCAGGTTCATCTGCCAGTTGTGGGTCTTTCACGCTCTCCTCGTGTGTTTGCAATTTAAAACGTAATAGCTAAACGTGTCTTTACAAAAGTTCACAATGCTGCTGCAAATGCAATATAATGTGGACAACATTGAATAAATTCATTTTCGTCAGGTTAGATACTGATAATTAATCACTCAAAGCTCTTTATCTAAACCTCTCTACACAACCGCGGGGACTCGCGCGTCCTCCGTATCGACTACGTGTCTGTAGTTTTTTTTAACACTTTTTACAAGTGTTTGTAGTTCTCTAACCGAATCCTCGTCCACCGCGCAATGGTTTGTGGGCAATATCAGCCGTTAGAGTGTGCATCGATCTACACTTCGGATTCTGACCGGAAAAAGTAGACCATCTGGGTATCTTTAAAACACTCATTTCAACATACTACGATTTGGGACGTACTAATTCTATTTTCGAATACTATTTAGGACGGATAGTATGCGAATTGGGACGCATGAAATCTCATTGATCATCACAGCTGTTAGTCATTATGTTCTCATCACTGTGTATTTAGTTCCTCATCTCCGCTCGTTCAGTAGTCCGGTATTGTTTGTGCTTGCACACATTTTTGGTTGCTTTCTCTTTGAGTTGGATTACCGAAATATGCTTTATTATATAAACAACACTTTTACTTTGATATTCTTCATTGGACGAAACGTGACACATTTTATCCTTGTTTTCTTAGTTTTCCTCCCAAATCACTGTTGTCTCAAACACTACACAAACATTAGGAAAACAACCTTTATTAGAAGCAAAATTGTTCAATGACGTGGAAATTATGCCACAACAGTGAGTGTTGTAAAAAAGTGCAATTTTAAAAATTGTTTTTGCACAATAAATATTGCAACGGGTCATGTTTCTAAACTTTTTGTTTGAACATGTAGTATGTGAATTTTCATAGATGAATATTAAAAGTCTGGATCTGGTACAAAAGTAAACAATATTTATACGGAAAATGCATTTGAAAAGTAGCAAAAATAAATGTTAATTGCATTATAAAAAAGTTTCCAAGACAGATTCATTGTAAACTCCATATAACAAAAATTAATGTTAAAAAAAAAACTACTGGGGCATGAAAGTACCTGAAGTAAAAGCAACCAGAACTGTCTTCCATAACCACCAAAAATGTAGTTTTCCATTCCAAAGAAATGTTTCCATTGTCCACTTTCCCCCACACAAAGACTATTTGGAAATAAGTCAATGCTGTCTGAGGATTGCTGGGTCATGCAATGTATTGTAATATAATGGAGCCACTGGTATTGCTATGGTACTATTTTGGCGTCCCTTAAATTTCTCTTATGTCTTTCTCTAATATTTAAGATATGTAAATGTAAACCTGTGTAACTTTTAACATTTATATGTAGTTTTTATTTCTGCACCACTATAATAAACGGCGAAAATAATGTTATATCCAGCCGTATTCAGATGAGTTATTTCCCATTAAAACATCCTCTCAGTGTTGAAGATCCGCAGTTTGGTCATGAAGTTGAAGTAAATGTAGGCCAGACAGACCAGTATATTCTTGATCACATACAGCACTGGTGTTACAAAACCAAAAAGGCCGATGAGTGCCAACCTCAAGACGAGGAAGGGCAGGTCCTGGAAGAGCACGGCCAGAGGCGAGAGCAGGGGACTGTGGGGAGTGATGACCAACCGCACCGTGGAGAGGAAGCAGAAGAGGTAAACCGGAAAAGCCCAGCCGGAGAAATACACAGCAGTGTGTCCTGCCACCCGAACCATCTCCACCGTATCCAACCAGAACAAGAAGCTGTCGCCGAAGACTTCAGCTCGACTGTCGCTGGCCTGTAGGAAGCTCAGAGGTCCGGGGTATGGAGAGGCGATGGTTTGGAAGTGAACACCAGGATTTGGACCACTGCCAATCTGCTGTCCGGTGCTGCCCGGTCCTCCATTCCCAGGCACCGGAACGGCTGTGTTGGCGAGATGGGCTGGAACGGCTCCGTTGTTTGGCAGGCCCGGAGCGGCTGACCCGTTGGGCCCGGCGGGGGGTCCTCGCACTGACCCGTTCGCCGCCCCGCCACTGAGATCTGCGGCAGCACTGCCGGCCGGCGCAGGAGGGACCACCGGAGTCACGTTTCCAATGTGTGTCTGCAGGGTCGGGATGTCGGCGTCTCGAGCCAGTTCGTTAGCTGTGTGCACACACACAAACACACACAAACACACACAAACACATAAAGAATAAAGAAATGATCCTTTCAGAGTTCAGATGATTATTAACTCTCATTAATTACTCTTCCTCGTGTCGTTCTAAACATGGTAAGACTTCCGTTCATCTTCGGAAGACAAATGAAGATCTTTTTGATGAAATCTAAGATATTTGTGTCCCTCCATTGACCTTCTATGCAACTGACCATTTGACTCTTTAAAGGAGTAGTTCACTTTAAACAAAAACTTTTGCTGATAATTTACTCGCCCCCGTGTCATCCAAGATGTCCATGTCTTTCTTTCTTCAGTCGAAAAGAAATTAAGGTTTTTGATGAAAACATTCCAGGATTTTCTCCATATAATGGACTTCAATGGGAACCAAACAGTTCAAGGACCAAAATAGAGTTTCAGTGCAAACTGTTCAAAGGGCTTTAAACGACTCCAGACGATGAATAAGGGTCTTATCAAGCGAAACGATCAGCCATTTAATAAATAACAAAGTTTAACTTTTATGAGCTCAAATGCTCGCCTTGCTCTGTTCTGTGGTGCACGTTCGTGACTCTCCTGTTCGAACTCGTTCAACAAAATGAACGAATCTTTTTCCGAGTCAATTCGTTCGTTTCGTTCATTGAATAAACCAAATGACTCAGAAAAAGATTTGTTCATTTTGATGAACGAGTTCGAACAGGAGAGACACACAGAACAGAGCAAGGCGAGCGTTTGAGCTTATAAAAGTTAAACTTTGTTATTTATTTATTAAACGAGCGATCGTTTCGCTTGATAAGACCCTTATTCATCGTCTGGAATCGTTTAAAGTCCTTTGAACAGTTTACACTGAGACCTTGAACCGTTTGGTCCCCATTGAAGTCCATTATATGGAGAAAATCCTGGAATGTTTTCATCAAAAACCTTCATTTCTTTTCGACTGAAGAAAGAAAGACATGGACATCTTGCATGTAATTTATCAGCAAAAGTTTTTTCAAAAGTGAACTACTCCTTTAAAAGGTTCATAAAGATATTGTAAAACTAATCCTAATGAATTGAGCCGAACACTTTTAAAAACTAAAGCATGTTTGCTTGACGTGCGAAAACCAAAGAGCTTCGTTCTAATGTTACGCAGCACTGAACCGTTGAGGATTCGTTATTGATTCGTTTTTCAATCTCTTTATGAACTTTTTGAAGTGATAAAGTGATGTTTGTGTGGACTGTCAATCGAGGGACAGAAATCTCTCATATTTCATCAAAAAGGTCTTCATTTGTGTTTAGAAGATGAACACCTGAACCGGACGATTCGAATGTTGAGCAAGCAATCTCATTGGCTGCAGGATCAGCGGGGGCCAATCAGCTTGCGCCATGCTGTATAATGTGAAGGAAAACTTTTTGTGTGTGTAAATGTAATTCAGTTTTAATTGCACCTGAGTAAAGTACAAATCTTTTAATATAATACATAAGTCTAACCAAGTAAAAATACATATACATCCCCACCAATGTTACACCCTTGAGTCCAGAGTTTGGTTTAATCATTATATTATAATGATCATTATGATCATGTACACTTTGTTAAACAGTTCTTCTAAACAAATGACTATTTCTCTACTTGTTAATATCAATATTTAATAGGCCTATACCTTCCCTGTCTCATTCTCATATAATCTCTGTGTTTGGCTTTGAATCTTTTCCTGTGTGGACTAGAATTTCCTGAGCTCATATTAACCCCCAAAAGATGCTGATTTCCTGTTATATTGTGATTTTATATCAGCAGAAACCCGGAGGCTTTACTTCTCGCACTTTATTCAGCTGCTCTTCTTCTCTATAGTCCCCCCTGCTGGACACAATCAGTACCTGCAGAGCAAAGTCCCCTGAGGTGAAGATCCAGCGTTTAATGTTGTTTATGTGTGTGTGTGGTGTGTTTAATCCGCTTTAACACACACCGTGTGTAAGTTGATAAGTGGACAGCATTGCTGAGTATTTCCTCCTTAAAACTGCAGTGAACCAAAAACACGCTTTGAAATCGCTGACGTCACACACAGATCAACAAGTGATCGACAACCAGTGGATCTCTGAGTGAGGGAGTGGAGGCGGGGCTCATCTGCATATTCATAGAACCACCGCGCATACTAAATGAGGCAATGGTGTCGAGGTATTTTAAGACATGAGGGTATGTTTTTAAGGAAAAAGTGATACAAATATTGACTACAGGGGGACTTTAAAGGGATAGTTGATCGACAAAAAAGATTTATCAATTATTAACCATGAAAGCATAAGAAAAACTACAAAACACACCACAGGAACAGTTACTGAAGCACATATAGTAAAAACTCTTTTAAAAGCATTATAAAACCCCTATGCTTCATCATCCCCAGCCGTCTGAGGCCGTACGAGAGCGTTGTGGATCTGGGCTGCTGTAGACGAGACTCACCTCGACCCGTCAGTCGGCAGTATCGGATCCTCTCCACGATATCGATGCAGATCAGCGACAGGAGCACCAAAGACACGGGCAGCTCAGCAAACGTGTCCAACCGCAGATCATTCCTAATCTGGACCTTAAAGACAGTAAAACAGAGAGATGTTTGCACACCAGGATCATGGATTATGCCTTGGATAATCTGAATAGAGAATGTCAGAAATGTGAGTTTAAATGCAAAATGCATCCGCTTGAAATAAACATTAGAGTAAATCTGAAGACATCGTGCATATAATCTGGAGACCATGAAGGATAACATTTTCTGTGAATAGTCAACCAAGATTTTACCTCAGAGCTGGCGATGAGGAAGGCGAAACAGGGCAGTGTTGAGAGAACCACATAGGCCAACGCAACAGGTCTCCTGAAAGCAGAAAACCGTCAATATCCCCTGATTTCATATTGAGATTTGATCAAATAACAGTTATGAGTGACATAATGCATTACATTACACCCCAATGCTATTTCTGCACAGCGGCATTGTGTTAAAGTCCCCTTGTAGTCAATCAAACCCTTTAAAGGGAAAGTTCACTTTGAAATTAATTTTTGATATGTTTTATCTTACCTCAAGGACATCCAAGATGTAGGTGTCTTTGTTTCCGCTGTAGTTTCATTGATATTTTTAGGTCAAACCGTTCTTGTCTGTCAAGTCTATGGTCACCACCTCAAAGAGCAGCACAGAGAAGTCCAGATTAAATGACTCATGTAAGTACACATTGATGGCCTAAGACATGAAACGAGCGGTTTGTGTGAGAAAACGAACAGTATTTATATCGTTTTTACCTCGTGTAATCACAGCCACAGAGCGTCAGATCAGTTGGACGTGGCTGTGGTTACACAAGGTAAAAACGATATAAATACTGTTCGTTTTCTCACACAAACCGCTCGTTTCGTGTCTTAGGCCATCAATGTGTACTTACATTTACTAGTCATTAAATCATGTTTAATTTTGACTTCTCTGTGCTGCTTTTTGAGGTGGTGACCATAGACCTGCATTATATGACTGATAGACACGAACGGTTTGACCTAAATATGTCAAAATTGAAAATGCTGTGGAAACAAAAACACCTACATCTTGGATGCCCTTGAGGTAAGATAAAACACATCAAAAATTAATTTCAAAGTGAACTATCCCATTAAAACTCATCTTTGATCACCAAAATTACATATTTCAATGTTTTTTTTTCTATGAATATGCAAATGAGCCCCGCCTCCACTCACTCACTCAGAGATCCACTGGTTGGCGATCACACGTTGATCTGATTGGTTACAAGGTGGTTTATGAAACACCAGCGATTTCAAAGCGTGTCTTTGGTTCACTGCAGTTTTAAGGAGGAAATACTCAGCAATGCTGTCCACTTATCAACGCACACACGGTTTTAAAAAACACCACATAAACAACATTAAACGCTGGATTTTCACCTCAGGGGGACTTTACTTTAATACTATATGGCAATCATTCAGCACCAATGGCATTATCATATTCATAACATGGTTGTCCACTGCACTTCAAATAATACAATATTACAGTAGCAAATCTGTAAAATGCGATTTTACCATGATTATTTTTCCAGTTTCTCAGTGAAGCTATTTGTGTGTTGCATGAAACCCATAAGAAAAGCCAGTCGTGTTTTCTCTCACCACTTCTTCCGAGCCACCAGCGCCCTCTTCTTCATGAACACCATGTACTTCATGGGCAGCCAGATCAGCATGGCCACGGACGTCACGTAGGCCACAGACGAGGCCACGATCAGCCAGTACGCGGTGGAGGAGTAGTGCGATCGGCTCTTCACCTTCACTCGAGACACGATCAGGGCGAAGCGTTGCATGATGATGAAGAGAGGAACGCAGAAGCTGGAGAACTGAAGCACCTCACACACAGCGAACTTAATCCGGCTCCCCCGGCCCATGCTGAGGAAGGGATGCGAGGAGAAGAAAGAAGAGAAACAGAAAACACGGAGTTGCTGTCGGCCGGTGGACCCCGAACTGGAGCGTGGGGGGGGGGTATTGTGCCGACGCTCCGGCATGTTCCAACACAGAGCTGAGAGGATCATGCTGACTCTGCACTCACTATTGTGCACTCACACACACTACATCAACACACTACATCCACACACACGAATCAACACACACTCTCGGCCAGAGCTATCTTCAACTAGAGGGAACTGGATAATATTCTGATCCAATCTGACCTCTGACCTGTAATGCCTGAATCACAATCACACACTGTTCGCTCGTTGGCTAGAGCAGAACTGAGACTGGTTTCTCTCAAGCGTTTTCCTCCTTTTCCCACATAAAACATCTGCGAATAATGCTGCGTCCCGTTTACATCCCAAGAGTTCAAGAGGACAAAAGCTGGACGAAAGGGCACATTAGTCTGTGAATAATAAGTACAACAAAATGTCAGGATGTATTCAACTGTACTACTGTGTGTGTGTGTGTGTGTGTGTGTGTGTAACAGGATCAGGATCCCCCTATGTTTGTTGGTGTCTTCAGTTGACATTTTGGACTCAATAACATTAATTTCAGACTCTGCTGAAACACTTGTTCAGAAACATAGATCTTTGGCCTCCCTCTGCTACAAATTACTATAACATTACAGTATATACCGTAAAAACACTAGATTTACGTGTGAAATTTAAAAACTTTAAGATGATAGATACTCTGACAGAGTTCCTCCTCCCTAGTAAAGATTTTTTCCTTCTTATCAATGGAGCTTCATACTTAGGGCTCAAACACTGAAACAACCCTTTCTTAAGGAATATGGAGTAAAGCGTGGGATGCAGTTGAGTAAAGAGTGGGATGCAGTGGAGTAAAGCGTGGGATGCAGTGGAGTAAAGTGTGGGATGCAGTGGAGTAAAGCGTGGGATGCAGTGGAGTAAAGCGTGGGATGCAGTGGAGTAAAGCGTGGGATGCAGTGGTGTAAAGCGTGGGATGCAGTGGAGTAAAGCGTGGGATGCAGTGGTGTAAAGCGTGGGGTGCAGTGGAGTAAAGCGTGGGATGCAGTGGTGTAAAGTGTGGGATGCAGTGGAGTAAAGCATGGGATGCAGTGGAGTAAAGTGTGGGATGCAGTGGAGTAAAGCGTGGGGTGCAGTGGAGTAAAGCGTAGGATGCAGTGGAGTAAAGTGTGGGATGCAGTGGAGTAAAGCATGGGATGCAGTGGTGTAAAGCGTGGGATGCAGTGGAGTAAAGCGTGGGGTGCAGTGGAGTAAAGCGTGGGATGCAGTGGTGTAAAGTGTGGGATGCAGTGGAGTAAAGTGTGGGATGCAGTGGTGTAAAGTGTGGGATGCAGTGGAGTAAAGTGTGGGATGCAGTGGAGTAAAGTGTGGGATGCAGTGGAGTAAAGCATGGGATGCAGTGGTGTAAAGTGTGGGATGCAGTGGAGTAAAGTGTGGGATGCAGTGGTGTAAAGCGTGGGTGCAGTAGAGTAAAGTGTGGGATGCAGTGGTGTAAAGTGTGGGATGCAGTGGAGTAAAGCGTGGGGTGCAGTGGTGTAAAGTGTGGGATGCAGTGGAGTAAAGCGTTGGATGCAGTGGAGTAAAGCATGTGATGCAGTGGAGTAAAGCGTGGGATGCAGTGGTGTAAAGTGTGGGATGCAGCGGTGTAAAGCGTAGGATGCAGTGGTGTAAAGCGTGGGATGCAGTGGTGTAAAGTGTGGGATGCAGTGGAGTAAAGTGTGGGATGCAGTGGAGTAAAGCGTGGGATGCAGTGGTGTAAAGTGTGGGATGCAGTGGTGTAAAGCGTGGGATGCAGTGGTGTAAAGCGTGGGATGCAGTGGTGTAAAGTGTGGGATGCAGTGGAGTAAAGTGTGGGATGCAGTGGTGTAAAGTGTGGGATGCAGTGGTGTAAAGTGTGGGATGCAGTGGAGTAAAGCATGGGATGCAGTGGTGTAAAGCATGGGATGCAGTGGTGTAAAGCGTGGGATGCAGTGGTGTAAAGCGTGGGATGCAGTGGTGTAAAGTGTGGGATGCAGTGGAGTAAAGCATGGGATGCAGTGGTGTAAAGTGTGGGATGCAGTGGAGTAAAGTGTGGGATGCAGTGGTGTAAAGTGTGGGATGCAGTGGAGTAAAGCATGGGATGCAGTGGTGTAAAGTGTGGGATGCAGTGGAGTAAAGTGTGGGATGCAGTGGTGTAAAGTGTGGGATGCAGTGGAGTAAAGCATGGGATGCAGTGGAGTAAAGTGTGGGATGCAGTGGAGTAAAGCATGGGATGCAGTGGTGTAAAGTGTGGGATGCAGTGGAGTAAAGTGTGGGATGCAGTGGTGTAAAGCGTGGGGTGCAGTAGAGTAAAGTGTGGGATGCAGTGGTGTAAAGTGTGGGATGCAGTGGAGTAAAGCATGGGATGCAGTGGTGTAAAGTGTGGGATGCAGTGGAGTAAAGTGTGGGATGCAGTGGTGTAAAGTGTGGGATGCAGTGGAGTAAAGCATGGGATGCAGTGGAGTAAAGTGTGGGATGCAGTGGAGTAAAGTGTGGGATGCAGTGGAGTAAAGTGTGGGATGCAGTAGAGTAAAGTGTGGGATGCAGTAGAGTAAAGTGTGGGATGCAGTGGAGTAAAGCGTAGGATGCAGTGGAGTAAAGTGTAGGATGCAGTGGAGTAAAGTGTGGGATGCAGTGGAGTAAAGTGTGGGATGCAGTGGAGTAAAGTGTGGGATGCAGTAGAGTAAAGTGTGGGATGCAGTGGAGTAAAGCGTGGGATGCAGTTCTTTATATAATAAATACTTGTATTATATATATTTGTATTTATTTATTTTTTGTGGGATGAGATTGTGATAATATGGCCTCATGATATCTCCAGATGTGCATGAGTGACTGAACAGGAGAACCCATCCCCCCTCCCCTCCCCACCCCCTCCCCCAGCTGTGCACGCGCGAGGCTCGTGCGTGTGGTGTCATGGCGTCCGGAGAGGAGGACGGGTCTGTCGAGGAGAAACAAACCAACAACAAGAAGCGGATAAAAGGCACAATCGCCACGGCATGGCTCACCTTCTACAACATCGCCATGACAGCCGGGTAACAGATCAGTCTGAGCTGCTTTACTCGCTCAACACACTCCTGTCTGTCTGAACACACTCCTGTCTGTTAGTTTCGCCGCATTGTAAATCACTCGACTGGTTGTTACTTAAAGCTTTTACTTTTAAAAGTTGTTACTTTTAAATCTCTAAGAGAGACTATTGGGTTACACTGTCATTGTTACAGTGTAATTATACATTTAAGTACTGAGTAATATTAATTAACTACATGTACTTTTCTATAGGGTTAGGGTTTGGTTGAGGTTTAGTTGCATGTAATTATGCGTAATACTGTTATTACTACGGTAAGTACATGTAACATATGTAACACGGACACTGTACAGTTAAGTGTAACCGAGTGTTGCATTAAACCCGCAGTGTGTGTTGTACAGTGGTCAGCTGCTGGTTATACTGGGATATTCCTCTCAGAAACCGAAGCTCAGTGTTTCCTAATACGGATCCGCGCGCGTCACCGCGATATGTTTAGAACTCGCTCGACTGGCGAAATTCAACAAAGAAGAATAAAATGCACGATAATAATCATGAGAGCGTTATTCACTTCATCCCGTGTGAACTCGATTCTGTGAAAAACAACGCGCTTAATTCTATTGGGTAACACTTTACCGTAAGCTTCATTAGTTAATATTATTTAATGTATTAACTAACATGAACTAAGCATGAGCGATACGTGTGTTACAGTATTTATTAATCCGTGTAAATGTTATTTCAAAAATATACAGCTGTTCATTGTTTGTTCATGCTAGTTCACAATGCATTAACTAATGATGCAACCTTTGATTTTAACAACGTATTTATAAATGTTGAAATTAATATTAACTAAGATTAATAAATGCTGAAGCAGTGTTGTTCATTCTCAGTACATAATGAACCTTTTACACGTTACATTACTGTAGCACTAATTATAAATTATGCATAATTACATGCAACCAACCCCTCATCCTAACCCTATGTAATGTAGTTAATTATCATTACTTAGTACTTAATGTATAATTACACTGTAACACGGACTCCTTTAAATAAAGTGTTACCTTGTAATGAATACACTCTAAAAAATGCTGGGTTGTTTTAACCCAATTTTGGGTCAAATATGGACAAACCCGAAATGTTGGGTTAAAAATGTAATGTAAAAATTTAACCCAACGGCTGGGTTAGTCCATATTTGACCCAAAGTTGGGTTAAAACAACCCAGCATTTTTTAGAGTGTAGTGTGTCCTTGTAGTACAATTGTTAAAATATTTTTTGTGAGTAAAAAATGGTATCAATGAACATGTATGCTAGCTAATGAAAATACACGTATTTTCTCATTTATAAAGTTTACTTACTAATGTCAAATTAAATTTTACTCATAAATAATTGTATTTTAATAATTTTTAAAAGTTTGACTAATATACTTAAGCACATGCAACCTGATTATAATTGTAACTATTAATGTAAAATTAATGTATTTTTTAATCACCATTACAAATGAAATGTGCAATAAATAATACATGACATACAAGTTTCAGCTGAAATTACATTAAAGGATCATTCTATGTCAAATCAACCACGGTTAACAACAAAATTCCTGAAGAAAGACGTAAATAAATAGTGATGAAAGCTATGAAGTGAAATGTCATGGATGTATATTTTGGTCAAGGGGTGAAAAGACAATTTTGGGATTTGGAGCCAAATTTCATCGGGGTAAAAATGACTTTAGAGAGAGGACAGCATCATTATGTTATTGTCACACAGAGATTAGTAGGTCTATTAGTCAAATCTGTGGACTTTAGCAATATTTTTTGCATTATATATGCCAACGGTGACCGTTTAAATATGGGAAAAGGCACTTCTTGTGTTTTTTCCCGAGGTTTGCATGCCTGTAAATCAAGAAGTATTAAAGATATCTCAATATCCTTTCAGATTCTGGTTCTTAATAAAGTTTTGTTTTGCTCTCCTCATTTTAAAGGCTCTGTAATGTTCAACGCCAGAGATGTGGAGATCTGAATGTGGCTCCGTGAGGAAATCGGTCAATTGTACACATTTTTAGTGGTCAAAAACCAGATGTAGTTTTCTTTGCACACAGCTGATGCTTTTTTTATTTAAAGGGAAGAATAAATATTGCGGATTGTAGAAATTAAATATTTTAAAAACTATGGAATACAACACACTTCTCTGAGTGCCACAAATACACAGAAACGGTCTGGTTTTTGACCGCTAAAAACGTGTACAATTGACCAATTCCCACATTCTCCACATCTCTGGCGTTGAACATTACTGAGCCTTTAAAATGAAGAGATTTGTTAAATGATTTGCTCCCTCTCTTTAATATAGTTTGATATTTTATGACTCGTAACCGTCTGCATGCAAGTGTGGCTGAAGTGATTAAATACTTTGTACTCTGAATCTTTAGTTAAATATCTATTATTTGTCTTAGAAAACAAGACAAGCCCTTATATAGTGCTCTTTTTCCTTTGTCATTTCCAAAATCATAGTGGAGAATATCTAGTGCAGTCCCACAATGCATTGCGACGAGAAGTTGTGCTCTCAACAACTATATAATTCCCATAATGCACTGTGAGTGTTGCGTTTGGTGACTAGTTGAGTTTGCCGGTTAACTGAGTGTGTGTGTGTGTGTGTGTGTGTGTGTGTGTGTGATTGCAGGTGGCTTGTGTTGGCTGTTTCCATGGTCCGCTTTTACCTTCAGAAAGGAACCCATAAAGGCTTGTACAAACATATAGCAAGGACACTAAAATGTTTCCAGACATTTGCACTATTGGAGGTAAGATCAAATGCCTTCAACCACCATGATATGTGATTTAAACCTTTACTTTATTTTATTTTCCAGTGTTGCAGTATTTTTATGTCTATTAGTTAATCTGGAAGAAAAAACAAAAACCTTCTCCTGTGAAAAAACCTTCTCTGAACCCATTTTTTTTAATACAAATTAATTTGAAAATGTTTCCTCTTCCTCAAAGTCTTCTGTGACCACAATAGAAGTAAACCAGTGTTTGAGTGGCAAATTCTATTGGCCCGAATCCTCTGCGTGTCAAACTGAACTGCAGTAATCTTTCCAAATCGTCACTCGCCCTGTTTTATTAAAGGAGTAGGTCACTTTTAAAAAAACTTTTGCTGATAATTTACTCACCCCCGTGTCATCCAAGATGTCCGTGTCTTTCTTTCTTCAGTCGAAAAGAAATTAAGGTTTTTGATGAAAACATTCCAGGATTTTTCTCCATATAATGGACTTCAATGGGGACCAAACGGTTCAAGGTCCAAAAAACACTTTCAGTACAAACTGCAAACTGTTCAAAGGGCTTTAAACGATTCCAGACGATGAATAAGGGTCTTATCAAGCGAAACGATCACTCATTTAATAAATAAATAACAAAGTTTAAGTTTTATAAGCTCAAATGCTCGCCTTGCTCTGTTCTGTAACGCACTCCTGTTCGAACTCGCTCATCAAAATGAACAAATCTTTTTCCGAGTCATTCGGCGAAAGAAACGATTGAATTGATTCGGAAAAAGATTTGTTCATTTTGTTGAACGAGTTTGAACAGGAGAGTCACGAACGTGCACCACAGAACAGAGCAAGGCGAGCATTTGAGCTTATAAAACTTAAACTTTGTTATTTATTTATTAAATGAGTGATCGTTTCGCTTGATAAGACCCTTATTCATCGTCTGGAATCGTTTAAAGCCCTTTGAACAAGTTTGCAGTTTGTACTGAAAGTGTTTTTTGGACCTTGAACCGTTTGGTCCCCATTGAAGTCCATTATATGGAGAAAAATCCTGGAATGTTTTCATCAAAAACCTTAATTTCTTTTCGACTGAAGAAAGAAAGACATGGACATCTTGGATGACACGGGGGCGAGTAAATTATCAGCAAAAGTTTTTTCAAAAGTGAACTACTCCTTTAATGGAGATTTTCAAACTTTTGCGCCCTTTCACTGCAAACATTGTCTAATTATCTCTACACAAAACAAAACTGTAAATGGTCGTGGTATCAGTGGTTAGAGGTACCGTACTTCCAGCAAACAGAACTCAAAAGAGGGCATGTATAGGGAAAACAAAAGTGGTCCCAAAATCGAGCCCTGAGGAACACCACAAACTAAAGTATATTCCCTATAAAATGTCCTTTAGATACAGGCAAACCACTACTCGATGTTCCAAACTTGAGTATCTTACAAGTTTCTGGAATTTAAACTCATTTAAAACCAATTATAATTATTGCACTTTTTTATATAATAAATGTATTTACCAAGAGATACACAAAAAGATTAAATAAATATTCAAGTAATATTCAAGCTTCAAAATACTGGTTCGTCATTAATAGGTAAATATGCAGGACTAATGACTTGTACTACTCAAACAGCTTCACTAATATGGAAACATGATTAACTAATCAGTATGTAATATCACATTTAGGATAGGTAATCAATAATTGCTGAATGTGATTAGCCTCATTAATTAACTACTACTGTAGCGGTCGACCGATTTATCACCAGGGCCAATATATCGACTCATATTTGGCATTTTAAAATACTTTAAAAGTTACCAAGTGTTTATTTGACATTTTTATGTTTCAATCATTTTCAAATTTATTTATTCAATTCAAATTTTGGGACTGGGTAAAAAAAGACATAAAAGATCAGTTTTTTATCATGCTTTTATATCTCTGTTCTGATCTATTTCTTTTTCTTACGCTTTGGCTATTTTTATTTCAGATCGGACACTGTGCTATTGGTATGTACTATATTTTAAAGTGCGACGCTAACATATTTGCTTCCAGGGATATGAAGATATTTTCAGGTGTTGTTTTTGCTGTGTTAAAGGAATTGTGCGGACATCTGTAATTGTGACTGGGGTCCAAGTGTGCTCTCGGATATTCATGGTCTGGTTTATTGCAAACAGCATCAGACAGGTCGGTGTGCATGAGGAGGACTGTTACTAATAATGGGAATTATGGGACATTTTCACTGTTCGCCAATCTCTAAATGGGCCGTTCCATTTTAAATATTGTTTTCTCTGGTTTGAAACGCATACTAAGATTCAGAACGCGGAGAGCGTGATCTTGTTCTTAGTGGTGTGGACGGTTACAGAGATCACACGCTACTCTTTCTACACTTTCAACCTGATCCACCATCTGCCGTACTTCATCAAGTGGGCCAGGTACGGCGTGGTTTACTGAGCATGCTCAAACTCACACGCACGTGCGTAGAGCTAAAGGTACGCAGCTTGCTAGGATTGTTAGCCCTAACCCTAATCCTGTGTGTGACGTTTGATTTACGCGTGTTACTAATAGTAGGGATTTGAAAACACATTGCTTTATACTCACGCCTCACTAGCGAAATGGTTTAGCTCGTGAAGTTACCGTCACTTCCTGTTGCTTGACTGCTACTTCCTACTATATAGTGGGCGAAAAACTGCGTAAAATTCCCAGTCCTCGTAATGACCGGCCACTTCTGGTGGGATTCTGAAGTGTTCATCCGACGGACACTTTTCTATCCCATGAGGCCACGGGAGAGGATTTATGAACGACATGGCGAATGTAAAACCTCCTCAACTCCCCAAATGTGGCCCTTCCATCTCACTTGCACAAAAACACATGCAGTATTCCTTAAAATTAATAAAAAAAGTCAAATATGCAAACATGCAGTAATTAAATATCTTAAATAATACAAATAGACTTAAACGTACAGTATGTAATTTTTGGCCACCAGGGGGCACTCAATCAAATAACAAAAGACGTACTTTGATGACGTCGGGAAAGAGCGTGGGCTCACGGGAGTTGTCGTTGCGGTCAATGACCACCAGTTCATAGAGTGCCGAAGTGATGACGTCACTTTGTAGGACGACTCGGACGCTAGCGGCGCGTTCACTCGACCGAAAAGCTCTGCATTTTCCCCATAGACTTTTGGAAAATCGAAAATCCAAAAGACTTTTGGACCCTTACACATTTTGTCTATAAAGTTTAAACAACCACAAGCAGGCTATAACTGTGTGTTCTGTGTCATAGATCAAAACGTGAAAATATTTTGAGGCTTTGTTCACCACAGACCTTATTTCAGGCGATTTAGCAAAAACTCATTCAAAAATCCGATAAACTTTAGAGCGAGGGAACCGGGAGTGCTAATGCTAACTCACGTCCGCATTTGGCCTATAGAGTGACGTCGTAACGTCGGCACTCTATTGGAACACGCGCGCTCTAACAATCACGTCTTTTCGAACAGAATTATCAGACCCCTATTATATCAATATTCCATCTAGCTAGTATTAATAGATATTTAAAAAACACGCTCACCTTTCGTTAACAATTATAATTACGTTTATACTATGATATGGAACAAGATAACGTTAGTGAACTGCATATGAAGCTACTTTCTCCAGTTGCAAAATGATACTAGCAACTACTTTTTTCTTTCTTCGTCGTTTTCTTTGCTTTTATTGGCGGTAGTCCGGCGTTCCCCGTTGTGTTTGGCGGTTTCGCCGGTTCCGCAGGAAGTTAGAGAAAATAGAGGTGTCAAAGGTTATATGACGCCATAGACGGGCGGCGAAACGGAAATAAAGAAACATCCCGTGTCTTCGAATTAAACTATACATTTCTCCGGATTTGAAAGTTGGTGGAAAGTGTCGGGATAATCTACAGTAAGTACACTTCTAATAGAAATATACAACATAGAGCAGTTAATTTTCGCAGTTAAACGCAGTTAATTTTCATAAAGAGTAACTAAGTAAAGCGAGTAGTTGTTTTTTAGGGAGTAACTCAATATTGTAACCATCATGACTTTTGCGTAAGCATACACGCCAATTTCGAGTCAAGTGGCGTGTTATCTCGACGCATTTTGAGCTATCCGCGTGTATGTCTACGCCATTAACGTCCGCGTCATTCCGCGTGTCAAATGTCCGCGCGAAACGAAGCAAAATGTAGATCTACATCTGGGGGGCGATCTTTTTCTTTCCTAGGATGGTGAGGGAACAGTCGTAAATGCCGTTAACCCCAGTGACGGGTAGGTTTAGGGACGGGGTTGAGGTAAGTCATATATTTATATATACAGTAATAACGTTAAGTCAACGGCGTTCATAAACACGCTGAAAAGCGATTATGTGTGTTGATAGCACGCCAAAAATAGAAAATACGAATTGGCGTGTCATACAAACGCTACTTCATGAGATCCGTCTGTTGTAACGGATTACTTTTAAAAGTAACTCGAATTTACCAGCCCCGATCCTGGAGTTCTGCAGTCTGAAACTCTGCTTTGAAGATTCTGCGAATCATTTGTTTGTAAAGCAGTGATTGTGAGCGAGTATCGAACTGCTAATGTCATGTGATTTCAGGCTTTGCTACATCATTGGACCAGGACCAGCCAATATGCATGTGTCTCGCAATATTAATAACTTTCCCCAAAACTGAATTACGTAATAATTGTTGATGTGTGTGTTTGTGTGGTTATAATGTGTGATGTCGCATTTATTTTCCTGCTTTGTCTTTCGGTTTTCCTCAGGTATAACCTGTTTATCGTCATGTACCCCCTGGGAGTCGTTGGTGAACTGCTGACCATACAAGCTGCCTTGCCGTATGTTCGGAGATCAGGCATGTTCTCGCTCAGGCTTCCCAACAAATACAACGTGTCCTTCGACTATTACTACTTCCTGATCATCGTCATGCTGTCCTACATCCCACGTAAGAACAATAATCTAAAATGTCTTATTTACCTATCATGCTAGCCATGTGCTAATCAATGCTAGCAACGTGCTAAAATATGTAAGCCAACTGTTAAAACATAATAGCAATGTGCTAATTCATGTTCGCAAAGTTAAAACTTGCTAATTCATCCTAGTAACTTGCTAAACATGTTAGCAACATGTTAATTAATCCTAACAACCTGTTAAAACAGGTTAGCAAAATTAACAGGTTAGTTAATTCATACTAGCAACATGTTAAATCATGCTAGCAATGTGTTAAACCATGTTAATTCACGTTAGCAATGTTTAAACATGCTAATTCTTGCTAGCAACAGGCTATGTAAATGACAGAATCGCTGTCATTCACTGGAAGCCAAGGCTGATTTTCTGATTAGATTAAGGAGTTTTTACGTTACCAGCGTGCTAAAACATGCTAGCAAACTGTTTGTTAGCAATGTGTTAAAACATTGTAATTCAAGTTAGCAAAATGCTAAAACATGCTAGCAACATGCTAATTAATAGTGAAAACCACATGCTAGAAATGTTAAAACATCCTAGCAACATGTTAACAAAATGTGAAAACATGCTAGAAATGATAACTTGCTAGTAAAAAATGATAATTCATTCTAGCAAAATGTTAGAATGTTAAAACATCATAGCAACATGCTTATTGATACTAAAAACTGTTAAAACATGTTAGCAAAACATGCTCATTCAGTTTAGCAACATGTTAAGACATGTTAGAATGTTAAAACATGCAAACAGCATGATAATTAATGCTAACAACATGCTAATTCATGCTAGCAATGTGCTAAAATATGTAAGCCAACTGTTAAAACATAATAGCAATGTTAGCAAATTAAAACTTGCTAATTCATCCTACTAACTTGCTAAACATGTTAGCAACGTTTTAATTAACCCTAACAACCTGTTAAACAGGTTAGCAAACATAATTAATGCTAGCAACATGCTAATTCATGCTAGTAATGTCGTTCTTTCCCTTTCCACTTCACTAAGTCCAAAGCTTATAAAACGTTCAAAGTTTAATACGCTGTTGTGAAGCCAACGTAAAGTTTGTCTCGATGAATTGGCTCTCTTCTCAAAGTCGTTTCTCTTCCAGTGTTTCCTCAGCTCTTCTTCCACATGCTGCGTCAGCGGAGGAGGGTTCTTCACGGAGAAGTCATAGTAGAGAAAGATGAGTAGAAGGAATCCCCAGCTAGCCGTCAGATATTTGAGAAAAGTTTATGATAAAACAATTAAATATGAATCAATTCTACTGCTATTAGTTACGGTCGATATTCCCAGGAGAACCCGTCATTAAGGTTCGCCTCTCTCCCAGTTGTGTTTCACCTCACAAGGACTGAATCGCTTCATTCGTCAACGGAGATCTGACCCGAAGGACAAGGGATGGAGAATCCTCGAGCATTGGATCTGGCATTAATAGCGGTTAGCGGTTAGCATTAGCGCTAGCTCTAATCTCTCCTGTTCGGGACTGGGTTGTTGGGTGAACCGTTCCACACATTCTCCATCTCCACTTTGGGTTCTCATCCATGTTCTTGGACGGACAGATTCGAGATTAAAATAACGAATACTTCTTATCTTCTTCCATCTGGAGGTGGTGTTATAGCAGACTTTAGTAGAAGAGCAAAACCTGTGGGACTGACAAAACAATGTATAAACTGTTTGTTTTTTTAATCACTTGGCTACTTGATTTCTCACAATAGCATTCACACGCAATAGGTACTAAAACAAGCATGTAATTCAAATAAACATAAATGTATTAATATACGAAAGTATCGTCATTATCTAGATATCATCTTGAAGGTTATCAATGATCTTCAGTCTGAGAACTGATTCTTTAGTATTATTAGTTATTTCTGAGAATTGCTATGTTGGGATTGAGTTTTCCCGCTATGATTATCTGTTGCTTCGGTGTTTACAGTAATAAACTGGGAGAGTTTGTACAGCTCGCGTTCATCTGCTGCTGAAACTTTAGCTCATTTGGCTCTCAGACCTTCTGTGTTGTTGTTGTTGTTGTTGTTGTTTTTATTTATAATTTGTTGTTTTTCTGTAAGAAACTTGAGTTCACAGCTCTTCTGAGGAGATTGTCTCTACGGTGCTTCATTGTCTTCCTCTCCTGTGCGGCTGAGGAGAGAGAGGACACGCTGTGACATCATTACATAGAATTGTGAAGAACATTTTCATGTGATTTAATTCAATACCTGGTAAATGTACGGATTGAATAAAGGTCTTTGAAGAAAGAATGAAAGAAACAATAAAAAGAACCATGACTATATGTATGTACCCGAGCATTAGTATTGCTCTCGTTGTGAAATGCTTACACCCTTAAACACCCTCAAAGAATAGTTTAGGAAAAACATAAAAACTTTATTTGTTGAGAAAATGTGAAAAATGTAGTATACTCAGGTAGTGAGCTCGCTATTCGTCAGACTGATTAACTAACTGTTTAATTGGACTGATTAACTGGATAAAAATGCAATTGTACCCAATTTTTGTCCAAAATGCACTTTCATTTTCTGCTAATGGGCTTTATGCACAGCTGCACTACTTCCTGAACTTCAGCCAGCTCCTTGTTTTCTGTCTGCCATTATTGGTCAAATTGATTAATTCAGGTGTGCTTGACCTCGGTAGTCACGGCAACAATAATCAGACACACCTGAATTAATCAATTTGGCCAATAATGGCAGACAGAAAACAAGGAGCTGGCTGAAGTTCAGGAAGTGGTGCAGCTGGGCATAAAGCCAATTAGAGAGAAGAACTTTTATTTATATCCTTAAGATCGATAAATGTAAATATTTTTTTATGATAAACCCTTTGAAATCGTTCTCGAGGGATCCCTGAGTACATTTAAAGAAAACAAAACACCAATTATATATATTAGATTATGAATATTTGTACAACATGTGATGATATGCGCGCGCCAGGGCATCTGAAGCAGTCTGTGGCATGCGCATGCGCATGCGCGCGTGAGGGGGCATCTCGCGCACAGAACGAGAGCCGTGTGTTCGTCTTTTCTGCAACACACATGGTGAAAAGGTGAGTTTCATTATTTTGATGTAATTATATGTATGTATATGTGCATTATTGCGTATTGTGAGGCATATCGGTATTAATATGATTTGAGATACTGCATGCTGCTCGTATGATTTATGTCACGCAAACAGCATTCCACACAAATATAACACAGAAACGTGTATTTAATCGAAAGTCAGTCAGTGTGTTGATATAATCATGATTCAATAAATAAATTGAAATCCATTATGAATAATGAAATGTTCATAATGAAAGATGAAAAATATGATGCTGCTGATTTGACTAAATTAAACAGTCATGATGTGCATAAATGGCATTCCGTTTTATAGGCATTTGGCATTAATTGATCAATACTACAAAAATGGAAAAATACTTAATAAACCGTTTGTAAATGATGATTATAATACTGCTAAAGAACGCTGGGTGTAAACAGCATTGATCGCAGGTGTTGAGTTGTGATTGTTCTCTCGGGATGTTTGTGTGTGTGTGTGTGTGTGTGTGTGTGTGTCTGTGTGTGTGTGTGTGTGTGTCTTGTGGCATTCGGGCCTCTTACACCTGAGGGCTGATTCAATTAATGAAGTATGATATGATTAAGCGTTATAAGTGTTGCATGTGTGGCAGATCCTCTTCTGTCCTGTGGGAACGCGTCTGCTGAGTGGAAAGTGGTGCTGCTGATGGGCTCTGAACGGGTGGAGATGGGGGAGAGCACCCCGACCCGAACCCTGGAGCCCGACCCCACACACACCCCGACACGAACCCTGGAGCCCGACCCCACACACACCCCGACCCGAACCCTGGAGCCCGACCCCACACACACCCCGACCCGAACCCGGGACCCGCCACACACTCCGGCGAACGCCTGCTGCTTCTGCTGGTGCTGTTGCTGCAGCTGCTCCTGGTGAGGACACTCGTCTTTAAATGGACAGTTCGAATACAATTTGAGTTATAAAAATGTTCTGGCTCTTCCAAGCTCTATAATGGCAGTGGATAGATGTATATTTTTATTTATATCCATCCAGATGCACTTTTATGATGGACAGATGCACTTTTATGATGGACAGATGCACTTTTATGATGGATAGATGCACTTTTATGATGGATAGTTGCACTTTTATGATGGACAAATGCACTTTTATGATGGACAGATGCACTTTTATGATGGACAGATGCACTTTTATGATGGACAGATGCACTTTTATGATGTACAGATGCACTTTTATGATGGACAGATGCACTTTTATGATGGATAGATGCACTTTTATGATGATAGATGCACTTTTATGATGGACAGATGCACTTTTATGATGGACAGATGCACTTTTATGATGGATAGATGCACTTTTATGATGATAGATGCACTTTTATGATGGACAGATGCACTTTTATGATGGACAGATGCACTTTTTATGATGGACAGATGCACTTTTATGATGGACAGATGCACTTTTATGATGGATAGATGCACTTTTTTATGATGGATAGTTGCACTTTTATGATGGACGGATGCACTTTTATGATGGATAGATGAACTTTTATGATGGACAGATGCACTTTTATGATGGACAGATGCACTTTTATGATGATAGATGCACTTTTATGATGGACAGATGCACTTTTATGATGGACAGATGCACTTTTATGATGGACAGATGCACTTTTATGATGGATAGATGCACTTTTATGATGGACAGATGCACTTTTATGATGGACAGATGCACTTTTATGATGGACAGATGCACTTTTATGATGGACAGATGCACTTTTATGGACTTCAAAACAAAACAGTCCATTCACTGCCATTATAAAGCTTGGAAGAGTCAGGACATTTTTAATATAACTCTGATCGTATTTCGTCTGACAGAAGGAAGTCTTCTACACTTGAGGGAGAGTAAATCATGGGCTAAAGTTAATTTTTGGGTGAACTATCCCGTTAATCTCCAACGCGCGTTCAAGACAGAACAGAGACACGTGTGTTGATGCAAGAGCAGACATTGTTTTGTGAATGTGCGTTGGAGATTAATATTTTGTAAAACATTGCCTTTACAACTTTAAGCTTGATATAATACATATTCTCTGTACAATTCAGGTAAAAAAATATATTTTTGCAGTGCATTTTAAGTGAACTAAAGTGTAAGTCTAGTGTGTTTGAGATGAAAACTTCATTAAGGCTAATGTAGATGAGCTGAGATCTCCAATTCATTAGGAGCCTCTCCGGAGACATTCAGCCGTCACAGAAAACATGTTTTTATAATGTGTGTGTGTGTGTGTGTGTGTAGTCTGACAGTACGCTCTGCTAAGGAGGAAAAAACTATGACGACGATCTCAGAAGAACAAGAGGAGGCTGATATCGAACAGATGTGAGTTGTGTTGTAAGTTAAAAAGTAGTCGCTTTCAGAGACATCCCTCTTTTTTATTTCTTTAATGTTCCTTGAGGTTTATTTATAATGTTAGTAAAGTTTGTTTTGAACAAATACATTTGCTTTAGCAGCGCAGCACTTTGCGTATATATATATATATATATATATATATTAGAGTCCGACCGATAAAGGATTTTGAAGGCCGACACCGATACAAATATTTTGGGGTTTTAAAATCCGATATTCCGATATATCGGCCGATATTTTTTTTTGTTAAATATTGTTGGATTTCACACACGTGTAAAAGAAAAGCTAACTTTTCTGCACAAGATACGTTTGATACTTTTTCTCTATGTCTAAATGTTCACTCCTCGCAATAACTTACATTTTACAATGCAGGGACTGTAACTAGAGATATGCTAGTTATAAATACAGCAGTGGCGGCTGCTGGTCTTTCAAAGAGGGGAAGCTCTTTTTTCTTCTTTTTTAAACTCGACTGTCAGGTGTGGGGATGGTGAAAAGAGCGAGGACTCGATACAGAGTTGATGGGCTTTATTTTATTGATAAAAACAAACAAAAAACAAACAAGGGGAATAAATTGGGAGCAAAAAAGGCAGGTCACGAGGGAGGACAGGTGGGGCAAAATAACTAATAATCAGGAAACAAGATGGGAGTCACAATGACAGGAAAGCACATATGGCACAACAAACACATGACAAGCACAAGCCATGTGCTCATACCAAACATGACAAAAACACATGACCAATAAAACTAATTAAAAAGCAATTGTGCTCACACAAAATGAGACCTGAAGAACGATGAGAACACTCATAAGACACGTGTTCACACAGAACATGACAACATGAAAGCACACAGCTAGTTTAAAACACAAGCTGTGTGCTACACATCACAAGACAAAACATGAAAGCACGCGGCCGATATAAACACAAACCATGTGCCACACAATACACAACAGACAACACACTGAACAGAGCGAACACGACAAGACAGAACGCTAACGTCAAGCATGAGTACGACCATAAGGTCATCCTGTGCACTCACAACCGAAAACAAATACGCGGAGAATGCATGTCCGAATCCCAACACAAAAGTGAAACCAAACTAGACAGATGAGATGTGCCGTGATTCAAACACCACGCCCGCACATGTAACAACAAGACACCTGACATCGACGGAAGAAATGTGGGAATTAGGTTGAACTGTAAAATATCTGATGAAAATTGCAAATACTAAGAAATATGTTACAGTAGTTCGTCTTTCGAGTAAAATACACACAAAATTCGCGACGAGACTGAGCACGAAGTCTTTAAACTAACTTCCGCGTCAGCGATTTTTTTATTGGGTGAAATCACTGTCAATCAAAAGGAGATGCAATCCTCCAATCATCACGCGGACGCCCGGACGCCAGGCCAGCCCACTTCCCTATTAAACCCAGAGACGCCCAAATAGACGTCTCTGCGGAACAACAAGAAGGCGTTTCCCAATTAGTGGGCGTTTTCAAACCCGTCTAGGCATTTTCCAACCATCCAATCAAAACGTACGGAACGGATCCGGAAGCCCTTTCAGAAGCGTATGCGTTATTAATATTTCTCGTTTTCTTGATTTTTACTATTATGTCTATATCGCGACAACATTTCACAAAATAATATACAGTCTACAGTTACCTATTTTCTTTAAAATAGAAATTCTTTCACAAACCAAATTTCACGTTTTTATAAGATAGGCGTTACAGATCTTGTATAATAGCCTGTGTGTATTTATAATATTCTCTCCAACCTACATGTAATTTGTCTCTAAATGTAAACCTTAAAAGGTTTACATTTAAAAACAAGTATTAAAAAATAGGTTGTTACTCAACTATTTATAATTACATAGTTTTAATTTCGTTTTGTGTGTGTGAACACAACATAAATCGAGTTGTAACGGTGATTAAAAAGGTAAATTAATAGCAATTTCCAATAATGATATCAAATCATACTGTAAAGCAATGGTGAAAATGATTGTACCCTATTGGTCTTTCTCACCTGTATTTTTCAAAATATGTTTATATGTAATGACTGATATTTAAGTGATATTTGTAACTTACATTAAATTACATATAAAACATATTGACCTTTAAAATAAGGTAAAATGTGTTTACTTAGAATAATGACTCTGAAAACATTAGCATCACTTTATTGACCAATATGATGAAAAACTGTATTGATAAATGCAGCATTCTGATAAACAATACATGTGGCAAGTTCAAACATGAGGAACACATTGTATATGGCAAGCCATTTTAACATTTTATCATTTTAACCTACAGTCTCTATTTTCATGCTACTAGTACTTATTTTTTAGATACTATCTATTCCAATAAGTACTAGTACTTATTCAATAGCTACTAGTGCCTTTTCTTTAGATACTAGTGTTTATTCTTTAGGTACTAGAACATTATTAAAGATACTAGTACTTATTCATTAGATGCTAGTCCTTATTTATTAGATACCAATGCCTATTCATTAGATAGTAGTACTTATTCATTAGATACCAGTACCCGTACCTATTAAATAGACACTAGTACTTATTCATTACATACTAGTACTTATTTCAATAGTGACTAGTAACTTTTCTTTTGTTACTCGTAACATTTTTTTTTTTTTTGCCATTGACTTCTATGGGGATCTGTCATTCAGATATCAACTGTTCAATTCTGAGTAGTATGTATTCCAATTGTGACTAGTACATACTACTAGTAAGAATTTTTATTTTACCAGTAAGAGTTTTAATTGAACTCTACAGTGGCCGTTCTGACTAGTCATAACATAAGACTAGTAAAAAAGCAGTTGTGACTAGTAAAATAAAACATTTGGAATAAATACTAGTATCTAATAAATATGTACTAGTATCTATTGAATACGTACTAGTATCTAATAATAGGTACCGACATCTAATGAATAAGTACTAATACTAGTATCTAAAAAATAAGTACTAGTACCTAATGAATAACTACTAGTATCTAATGTATAGGTACTAGTCACAATTGGAATACATACCAGTCAGAACTGAACAGTTGATATCTGAATGACAGATCCCCATAGAAGTCACTGGCAAAAAATTAAATTTGTTACTAGTCACTATCGAAATAAGTACTAGTATCTAATTGAATAAGTACTATAGTATCTATTTAATAGGAAATAGTATCTAATGAATATGTACTAGTATCAAATAATAAGTACTGGTATCTAATGAATAATACTAGTATCTAATGAATAAGCACTAGTAACTAATAAATAAGCACTATATAATAAATAGGGACTAGTATCTAATGAATAAGTACAAGTATCTAATAAATAAGGACTAGTATCTAATGAATAAGTACTAGTATCTAATGAATAAGCACTAGTATTTTAAAAAAGTGCTAGTACCTAAAGAATAAGCATCTAAAGAAAAGGCCCTATAGTATCTATTGAATAAGTAGTATCTAATAAATAAGGACTGGTATCTAATGAATAATACTAGTATCTAATGAATAAGCACTAGTAACTAATAAATAAACACTATATCTAATAAATAGGGACTAGTATCTAATGAATAAGTACTAGTATCTAAAGAAAAGGCACTATCTAAAGAATAAGCACTATAGCTATTTGATAAGTACTAGTACTTAATGGAATAGATACTAGTATCTCAAAAATAAGTACTAGCTTGAAAATAGAGACTAGTAGTAGGTTTAAATGATTAAATGTTAAAACGGCTTGCCTGAAACATTAGATGCTTCCTCCAGCCTCATAGAAACAGTTGTCTCCGCAGTATCCTTGGAAGTCATCAGAACCCCTGCAATACACCTCTTTACCCTGTTCCTCTGTAGCCTTTGCCACAGTCTTTGTCAGTCTCATGACACCTGAAAAATGTTATCATTCATCCATTATGTTAGTCTATAGGTTTGACTACACATGTGAGGTATTAATGCCTGCACTGATATAATGAAGAGTGTTGAACATTGACTACTGAGCTGATCTCAATGCTAGAAAAGATCAAATCATGTTTCTATTTAAATCTAATGATCTGCAGAGGTTTTTGTTAGGGTTATGACTGAGATATAATATAAATAACAGAAAAAATATAAATTTTATATTAAAATTGATATATGGATATGAAAAATAATAAACTTAACAAGCAATGATTTTTCAGCTCTTCTTGTTTTCTTACAGCGCACCACACTCACTCAAACACCATTTCATATACAGTATGAAGGGAGTGGGTTCTGGACTGAACGAAAACATAGGCTAATTTCTCCAAAATATTATAGTTTTTAATAATTTTTTAATAAGATACAATTTTCAGTTAGATTAATGTGCACAACACTTTCCTTAAAATATATTTATAGTTATTCTTTTTTATTATTGAATTAATAGTACATATTAGTAGGCTACCTATACCCCTGGTTTCACAAACAATTTGAAAGCCTAGTCCTAGACCAAAATGTAAGTCTGTTCCAACTGAATCAACTTGCACTAACAGATCTTAAAATATATCACTGCCGTTGTTTTGTCTCAAGATGAACACCAGTAATGTTTTTTTTATTCTAAGCATGTTTATGAAAATTATTTAAATGTCCTAATTATTTTAATTCCTTCTATATAAAGCACTTTGAATTACCGTTGTGTATGAAATGTGCTATATAAATAAACTTGCCTTGTCTAATTGAACTATGGACAATCTGGTTTAGGCTAAACCCTGTCCCTGTCTGTGAAACCGGGCCATAATGTCCTGGACATAAATGGCACATATTCGGTGAAATAGCCCATTAACATTTGTTTACATCTATTGTTTTCTAGTCTGACAAGCTAACTTTAACTTTTTTTTTATATTAGAATACGCAGACTGGGAAAAAAATAGGAAAGCAAACTACCAATATCAACACTAATGTAACAAACTTATGCTAATAATGGGTAGCGAGATTGTAAGTGGCAGACCTCTTGGAGCTTTTCTTAATCATGTAACAACATCACGTTGCAAGCAAATTTGCACAAACTAATTAACGTTAACAGACGTAAATTGAAAGTTTACACAAATCCACTTACATCCATACAGGTGACCTCTCTCATTTCACTGCTTTCTCGCTTTATCACTCATATCTGATGGGAAAAGCGTATTCAAGGGAATGGGCTCTATGCACGGCGGTATTTCCGGTGAAGCATTAGGGATGCTCGATAACTTCCGCCGATCATAGAGTCCAATGCAATAGCAAGAATTTATATTGAATTTTATACTCCATGGTTATACTAATGAAACGTTAGTCACAAAAACAGATAAAACAGACACCCCTCGTTGTGTTTATGCTTCTTTTTAAAATGATATCAAATAAACATAACTGTATATAAAATTACATCTAAACGTATGTACATTTCGTTTCAAAGACGGGAGGACAGTAAATATTGAAGACTGACTCTGCCATAATCCCGTTTTCTCCGGTTTTCCTCCGCTTTAATCTACACAACCGGAAATAGACGAGCATCCTTGCGTCAAATGCGGAACTTATGCGTGCATATAGCCCATCGCGCGTCCCACTCAAGTTTTAGCGAACCAGGCAGAGAGGTTGTAAAACGCCTACCCGGTTGTAAAACGCCCCCAAATTGAGGCACGCCCCTTGTTGTTCTGCAGAGACCTCCTTCTCGAGACGCCCGGCGTCCGTGGGCGGGACATAATCGCAGCATTTATCCAATGACCGTCTAGTTTAACAGCACTGAAAAAAACTGTTCAAAGCAGCCCCATTGAAGTCAATGGACGCCGAGCTTCAACGGGGAAATGCCATAGGAAAACGCATGCACTGTGACGCGCTACAGGAGGCGCTGCATGAGAAGGAGATCAAGTCAGCCGACCTGCTATTTGTTGCTTATTCTGAACGAACTCGTCTTCGAGATTACCGTGTTCTAACGCATTTTTACTCATTAAAATATTAACACAATAGTACACATTTGATCATTATTTGTTTGACATTATAGGGGAAGCTGAGCTTCCCTTGCAGTCTTAAAGAAATCTCCACTGAAATACAGTAATCATTACTTTATTTAGGCAAAAAAAGTTCATTGTGGTTTCCAAGCTCATTAATGTTAACGTTAGCGGTCTTCCACTGATGATAGTGGCGTTAGCTAGCTTTGTGGTTAGCTAGTCTATGATGAGCCATAATTTAGCAATAGGTAACATCATACAACATACATTTTCAATATAACCGGCCAAGGAGAGATGATTGAAGCGTGTTTCGTCCATTTTTATTTTATTTTTTAAATATTCAGTTATCGGCCATTATAACTGCCGACACCGATATTTTGGATAATGCCTAATATCGGCCGATAACATCGGTCTGGCTCTAATATATATAAAGCATGTTCAGATATTCATACAACAAAGTATTCTGTGGCCCATGAAAGTTTTGTGTAAATGATGATAAGTGCTGACTAAAGAAGTAAAGAGTTAATGATGTGCGGATGATGTGTCCTCTAGGCCTCAGCTCACCCTGGAGGAGGTCCAGTCGTGGGCGGAGTCATTCGAGCGTTTAATGAAAAATCCTCAAGGCCGTTTGCACTTCCAACAGTTCCTCAAGTCGGAGTTTAGTGAAGAAAACCTGAAATTCTGGCTCATCTGTGAGGATCTAAAGAAACAGACCAACCAAACCACAGTTGAACAGACCGTGAAACAAATCTACGAGGACTACGTCTCTGTGAAATCACCTAAAGAGGTATACATGCTCATTTCCACACGATAACTCCATCTGTGCTTTTGCTTGTACTTTTGTTGTCAAACATTTCGACCGAAACAATTTGTCCGAGGAACTTTTTTCCAGACCTGTTGCCGTCTGTGAAGTTGACGAAGGACAACACTACCTGCCGGGAACTACTTTTTCAAAGTTCGGGAACTTTAAGGGGTGGGGCTTGGGCTCTGAACAAGCTGATTGGTTGAGTTCATGACTCTTTTTACAAATGGTGGTGAACTCAACCAATCAGCATGTTCAGAGCCCAAGCCCCACCCCTTAAAGCTCCCGAACTTTAAAAAAGTAGTTCCCGGCAAGAAGGGACTTTCTGAGGGGGAAATTCTTACCTGGAGCTTCATTTCGACCCCGTGGCTCGTGATGACCTGTGTTTGTGTCTCCAGGTGAGTCTGGACTCGCGTGTGCGTCAGGTGATCCACAACAAAATGCAGGATCCGTCCTCGTGCACGTTTGACGAGGCGCAGCTGCAGATCTACACGCTCATGCAGAGAGACTCCTTCCCTCGCTTCATGAACTCCAGCATGTACGCAGACCTCCTACAGGGCCTTCAGACGCCCAGCGAGTCCTAACACACACACACACATACATTAACACACACAATTCCCTGTAGACCTCGTAGTTTGCACATCCCAGGTGATCAGGTCTCATTTATAACCATCGTGTTTTATACTATTTGATTTATATATTCAAAAACAAGGCAAGGATAGGCTAATAAATGCTTTTAAGCGATGTAATGTCTTGTACTGTTAAACATGGACTCATAGATGAGGATATACATAGTAAAAAGAGGCGTTGTAAGCTAGTTAAAGGGTTAGTTCACCCAAACATGAAAATTCTGTCAGTATTTACTCTCCCTCATGTTTAAGACCTTCGTTCATCTTCGCAACACAAATTAAGATATTTAAGATATTAAGATCGCTCCTGCATACAGTCCATAGGCTTCTTGAGGGAATGGGATCGAAAAGTCATTAAAGACATCGTTAAAATAGTCCAAGTGACTACAGCGGCTCAATCTTAAGTTTATCAAACGATGAGAACACTTTTGTGCGCAAAAACAACAAAAATAACGACTTTATTTTATGAGCCTGTAGTCAGTTAGCGTAGTGTGATTGCGTAAAGCTACGTCACACGAAGGCTCACTATTGGCCGACGCTGGTCATGTGTGTGACGTACAATAACAGAAGCTTACGCTATTAAACTAGTAACCTGACTCGCGCAGAGGGAGAAATAAACCAATAGTTGAAATAAAGTCGTTATTTTTGTTTGTTTTTGCGCACAAAAGTGTTCTCGTCGTTTGATAAACTTAAGATTGAGCCGCTGTAGTCACTTGGACTATTTTAACGATGTCTTTAATGACTTTTCGATCCCATTCCCTCAAGAAGCCTATGGACTGTATGCAGGAGCGATCTTAATATCTTAAATATCTTAATTTGTGTTGCGAAGATGAACGAAGGTCTTACGGGGTTGAACAACATGAGGGTGAGTAAATACTGACAGAATTTTCATTTTTGGGTGAACTAACCCTTTAATTCGGGGAGGAGACGCATGTGAACACAATCTTCCTCTGACAGGATCTGGCGTACGCACGCTTTTATAAGTCTGAATCTGTAAAAGCTTTCGGGCGCATGTACACTTTCAGTAAAGATCCTACGCACAGTTTTATAAATTTACACGATTCTCAAATGCATTTACTTTTATTGCATTTTGTTGTGCTGCGAGACACGCGCCTCATGGACACGCAGAAACCGAAGCACGAACTCCACAAGACCTCTGAACGTTACGTGTGGTTCGGGAACGGTTTGAGTTCAAATTCCCCAGATCTCGACCCTATTGAAAAGTCTATTTAAGAAGTTGTAGTTCAATGTAAGATATAATCTGTGCTCGCCTCGGATATACACTTATAATGGCAGAACCGTGAGTGTGCCTTGCCTCAGACTAGGATAGACTCGAACATCGGAGCTTCGGCTAGTTTCAATCTAGAGGATTGACCATTTACATGTGGAATTAGATCATTAGATCTTGCTCACATCGACCTATGAGGTCAACTCTGTTTATGCCTTTAATAATTCAATTAATGCATTTTATAGACTTATGTGTAATAACTGTACAAAAAGAGAAAAGCAACATTAAAGTACAAAATAAAAATGTCCCATGTGCAATCATTGATTTAAAAACTGCAACAGACTGCATGGACTAAACTAACCCTACATCTAAATGTAAGCTAATTTAACACAAGTTTTAGGATTTAAGATATCTGCACATACACTGAAAACAATTAGAGTAGGATTTACTTGAAAAAAGCTAGGCAACTTTCTTCACTCAGATAATGCTAGTAAATTTATAAAGATTCGCCAAGTAAAAACCTAAACATACAGTATTTAATTAGAAATCCTTAAGTTAAATTTACTTGGAATGTGGAATTAAGTAAAATTACAGAAAATAAGTCATTTTATCTTGGCTAGTAAAAAGTTGATTAATATTGATTTAGTTGAAATTTCCTAACGTTTCACTAAAACAATAACATTGAATTTTATTAGTCATTTATAGTATGTGCTTTACTTAGATCATCTAAGTTATTTATATTGCATCATGTCAGATGTTAAGCATCATGTGAATGAAAACACCTCAATACTTGGTAGACAATACACAACGGCGGTAACATTTGATGGGGCGTTTTTATGTTTGAGCAAAAAATTTACTCAAAATGTCACAAAATGGCAGGTTACTAATACTAATACAGAGTAAATACAGCTGGAAACCAGTGAAAAATGAACCTTGTTAATTATTCAAAGTCCAGTGCATGATGGGAACCCCAGTATCAGAAAAGTTGAGTCATTTTTACTTAATTTTATCGAGTTGATATTTAAACTTTCATTTTTACTCGCTTGAATTAAGTACTGATATGGAATTTACTTTGTTTGTTTTATTCTTGTCTGAACTAACTTTTTCATGTAAACTGCATTGTTGTTTTTTTCAGTAGTATTTACTTCACGAAAAATCAGTGTAAAAAACATAATTACAAACACAATTAAACAACGCTGGCAGTCAAAGTGATATATATATAGGGGGTTCGCTGGGTAAATAATAGTTTGTGCTATTTCTCCTCTAATCTTTCATTCAAAACATTCACAAAAATCCACATGACTATAATAAAAAATAATACAATCCACATTTTGATAAAAATCAAATTATACATAAAAAGTTAATGTACTCAAAAAAATATAAATGTGGAAAAAGTCTTATTTTAATTCATTGCATTTAAAATAAATCAAACTTTAATACATTTTCAATTGTGAATACATTTACAGAAGATCAGCGTCATGATTCACGTGTGTGTGTTCACTGGTTGATTGGGGGAAGCTGCTTCTCAATGAACTGCTTGATGTCCATCATTTCCTGTTGTGAGAAACGGAGAGTTTTTCATATTTTCATTAAAAACAAACACTCATAGCACTATACTTCTTGTTATATGACTTAAAAAGCAAAACTGTTTGTATAATAGCCGAGGGAGTAGGCGCGCTTCCATTACAGATTTGTTCAAAACTTTTGCGATATTTTCCAAATGTCGATAAAAAACTATTGCGAAATGACGGTGTTTTCATTAACCGATGTTATGCGACTAAAACGCCTTTTTTTAATCTCGCTATAAGTCATTCCAAAAATCAACGGACTTTGGTAGGTTTATAACTTATTTCACAGCCATGCATCGCACTAGACATTATTATTATTATTATTAAAGGACGGAGACGTGGTGTGTTATCCAAGCATTAATGGCGGGGAAAGACACAGAGTTCCTGGTGTTTCTCCCTTATTTCTGCTTCGATGTCTTCATTTCTTTGAGGTTTAGAGGCTATTCCTGTGATTATTGTTTCTTTTTTTAAATGAATTTAATAAAGAACTCTATCTCGTATTATGTCCAAACGCTTGTTGCAAAACGAAAAATGAACGGTTGTTGTATTTTTAAAACGCAAAGTTGAACACCATCATTTTAGTTTGACCACACCAATGCTGCGCTTTCAATGCCCCCTTTAAAACATTTAAAATATTTACAAATTAATATGGGAAAAATGTAGATTTTACTGGTTTTCTAAGGCCGAATTAGAACATGGATAGCCTATTTATGATATTTTTCCCGTAGTGCTTTATAGGCGAGTTATTATAAATGCGTCTTCGAGCTAAAAACATAATCTCTGGATGCACCTTTAGAGAGAACGGCACCTTTCATACGGATTACATAATCAGAAGGTATTCGTTTACGATTCGAATTTGTTCTTTTTAAAGTGGACATTTCAAGCTTTAGTCTATTGTAAAGGTACAGCCACCATTTAAATGTTTATATTTCATATAACTTTCTTACTATAAAAATAAAAGTGTAATTCAAGTGTTTGCATAGCTACAAATCAGTTAATTTTTATCTTCAACATTAAAGTAGGCTAATGAAGCCTATAGGCTACAACTGACTCCCATAGTTTACAGCATTAGTTAAGAGATTTGTTTTCCTTGAGAAAATTGCCATGTATTGTACCTGATATCCAAAATAATCAATATTGAATCGAATCGTAATTGAATCGAATTGCAAGCTTGTGAATCGAAATCGAATCGAATTGTGAAATTTGTGTCAATACCCAACCCTAATAATTATTATTATTATTTGCGGACACGGACCAGTCAGGTGACTGTAAATGCGCAAAATCCGTTTCCATTGCAGTTTTGCGGAAAAATCCTTTTTCGAGTTGCCTGAAAAACCTCCTCATACGAGCGGAAAAACTTTTTTGCGATAAACGGGAGTTTTTGCGAAATTGACGTGTTTCCATTGAGCGTATTTTCATTTCGCAATTTCAATTTGCGCAAATTGAAGGGTAATGGAAACGCGGCTAGTGACGGCAAACTTCCCATCATTCTCTCTTCTGACGGCAGGATTCATTTCTTCCTTCATTTGGAAAGTCATGGGAACAAACAGACAACTGATCTGCTCCGAACCTTAACGAGCGCACAGGAGCCAATTAAGGCTTTATTCGTTTAGAAGAATCCAAGAATTCAAGGCCGACTGTGTGTGTGTGTGTGTGTGTGTGTGTGTGGCACACCTCGGGACAGGCGCTGTGAGGAAGCCCAGGGTAGGTCCTGAAGCTGATGTTGGCCGGGTCGAGGATCGTCTTGAGCTTCTCCACAGCGAGTCGGCCGAAGAGCGGAGGAACGAGCGGATCCGCGTCCCCGTGACACTGCAGCACCGACATCTGCCGATTACTGACCCCTGACTGGACGACAGAGGTCAAACACACAACAGGGACATGAGTTCACTTCAGAATTAACATCTCCTGATAGTTTACTATCAAACACGTTCATGTGTTTCTGTCTTCAGTGGAAAAGAAATGAAAGTTTTTGAGGAACGCACTTCAGGATTTCTCCATATAGTGTCTTCAATGGGGTCCAACGGGTCAAAGGTCAGATGTGAGTTTCAGGTTCAAAGTCTCGACACGATCCAGCCGAGGAATGAGAGTCTGATCATTTACAACAAAACACACATTTATATACTTTAACCACTAATGCTGGTCTTGCTCTCGCTGTGATGCGACACAAATTACGTCATCAGGGTGAAAGGTCACGCGTGACGTAGGCAGAAGAACCGACCCAGTGTTTACAGAGCGA
This sequence comes from Pimephales promelas, assembly GCF_016745375.1. The sequence continues at coordinate 291,317 of NW_024121185.1, forward strand.
ATGTGAAAGACAGTCAAACGCCATTTATTAAAGAAATAAACGAAGTCGGATGATTTTCAAGTTGGAGGAGAAAAAGAGTTTTCACTCTACATTTCTGACCCGGAACACGCGTGACCTTTCACCCTGATGACGTAATGTGTGTCGCATCACAGCGAGAGCAAGACCAGCATTAGTGGTTAAAGTATATAAATGTGTGTTTTGTTGTAAATGATCAGACTCTCATTCCTCGGCTGGATCGTGTCGAGACTTTGAACCTGTAACTCACATCTGACCTTTGACCTGTTGGACCCCATTGAGTTCCTGTTCGCCTCTGTAAAGAGCTTTGACTGTGTATCGTATAAAGCGCTATATAAATAAAGATGACTTAACACTGTGGCGTTAGAATAAAATAAACGTTTCAGAGGTGATAGACTTTATTAAATATAGATATAAGATTATGAAGACACTTTATAATAACATGCCCTGATAAACTGCCGGAATATGATTGTAATAAACCGGCGTTGAACCATGTGATGTCCTGCAGAGCTAATGCGAGATCGATATATCCCGACCTGTGAGAGCGAGTTCCTGAGGGGCAGCCAGCAGCTAAGAGCTACGACACCCGCTAGCTTCTGCCGCGCCGTCAGCGCGCTGTAGAGAGAGAGCGCTCCACCCTACACACACACACACACACACACACACAGTGAAGAAGATTTAAAAGACTGAAGTTTAACCATTTTTTAATTCCATCAAAAAAGAAAGACCGACAAATAGGTTGCTATGGTGTTTTAGCATGTTGCTAACATGTTTTAGATTGTTGCTAGCATGTATGTTGCTAACAAAAATCAGCTCATTACTATCAAGTTTTAACGTGTTGCTAGTATTCTTTAGCACATTGGTAACATAACTTGGCACATTAACATGTTTATAACCAAAATTAAGACATTGCTAGCATGATATAATATATTAGCATGTTTCTAGTATAATTTAGTATGGTGCTAACATGTCGCTAGCATGTTTCTAACATGACTTAACACATTGCTTTGCTTGTATGCTAACGTGTTATAGCACTTTGCTAACATGATTTAGCACGTTAACATGTTTACAGCATGAATGAGCACTCTGCTAGCACAATTTAATATGTTGCTAGCATGATTTAGCACATTGCCATTATGTTTCTAGCATGATTCAACATCTTGATAGCGTAGCTTAACATATATTAATACATCCCCATCATTTTTCCCAGACAGCAAACTGACATTGCATCAACGTGGAAACGACGTCTCTTATGACATTGAAACAACGTTGATTTTGCTCATCGAATTAACGTTGAACCAACGTCAGACGCGGCATTCTTCAAAGCTAAATGAAAATCGAAAATTGGTTTGCTTTCATAACGTTGAAACAACGTTGATTTCAAGTTGATTTTTCGTTAGTTTTGAAAGAATGACGCGTCTGACGTTGGTTCAACGTTAATTCGATGAGCAAAACAATGTCAGATCAACGTTGTTTCGATGTCATTTTTCCACGTTGATTCAATGTCAGTTTGCTATCTGGGTTAGCATCTTGCTAAAATTTTTGTTAATTCTTCGTCAATGTAAGTCTATGGGATTTTTCCATTTAATCATTTTTAGGAAAACCGTAAGTCGAATCGGTAAGAAAAGAGACTCCGTTTTAGAGTTATAACTTGAAAGTCTCGGAAGGAAAAGAATATGTTTAATTCTCTTCTGTTATCAGACAGGTTTCTTCTGTCATTTCATCTAGACCAATCAGACACTGGGGGGCGGAGTCATTGTAAACAGAGAGAGAGAGAGAGAGAGAAAGAGAGAGAGAGACATTGGCCTCACCTGAGAAAAGCCTCCCAACACAATCCTGTGAGACGGGATCCCGTTCTTCACTTCTCCATCGATCAGTTGTTTGACTGCGGACACATTCGAGTCGTTCACGTGTAATGGCGGATTCAGCATTCAGTTGTTCTGGCGCTAGTTTATATTATACTCAACTGCTCTCAGCGGCTCTTTTAATGCCAGATTCGTCCTCTTCAGCATCAGGGTGGAGGCTAATAATGTCAAACCTAAAAGCACATCAGGGAAGTGTGTTTAGTAGGTGCAGAGGTTTGTGTGTCGAGGAGAGTGTGTGTGGTTGTAGAGTCGTGTGTGTGTGTGTGTCTCACCAGGAAGGCATCGCCATGTTCATGTTGAGGGACACCGGCTGGACTGGACTTGCATGGTGAGTTACAGGAAAACAATAAAATGAAAAAGAAAGAAAGAAAGAAAGAAAGAAAGTAAGGTTTCTTTCAAATAGGTTGCTATGGCATAATAATAATAATAATAATAATAACACAAGCAAATATCAGGTCACGTGGTACAGCATAACAGGAATGACCCATATGACAATGTGCTGAATAAATACAAATGTATGTTTATTACATACGCATGAGGGCAGATGTACTTGACATGAGGAGCCCTGATGGCCGCCAGAGCTTCAGCCCATCCGTGTCTGAGGAGAGCACAATCTGGTCAAAAACTTCATCGAGACTGCATTCAATCATGACACATAAGCGTGATACGGTTTACCCTGTGTCTCCCAGACCGTGGAGGAATATCACCTGTAGGGGGAACACACGACAAGCTGAAAATATATAACATTTAAACCCCAAAATCTGAGGGCAATATAGCGATGATGACGTCACTTACTGCAGCCGTTGCTTTACGCGCGGCGGGAACGATCGCTGACATGTTATTAGCGCGCGTAAAAGTCGTCCAGCTTTGTTGTATTCATGAACAGAAAGCTTCAATGTCAACAGCTCACGGCAACAGTAATGATTCTGACTCACTCACTGACGGGCGCTTTCGGTTCATAAAGCTTCGGATCCTTTTTGAATCATTTGTTCTGAATCAGTGATTCGAACCGCGTATCAAACTGCCATAGTCACGTGATTTCAGTAAACGAGTCTTAGGTATGTTATTACTAGGGGGTGATGATTTTACCTGTTTTAAACATTTGTAGACATATGACACATTTAATGACAGATAATAAAAATGAAGAGTTGTAGTTAAAAGTCTGCTTTGATTAGCCAAACTCACAATAAAACAAACGAAACAAGCCCTATAATACAATAACATATTTTATAGAGATACTTCATATATATATATATACATACATATATTTGTCAATTACATTTAATAGATGATAGCCTCCCTTCAATGAAACATTACAGATGCTTTGCAAATTGACGGTTTTGACCAAGTTTTTGCTGCATTTACACTGATCTGACCAGCAGAGGTCACCAGCGTATCAGCGAATCATTTAAGGAATCAAACATAGAGGAATCAAATGATTCAAAGCTTCGTTTCTCCCATGAGGTTTAAGGTCAGAACCTGCAACCCTAGTGTAGTAAATGCTGTCCATTTTATTATAAATCATAATTTCATACTATTCATGTGTATTGCGATACTATTCAATAACTAAGTTAAAACTGAGCCCGTGAACGATTGCAGCAATATTAAAACATGTACTTTTTATTGTAATTTCTATTTTTTTAACATTATTAATACACCTCAACCTTGTGGCATGATAATTTACAATTAATCGCCACAATTAATGGTGAATAATTATTGTTCACAGTTTGTAACTTCATTTAAACCGATATTTCAGTGAATCCAAATATGTCATGTGACTTTTATTATTGTTCTTTCTGGGAGTTCTTCCGGGTTATCGCACCACATGAGCCTCCCCATGTCACCTGTCCTTGACTAGCATTTCTCCTGCTCTATGATGTCTGTGAGCAAGACAACAGCGGGGAAAACCATCGATATCGTGAAGAATCTGCCTCGCATTACACTCGCGAACCTGCGGCCCAATCCCGGCGCGAAGAAAGATGTGAGTTTGTCCTGTGAGGGGATATCACGGAGATGATTAGCGTGCTAGCATGGTCAGATGCTCAAAACTGCAGTGGAGACATGTTCTTATAATAGTCTAAAATTACCTTTTAAGGTTTATAATGAAATAAGTCGTTGTAGGTAGGACATTTATGAAGGATTAATTATCCTTCCATTTAGTGAGAAAGTCTTAAATGCTTGAAGTTGTGACATAAAAATGAATCTTCCTCAGTATTTTTGTTCAATGGAATTATCCAAACCTCTTTTAATCAAGACTTGCAAAAATCCAGAAGAAAACTAACAAAAACTATGAGTTATGGAAACTTCCCTTTTAAGTTTTTTTCTGAGCCCGTTGGCAGTTATTTAATCTAATTTTAACCCCAAAGTCACTTTATTTTGAATACAGAAAACAAGACTTCATATTTTGTATGTCCAGTAAATTCTTGATTTATTAATCTTTAGACGATCTCTTGTCTGTTAAAATCCCCCTGTGGTGTAAATCCAGCGTTTAATGTTGTTTATGTGGTGTGTTTAATCCGCTTTAACACACACCGTGTGTAAGTTGATAAGTGGACAGCATTGCTGAGTATTTCCTCCTTAAAACTGCAGTGAACCAAAAACACGCTTTGAAATCGCTGGTGTTTCTGACGTCACAAACCACCTTGTAACCAATCAGATCAACGTGTGATCGCCAACCGGTGGATCTCTGAGTGAGTGAGTGGAGGCGGGGCTCATTTGCATATTCATAGAACCGCGCATATTAAATAAGGTGTTGAGTTACATTCAAGATATTTTAAGGAAAGAACATTTATACATGTAATTTTGGTGATCAAAGATGAGTTTTAAGGGATAAAAGACCACAGGGGGACGTCAAACCCCCTAAATGTTAAGTGTATTAGAATCGTGCAGCTCTACTAGAGCGCGGTGTGTTCCCTCCTCGAGCTGTGATGTTGTGTGCGCGCAGGAGAAGCGCAGGGGCCGAGGGCTTCACGGCGGGAACCGCAGCGGCCGGGGTCACAAGGGCGAGCGGCAGCGAGGGAACCGGCCGCGGCTGGGCTTCGAGGGCGGCCAGACCCCCTTCTACCTCATCATCCCCAAATACGGATACAACGCCGATCACAGGTAAAGCGGTGCAAGCGTACGGTCCGCTGCCGCGTGTGATCCGCTGATTAACTGCTAAATTTAACCATTATTGGGTGAAAGTTTATCATTGGTACGTGTTTTTTCTTGCCAATTTACACACTCAAACTATTTTAAATGTAGAAGAAGAGGCGAAAATCCTGACTCGCACTCTATCTGTACACACACACACACACACTCAAACCGGATGTTTGTCAGTTTATCCACTCTTAAAGTTTCCATCCACACACACACAGTCAAATATATATATATAATTTTTTTGCTGATCAAAACCGTGAATTTTGTGATTCGTTCCTCCGCTAATAACAGTGATGCTGTGAGCCGCTGCACACACTCACTCTTCCGTAGGCTGATCTGATCTGTGTGTGTGTGTGTTCCAGCCGCCGGCCGCAGTATCCCCCTCTAACCCTGCGGAGGCTCCAGTACCTCATCGACCTGGGTCGCATCGACCCAACACTGCCCATCGATCTGACCCAACTCGTCAACGCCCGCGGAGTCACCATCCAGCCTCTGAAGAGAGACCACGGCGTCCAGCTCACTGACGAGGTGTGTGTGTGAGTGAGTGAGAGAGAGAGAGAGAGTGAGAGAGAGAGATCAAGAGAGTGAGTGTGTGTGTGTGTGTGTGTGTGTGTGTTAGTGAGTGAGAGAGAGAGTTTGTGTGTTACTGAGTGATCGAGTGACTGTGTGTGAGAGAGGGAGAGAGATATATTAAGTGAGGGAGTGAGAAAGTGAGTGATCGAGTGACTGTGTGTGTGTGAGAGAGAGAGAGTAAGTGAGAGAGAGAGAGAGAGTGTGTATGTGTGAGTGTATGTGTGAGTATGAAGTATTTGTAGTCTGTGTTTATTCATTCAGGTGGTTTTCACTGAAGTGTGTGTGTGTGTGTGTGTGTGTTTCAGGGTGCTGATATATTCTGTGCGACGGTGAACCTGGAGGTGCAGGTGGCGTCAGAGAAAGCCATCGCTGCGGTCGAGAGGAACGGCGGCGTGATCACGACTAGCTACTACGACCCGCGCAGCCTCCGTCAGTATACGCTAATGCTAATACTGATTCAGCTAATGCTAACCCTGATTCAGCTAATGTTAACCCTGATTCAGCTAATGTTAACCCTGATTAAGCTAATGTTAACCTTGATTCAGCTAATGCTAACCCTGATTCAGTTAATGCTAACCTTGATTCAACTAATGTTAACCCTGATTAAGCTAATGTTAACCCTGATTCAGCTAATGTTAACCCTGATTCAGCTAATGTTAACCCTGATTAAGCTAATGTTAACCCTGATTCAGCTAATGCTAACCCTGATTCAGTTAATGCTAACCTTGATTCAGCTAATGTTAACCCTGATTAAGCTAATGTTAACCCTGATTCAGCTAATGCTAACCCTGATTCAGCTAATGTTAACCCTGATTAAGCTAATGTTAACCCTGATTCAGCTAATGCTAACCCTGATTCAGTTAATGCTAACCTTGATTCAGCTAATGTTAACCCTGATTAAGCTAATGTTAACCCTGATTCAGCTAATGCTAACCCTGATTCAGTTAATGCTAACCCTGATTCAGCTAATGCTGACCCTGATTCAGCTAATGTTAACTCTGATTCAGCTAATGCTAACCCTGATTCAGCTAATGCTAACCCCTGATTCAGCTAATTCTGACCCTGATTCAGCTAATGTTAACCCTGATTCAGCTAATGTTAACCCTGATTCAGCTAATGTTAACCCTGATTCAGCTAATGCTAACCTTGATTCAACTAATGTTAACCCTGATTCAGCTAATGCTTACCCTGATTCAGCTAATGCTAACCCCTGATTCAGCTAATTCTGACCCTGATTCAGCTAATGCTAACCCTGATTCAGCTAATGTTAACCCTGATTCAGCTAATGCTAACCTTGATTCAGCTAATGCTGACCCTGATTCAGCTAATGTTAACCCTGATTCAGCTAATGCTAACCCTGATTCAGCTAATGCTAACCCTGATTCAGCTAATGCTAACCTTGATTCAGCTAATGCTAACCCTGATTCAGCTAATGTTAACCCTGATTCAGCCAATGTTAACCCTGATTCAGCTAATGCTAACCCTGATTCAGTTAATGCTAACCCTGATTCAGCTAATGCTGACCCTGATTCAGCTAATGTTAACTCTGATTCAGCTAATGCTAACCCTGATTCAGCTAATGCTAACCCCTGATTCAGCTAATGCTAACCTTGATTCAGCTAATGCTGACCCTGATTCAGCTAATGTTAACCCTGATTCAGCCAATGTTAACCCTGATTCAGCTAATGCTAACCCTGATTCAGTTAATGCTAACCCTGATTCAGCTAATGCTGACCCTGATTCAGCTAATGTTAACTCTGATTCAGCTAATGCTAACCCTGATTCAGCTAATGCTAACCCCTGATTCAGCTAATTCTGACCCTGATTCAGCTAATGTTAACCCTGATTCAGCTAATGTTAACCCTGATTCAGCTAATGTTAACCCTGATTCAGCTAATGCTAACCTTGATTCAACTAATGTTAACCCTGATTCAGCTAATGCTTACCCTGATTCAGCTAATGCTAACCCTGATTCAGCTAATGCTAACCCCTGATTCAGCTAATTCTGACCCTGATTCAGCTAATGCTAACCCTGATTCAGCTAATGTTAACCCTGATTCAGCTAATGCTAACCTTGATTCAGCTAATGCTGACCCTGATTCAGCTAATGTTAACCCTGATTCAGCTAATGCTAACCCTGATTCAGCTAATGCTAACCCTGATTCAGCTAATGCTAACCTTGATTCAGCTAATGCTAACCCTGATTCAGCTAATGTTAACCCTGATTCAGCCAATGTTAACCCTGATTCAGCTAATGCTAACCCTGATTCAGTTAATGTTAACCCCTGATTCAGCTAATGCTAACCCTGATTCAGCTAATGTTAACCCTGATTCAGCTAATGCTAACCCTGATTCAGCTAATGCTAACCCTGATTCAGCTAATGTTAACCCTGATTTAGCTAATGCTAACCCTGATTCAGCTAATGCTAACCTTGATTCAGCTAATGCTGACCCTGATTCAGCTAATGCTAACCCTGATTCAGCTAATGTTAACCCTGATTCAGCTAATGTTAACCCTGATTCAGCTAATGTTAACCCTGATTCAGCTAATGCTAACCCCTGATTCAGCTAATGCTAACCCTGATTCAGCTAATGCTGACCCTGATTCAGCTAATGCTGACCCTGATTCAGCTAATGTTAACCCTAATTCAGCTAATGCTAACCCCTGATTCAGCTAATGCTAACCCTGATTCAGCTAATGCTAACCCCTGATTCAGCTAATGTTAACCCTGATTCAGCTAATGCTAACCCTGATTCAGTTAATGTTAACCTTGATTCAGTTAATGCTAACCCTGATTCAGCTAATGTTAACCCTGATTCAGCTAATGCTAACCCTGATTCAGCTAATTCTGACCCTGATTCAGCTAATGCTAACCCCTGATTCAGCTAATTCTGACCCTGATTCAGCTAATGCTAACCCTGATTCAGCTAATGTTAACCCTGATTCAGCTAATTCTGACCCTGATTCAGCTAATGCTAACCCTGATTCAGCTAATGTTAACCCTGATTCAGCTAATGCTAACCTTGATTCAGCTAATGCTGACCCTGATTCAGCTAATGTTAACCCTGATTCAGCTAATGCTAACCCTGATTCAGATAATGCTAACCCTGATTCAGCTAATGCTAACCTTGATTCAGCTAATGCTAACCCTGATTCAGCTAATGTTAACCCTGATTCAGCCAATGTTAACCCTGATTCAGCTAATGCTAACCCTGATTCAGTTAATGTTAACCCCTGATTCAGCTAATGCTAACCCTGATTCAGCTAATGTTAACCCTGATTCAGCTAATGTTAACCCTGATTTAGCTAATGCTAACCCTGATTCAGCTAATGCTAACCTTGATTCAGCTAATGCTGACCCTGATTCAGCTAATGCTAACCCTGATTCAGCTAATGTTAACCCTGATTCAGCTAATGTTAACCCTGATTCAGCTAATGTTAACCCTGATTCAGCTAATGCTAACCCCTGATTCAGCTAATGCTAACCCTGATTCAGCTAATGCTGACCCTGATTCAGCTAATGCTGACCCTGATTCAGCTAATGTTAACCCTGATTCAGCTAATGCTAACCCCTGATTCAGCTAATGCTAACCCTGATTCAGCTAATGCTAACCCCTGATTCAGCTAATGTTAACCCTGATTCAGCTAATGCTAACCCTGATTCAGTTAATGTTAACCTTGATTCAGTTAATGCTAACCCTGATTCAGCTAATGTTAACCCTGATTCAGCTAATGCTAACCCTGATTCAGCTAATTCTGACCCTGATTCAGCTAATGCTAACCCTGATTCAGCTAATGCTAACCCTGATTCAGCTAATGCTAACCCTGATCCAGCCAATGCTAACCCTGATTCAGCCAATGCTAACCCTGATCCAGTTAATGCTAACCCTGATTCAGCTAATGCTAACCCTGATCCAGCCAATGCTAACCCTGATCCAGCCAATGCTAACCCTGATCCAGCCAATGCTGACCCTGATTCAGCTAATGCATGTTGATCTCTGGAGCATTTCTTATATAAACAATTTAATTAAGCTTTTAAAATGTAATCAACTGAATGTATAGTTAATTTTAGTTAACACAGTCCAGAGGCTCACGGGAGCATCGTGGGGATAGATACACCCGTACTGATGAGGTGTGTGTTTGTGTGTGTGTGTTCCAGAAGTCCTCATCAAGCCCGTGCCGTTCCTCATGTCTGGCGAGCCGATCCCCAAGCGTCTGCTGCCCGGCGAGGATCTGCTGCCGTATTACACCGACGCCAGTAACCGCGGCTACCTGTCGGACCCGGCCCAGGTGCGGGCCGCGCGCGTGCGTCTGGCGCAGAAGTACGGCTACCGGCTGCCGGACGTGGGCGCGGACGAGCGCTTCGAGATGCTGGCGCAGAGGAAGGACCCGCGGCAGATCTTCTTCGGCCTGGATCCCGGATGGGTCGTCAACATGGCCGACAAGAAGATCCTCAAACCCACGGATGACCGAGTCCTGCGCTACTACGGCTCTTAGCTCTCCGGGTGTGTGTGTGTGTGTGTGTGTTTAAAGTCAATGTTAAAGAACTGATTAAATTAAATTTCTGTAATAAAAAGCTGATTCCACGGTCTGTGCTTATAAATGTGTTCAGTTTGAAGCGTTATGACCAGAGCCAGAGATGAACACGCGAGCCAGGAGACGTCAGCGATGGCGAGTGTGTGAAACGCTTTTATTCTGAACGTGAACGACGCTCAGGACAGTTTAAGCCTCGACTGTTCACAAATTCAAGCGCAAGAATGTGCGACGGTTGTGAACTAAACTCCGTAATAAACTGAACGCGCTTTCACGTCGTCTTGCACTTGAGCGGACAGTCACGCTAAGTTATGTAAAAAGAAATGTAGCGAGTTGCCTAGTAATCAGTCGGTTATGTCTGAAGTGAACGTAAACAGTTGAGCGTAAACTCGTGCGTCAGATTCGTGTATTAGATTCGCTCTTAAAGTGACAGCAGCCTAATATTCCTGATACTGTCTGTGTTTTTAATGTTAAAGTCCCCCTGTGGTGTAAATCCAGCGTTTAATGTGGTTTATGTGTGTATGTGGTGTTTTTAATCCGCTTTAACACACACCGTGTGTAAGTTGATAAGTGGACAGCATTATAATAATAATACTTGAAACTTATGGCCATTTTAATGTATAACAGTTTAATAATTTTAGCTAAGCAGTTTATACATTCGTGTAGATTTAGGAAGGTAAGACCTTTGTTTTATAGGTCGTTAACGTTGTATAATAAAGCTTTGAAAGATATAAAACAAGGCAAGCATTGGAGGTTTTTTTAAAATTATACACAATTCTATAACTCATTAGACCTCTGTGATATTTTATGTTCTATTTATTTATTGTGTTTACAAAAATCTTAAATTGTTTTGATATTGAAGATATGTATTTGTTAGATGATTTTGATTGTTTAATAATAAAAAAAACGCATAGGTATTTTTTATAAAATATACTTTATTTCACAAGAACATGTGCAGCATGCATTTTTCGTGTAAAATAATAATGTCAAAATCTAAAAACGAGAGAAAATTCGGCATTGTTTTGTTAAAAATCTATACAAAATGACCAATTCAACCCAAGCTAGGCCTGTTTTATCACAACAATCTTGTATAAATTTAACTTACAATGTATGAGGAACTTACTCTCAGGCCCGTTTTGTCCTTACATTCTTGCTAAAATAATTATAATGCAATAATAATAATTCCGCCCCTCCCTCACTTCCGGTTCTGGCGCTGGGGTTCTGAAACTGGTGGTGCTGCGGGTCTGCAGCTGGATCTCAGAAAAGTGGATTTCTAGGGAACAAACCCCATTGACTCCCATTCATTCTGCACTCGATGGCACCAGCCAGTGCCGTTTCTCAATACCAAGTACGCAGACTTCGGACTTGCGTCCTTGGTAGTTCAGAGTTGCCAAGTTCGGCTCCGGAGAACGAACTCCCGAGGACGAGAGGACGCAAGTCCGGTTCTTCTGCAGATGGAACAGAGCCTATATTTTAAGCAACAATACAGGCTACAACTCTGCATCTTTTCGTCAACAATAAAACGAAATATGTTATAAAACACCACTCTGCCACCTCTCTTTTCATTAATAAAAAAACAACATATTAGACTAATGGCCATGTGGTCCAGGCAACGCGATTCTCTTCACTGCATATATTTATAACAAAATGAACATGATCTTTTTGTTTTCATTTTAAAAATATGAAACATTGATTTTTATTGACATGTATCCAATAGAGACAGGGTTATGTCATTTTATTTTATTGTTCATATAGGCTTGTGAAGATAATATATAAAAAATGTAGTTAAATAGCCATAAAGTTATGAAACCTCCAAAAATATATTTTTTTGCCATGGAACAAACTAGTTTAATGAGACCAAAGATAGACTTGTACACAAGACGAAAGAATTATGCGTCAAGGTTTATCCACTAGACTAGACTAGAGAGATCAGAGCCGGCGGCAAACGTCAGAAGCACTAGCCGAGGATAAGCTGCTCCAGTCGGGGTTGATCTCGCTGAGTGTCCGCTGAAGGCTTGGATGTCAGAACTCCGAAAACGTCAGATGCATTTTTCAGATAGGCGCTATCTTTATAAATAAACTACAGATTTGAGATTTAAACAACCACATTCTCGCCTAAAACACTCTTAAAATGACATTTCATGACTCAATAACAGTAGTATTTTGATATTTCGCGACTTGCTGGTTGGTGCGAGGTGCATTCTGGGTTACCTGGCCATCTCAAGTCCACACAAGTCACCTCTGACCTCTCGATGCATCCTCGGTAAACAAACGGGGCGGATCAAGAACACATCCGGGGATTTGAAGTGGACTTGTCTAGATGTGAACTTTGAATTGGAACAGTACTTCGGCAGCGACTGATGACGTTTCACAAGCCCACAAGAACACAGACAGGTACGCATATTGAGAAACGGCTTGTCCATATTTGACCCAAACATGACCCCCAGCATATTTTAGAGTGTAGTATTTTAAGCTATTTTAGCAAGAACAGTGTCATAGCCGGTAAATGTTGATGGCTGGTATATGGTTTTGACGTAATGAAGCCTCGTTTGCTGGAGTCATGTGACTGGTTTGATACACACTGAGAGTCACGGGCTCCAAACTATAAATTGTTTGTAAAGCTTCACGAACCGTTCATCACTATCCTATGTGTAAAAGCCTGTCGGGATGCCGTCTCCCTTTGAGGTTATATTGCAGTGCCAAATAGTCATTTTAATTGAATATTGACTTCTTCCATACTCATAAATTTAGCTAACCCGATCAATGTTGACCCCTGAGCGAAGACACAGACCGACGCCCTATCTCACCGTGTGTTTAATCAATAATTGTGTCCCTCAAAACTCATCTTTGATCAGCAAAATTGCATTATTTTTGTCAAGTCTTCATGATATCTTGAATGTAACTCTACACCCTCGCCTCATTTAGTACCCGCGGTTCTATGAATATGCAGATGAGCCCCGCCTCCACTCACTCACTCACTCAGAGATCGATGGTTGTCGATCACTCGTTGATCTTGTGACGTCAGAAACATCAGCGATTTCAAAGCGTGTCTTTGGTTCACAGCAGTTTTAAGGAGGACATAATCAGCAATGCTGTCCACTTATCAACTTACACACGGTGTGTGTTAAAGCTGTATTTACACCATGTGTTTTAATTATAAAACTCAAATGACCGAGTCAGTCCTCATGTCAGCTTTATAAGGGGAATAAACTGCAGTATCCCGACAGGAGGAACCGATGATGCGTGACGAACCGGTACATTAAGTTCCCCGAACACACACCAGCAATCTTCTGTTCCCAGTTCCCACACACCAACACGCTTCATTTCCAGCAGTCGCTCACTCCTTAAACATGTCCGAGTTCATCAGATCCTGCTAAAGTCGCAACGTCTACAGTGTATTATAGTTATCATCGATCTTTAGGAAATATTGCTAACCCTAACTCTGAATCACACAGTACTTAAACCCCTACACACACACACACACACACGACACCCCCAAACCCTCAAAACCAGCACGATTCAGGGTTGCCAAGCAACTGTTTGGATCATGTGACCCTTTTCCGCCTAATCTTCAACACACGCTGACAAACCGTATAATAACAGTGTTTCCACAAACCTCTCCGTCGCTCAAGCAAACTAAGAGAAACTCAAAGATGGCCGCAATGTTTAAGATTGTAAGATTTAAAAATAAAAGCATTGAGTATGCAGATTTCCGTTTTTGTTTTTGTATTGAAAAAATTACTCGAGAATATACTGTATGACAGGCGTGAGTGTGTGTGTGTGTGTGTGTGTGTGTGTGTGTGTGATCTCCTCAGACTCAGAAATCACGCTAATGTCGCCACAGTAACACACACACACACCCAACATTTAGAAAAAACACGTGTTTAGCAATAGAGTCAAACATCGTCTCCACTCCGACAGATAACAGAAGAGCAGCTCTCGCAGGAGTGTATACTTCTGGAAACAGATGATGTTTGTTTTAAGGTTAAAAAGCATTTATTTTAATATAAAGAGGCTTTTGTGTTCAGTCTGTCATTGTGCTCTCTCTCTCTCTCTCTCTCTCTCTCTCTCTCTCTCTCTCTCTCTCTCTCTCTCTCTCTCTCTCTCTGTCCTATAGGGATTAAATGAGGTTTAACTAAACAATACACTCTCCGTTCACACACTCATAGCCTGAGATCAGATGACATGTTTCAAGGCTTTTATTTCTTTACCTTTTGTGCAATGACAGCGTTGTGAATAATTGCTCACAAACTGAAATGGAAATGGATCTGCAGTATAGCCTAAAGAGAAGGGTTAACAAAGTGTGTGTGTGTGTGTGTGTGTGCCCACATGCAAAAGAATTGAACCATGAATGGAAAAGTGTGTGTGACCGTCTATCTTCGTGCTGATTAATACTGACATTTCACACGATCATTTACTCTAACGAGACACAAACACAGCGTGTAATCAACAGTCTGATTGTAAATTTCTCAGATGTGTCAATCATGCAAACTGAATGAATGTGTGTGTGTGTGTGTGTGTGCGATCGTGTATGAACCGAATGGATGTGTGTGTGCGATCGCAGGTGTTCAGCACAAACACAAGCCAGTGGCGTAAAGTGAAACCGTGTCTGTCGTGTTCAGAATAGGTTTGTTGAAGTTAATGATGTAAAACATCCAAAAACTAAATCTGAGTGAGTGTTTATACTTTAAACTTACGATCCAAATTTAATGGTGCAATTCTAAAATATGTAACAGTGTGCAGCTTATATAGTGCATTTCAACACGTCGTTTATCTTCACACACATGATGAAGACGGTCCTCGAGCGATGAAGACGCCGCTCTGGTGAGAGGGACTAGAAGAGACATGATGAGTGCATTTACAGATGAATAGATTTACACAATGCGACTAAATCATCCGTTGGCCTCCGACACGATCTCTCTCTCTCTCACACACACAGACATCAGTCATCATGAGTGATGCTTCAATGAAGCGAGACACACACAGCGACAGTGTCGGCCCAGATCCGGCACACATGGATTCCACGCGGCTCAGATGTGGGCCGGATCTGGGCCGATACTGTCGCTGTCTGGGCCTGCGAGATTATTTAACCCCTCTCCAACCTCGCAGTCAGGGTTCGGCTATAATGCCTGGAACACACCAAGCCGACGCCGACGAACTAGCGCTGATGAAAGCCGCCTCGCGTCGGGGAAAGCTGCAGTTGAACACACTGAACTACAGCCGACGGTCAGCTAGCATGCGTTCTGCGCCGGTGTGTAAATGAGACAACTGTCTATTTCTGCTGATATATTCGTCTTTCAAAAAAGGGAAACCAACACTGCCGTCTGCAGACACACACTGAGAAGACGCACAAAAACTGCTTGGTGTGTTCCAGGCTTAAAGATGGCATTCTTTATAAGCAATCGTCCCTGTTTCAGTGCAGTTATGTGGCAAGAGCCGATGTTGAGCCGAATCTCGTGCCAATTATCACCCGCCTCGTTAAAGCCTCTACTTGATTACCTAATCCTAACCCTAGATCTAATCCTAACCCTACATCTAATCCTAACCCTACATCTAATCCTAACCCTACATCTAATCCTAACCCCACAGCTAATCCTAACCCCACATCTAATCCTAACCCTACATCTAATTCTAACCCTACATCTAATCCTAACCCTACATCTAATCCTAACCCCACATCTAATCCTACCCCACAGCTAATCCTAACCCCACATCTAATCCTAAACCAACACCTAACCCACATCTAATCCTAACCTCACATCTAATCCTAACCCCACATATAATCCTAACCCCACATCTAATCCTAAACCAACACCTAACCCACATCTAATCCTAACCCCACATCTAATCCTAAACCAACACCTAACCCACATCTAATCCTAACCCCACATCTAATCCCAACCTTACATCTAATCCTAACCCCACATATAATCCTAACCCCACATCTAATCCCAACCTTGCATCTAATCCTAACCCCACATCTAATCCTAACCTCACATCTAATCCTAACCCCACATCTAATCCTAACCCACAACTAATCCTAACCCCACACCTAATCCTAACCCCACACCTAATCCTAACCCCACATCTAATCCTAACCCCACATCTAATCCTAACCCCACACCTAATCCTAACCCCACATCTAATCCTAACCCAACACCTAACCCCACATCTAATCCTAACCCCACATCTAATCCTAACCTCACATCTAATCCTAACCCCACATCTAATCCTAACCTCACATCTAATCCTAACCCCACATATAATCCTAACCCCACATATAATCCTAACCCCACATATAATCCTAACCCCACATCTAATCCTAACCCCACATATAATCCTAACCCCACATATAATCCTAACCCAACACCTAACCCCACATCTAATCCTAACCCCACATCTAATCCTAACCCCACATCTAATCCTAACCCCACATATAATCCTAACCCAACACCTAACCCCACATCTAATCCTAACCCCACATATAATCCTAACCCAACACCTAACCCCACATCTAATCCTAACCCCACATCTAATCCTAACCCCACATATAATCCTAACCCCACATATAATCCTAACCCAACACCTAACCCCACATCTAATCCTAACCCCACACCTAATCCTAACCTCACATCTAATCCTAACCTCACATCTAATCCTAACCCAACACCTAACCCCACATCTAATCCTAACCCCACATCTAATCCTAACCCCACATATAATCCTAACCCCACATCTAATCCTAACCCCGCATCTAATCCTAACCCCACATATAATCCTAACCCAACACCTAACCCCACATCTAATCCTAACCCCACACCTAATCCTAACCCCACATCTAATCCTAACCCCACATCTAATCCTAACCCAACACCTAACCCCACATCTAATCCTAACCCAACACCTAACCCCACATCTAATCCTAACCCCACATCTAATCCTAACCCCACATCTAATCCTAACCCCACATCTAATCCTAACCCCGCATCTAATCCTAACCCCTTTTGAGGGCTTGTGCGGCACGCTTGGTGGAGACACTGTTTGGCACGAGGCCACTGATGTGTTTTATATGTGCAATCAATGACCCTTCCACATCATCTGTGTGAAGTGAAGTCAATATACGCTGTGATGGGGACACACTCAGTCATTACCCACTCTCTGCCATTTATCACACAATATCATTCAGCCTCTATTGATTTACTCAGGACCATTCAGGGGCATTTTCAAAACAATCAAAAGTGAATACAAACCACCTTGCCTTCACTCCATGTTCACCTTCGTCTGCACTCAGCAGAGATCCAGAGATGGGCAGAGATACTGAAGCTCGGGCTTTTACAGTCATTATTTTCTTGTTCCAAAAAAAGACGACAAGGCATCTATATCTATATCCCAGTCTATATCTACACTCACCTAAAGGATTATTAGGAACACACACTAATACTGTGTTTGACCCCTTTTCACCTTCAGAACTGCATTAATTCTGCGTGGCATTGATTCATCAAGGTGCTGAAAGCATTCTTTAGAAATGTCGGCCCATATTGATCGGATCGCATCTTGCAGCTGATGGAGATTTGTGGGATGAAGCTCCCGTTCCACCACATCCCAAAGATGCTCTATTGGGTTGAGATTTGGTGACTGTGGCGGCCATATTGGTACAGTCAACTCATTGTCATTGTCATGCCAGATCTGTTCAAATATGACGTGTGTTTGCCGATACAATCCAGTCTAGATGCTTCTTTCTGTTGGACTCTCCCAGCGAGGATATCATTTGTAGCCAAATATTTACATGAATTTTGAAAATTCTATATGGTGTTATTTCATGTGCACATTTTAATGAAGAATTATAGTTACTTAAATTGATGGATTTAAATAACAACAGTATTCTCAGGCATAAATGCATATTGCACTTTTTAATAATCCATACCTATAAACTCATTCCTCTGTAAATGGACGGTGAAATGACAGAAATATTAGTATGGCATTAATATTACTGAAGTGCGTTCACTGTTCATCTGTCTATTGATCATCATGCATAAATAATGTGGTGTTTAAAAGAGCACCACTTCATGTGACACTCGAACAATGAAGAGACAAAGAACAGAGAAACAGCGAGGAATGAGTCAGAGAGCAGAAGAGTATCTGTGTATCGCTGGGAAATCCAGATAAAACCAGTTTCTAATGGTATTTCTCATGGATTCGGTCTGATAAGTCAAGCTGGGTCGCATACTGAGAATGATGTGGTCGATAGAGACTGACTTGTGTTGCGTCTGAAATACTGCCTATACATTTGAAATTGATTTTACTGTTGAAATAGTATATTAATAATGAAATCGGGACGCACTCCCGCCATGTTGTTCCTGTCATGTGACCAACCGGCGTCAGTTGCTTCACTGTCATTAATCCTTTCAAGGGTTAGTAAAGCGTTCATCGTACACACACTTCATAATCTCGCTGTTATGAAAAGTCCATTTTAATAATCCAGTGCTGTTTTCCGAATAATCAGACGATATTCTGTTTATTCTGCAGGGGGTTTTGTTGTCGTCTGTCTCTTTAAATGCACGAGCTCTTAAAGCTTAATGGATTCTGATTGGCTGTCGATGGCTGGAAAACACTCGTTCTGAAGTGATTTAGCCATAGGCCTAGTTGTGGTTAGCCTGGCTAACGCCAGAAGTATCATTGAGAATGAGACGGAAACCACATGTTCATTTTCTCGCATTTGAGGCGTGGTTTACGAATGCCAGGAGCCTTATTATTGGGTGCTACGAATGTCTATCAAATGCGCCTGTAGCTCATAGCCAATCGGGTCAATGATACCAGATGAGGTATGTAGAGGACAGAAAATTAGACGATGAATAAGACGATGGGTCAGAGATTTAGGAGACTTCAAATAATAGCCAAGATCCCAAATAGACGCCGGGTGTGGGTAAATAAAAGCCGGTCGCGCACACTCTCACGTCCTCAAACAACACGAGCGCTGTCTCGCTCTCTCTCTCTCTCCCTCGCGCACATTAATCAAATCAATTGACACGATAGTAAAAGTTTGGAAGACCGTAGTTTCACGAGGAGCATTTGGAGATTTTTAGAGATTACCCAGATAGCAAACTGACATTAAATCAACGTGGAAATATGACATCGAAACAACGTTGATCTGACATTGTTTTTGCTCATCGAATTAACGTTGAACCAACGTCAGACGCGTCATTCTTTCAAAACTAACGGAAAATCAACTTGAAATCAACGTTGTTTCAACGTTATGAAAGCAAACCAATTTTCGATTTTCATTTAGCTTTGAAGAATGCCGCGTCTGACGTTGGTTCAACGTTAATTCGATGAGCAAAATCAACGTTGTTTCGATGTCATGAGAGACGTCGTTTTCTACGTTGATTCAATGTCAGTTTGCTGTCTGGGTCATTACTATGGTACGGTCTAAATCCTGAAAATAATCAAATAAATACCCAACGATTCTATCTTGTCTAAAAACCACGTTTTGTCACGAAAAAACAGCAATAAAACGAACCAGAAATGACGCGAAACAGCACGTGCGCCAATACCTTCACAACACGCGAATATGGACGTCAGACAGAAACTAGTGCTGCACAGTGTTTGCGCGACGATCTGCTCTGAGAAAAAAATGCAAAATATATATATATATATATAAAGACTAAGATTTACCTGGTGTCCTCAACCCATGCGTTGCTATGATTGGCTGTACTCATGACATCACTGAGATTGAGTCGCAGATTGAGTCGTCTGAATGCAGCAGCAACTGATGAGAACTGAAGCTGTTCATGTCAAATCTGAGATCATTGCGAGAATATATTAGTTGGAGGTTTACACTTTATTTTAACTGTTTTAAAATGTATTTATATAATTACTGAGTAATATTAATAAAGAACATGTATCAGGGTTAGGGTTTGGTTGAGGTTTAGTGGCATATAATTATAGATAATTTACTGGTATTACTACGGTAAGTACATGTAGCATACGGACACTATAATGAGTGCTATTATAAAGTGGAAGCTTGGGGGGGGGGTTGTGTGGCTGGCTGCTATAATTATTTATTAAACACGAGAAAACATAAAATAACGATATTATCATATGTTTATTTTGTAGGCCTACTTACGGCCGGTTTCGGGTTTCTGGATCAACATCCCTCGGGCAAAACTTAACATCACGCCAAAATAAACATAAGTGTCGCTCAGTGTAGTGAACATATGGACTACATTTTGTCCATCCCTGATTCCAGACACACACACACACTCTCTCTCTCTCTCTCTCTCTCTCTCTCTCTCTCTCACTCACTCACATATAGCCTACACACTCACATGCTTTGAAGATTATATTTTAGACAGCAGCTCCTGGCTCTTCTGCTGAAATATAAGTGTAACACACACACACACACACACACACACACACCAAGTAAATATGTGTTCTTCTGAATATCATCGTTGATCTGCTCAGTGACACCCGTGATGAATCGCTGTTTGTCGGAGATTATGATATTTGTACTTCTCCTGTTCCTGATCGAGGCTGTATTTACACATTGGAATTAATTAAAATACCACATTTTTTTCCACTTGAGCTCCTTTCCCAAAATGTGTTATTATATAATAGTTTACGAGTTAAATTAAGATCAGACCATTCTTTAGCAGAAATCCGATATAAAGAGTTTACATTACAAACTTATTCTTGCTACTGTAGATTCCAGAACAATCTGGTTTACAAGCAAATAAATGTCCATTGAAATAAACCAATGAACATTACACATAATCTAGAAAAAAACAGGAGTAACCAGAATCCTGCATAGTCTATCAATTAGAAATCAATAGCTCTCATAACAGAGCAGTTTACAATAGGCTATATAGTATAAAAGTCACTCATACAGTGTGCAACTCCCACAGCAAATTGTTTTTTTATTGCAAAATAATTACACATAGCCTAATTAATTCGCTTAATTTGCGCACGATCCCATCGCCCCGCCCCTTTACTCTCTCTCTCTCTCTCTCTCTCTCTCTCTCTCTCTCTCTAACTGTAATAGTACGCAGACTTGTGTCTCTAGTATTGACGAGATTTTACGCACAAACAAACTGGAGTAACTGCAGTGATGAAGAAGGTCAGTGAAACTGCTTATCTTGGTTGTTTTTTTCAGTGATATTCTGAATTAGTTTATAACTTAACGCTTTCCAAACGTTGTTTGAGTTTTTTTACGGAACACACTTGAATAAATGCATTGATAGAAAGCGTTGTAAGAGTGTGTTCACTGTGTAAGAGTGTGTTCAGTGTGTAAGAGTGTGTTCAGTGTGTAAGAGTGTGTTCTGTGTGTAAGAGTGTGTTCTGTGTGTTTTCCTGAAGACTCGGACAGTTCCCGTGAGCTCCAGGTGCATGCTTTGCGCGTGCCTGATGCTGTGCGCGTGCCTGACCGTGCGCGCGGACTGCGGTGGAAACTGCGCGATCTGTTCGCGGCAACTCAACATAAACTCGATAGTAAGTGTAATGTTGTACACACACACACACACACACACACACACACACATGTTAGTAAAATCTCCTGTAGATAAAGGAAACGGGATGAAAGTACAGACAACTTGTTTGAAAGTAATTTGAATGTGTAAAAATATAGGCTACGATTAACAAAAGTGCTTTTTTTAAAAAGCAATTATTTTCTCAGTGTTACATTTGTTTTTAAACAAACAAAAAAAACTATTTAATTCAGTCTTGCAATTCTCTGGAGCTGAGAAATATATTGTAACTCGCTATCATTATTAAAATTATTTAAAACAATATTGCTTGGAGGCAGAAGTCGGTCAGTTTTCATAATACAAATATATATATATATATTCATATGTATAGTCTGTAAA
>NW_024121185.1:318299-337111 GCF_016745375.1 Pimephales promelas
TAAAAAGTGGATCTGTCCATCTTAAAAAGTGCATCCATTTATTCATCTGACAGAAGAGTGTCATATAGGATGACTTGAAGAAGAGTAAATCATGGGCTATCTCTTCAAAATGCGTGATGTTTTAATAAAGTGTTTGTTGTGTCCTCGTTGTGTTAATGTGATTTACTGTGAAAAAGACCGTCTTAAAACTACATCTGAGTTCACCTGTATGTGTAAGATTTTAATAACTAATACTGTACAACCACCAGGCCTTCCTCTCTCTGCAATCCAGGACTGCATGAAACACTCGTTCACTCGTAAACCTGGAGAACATGACAGATCAATCTTG
Source organism: Pimephales promelas (assembly GCF_016745375.1). Next base: position 318,628 of record NW_024121185.1, read on the forward strand.
CCATTCGCTTGAATAAACTGCTCGAAACTGCAGCAAATTAGCCTTGTCTGTGTGTAAATCCAGTGTTTAATGTTGTTTATGTGTGTATGTGGTGTGTATAATCCGCTTTAACACACACCGTGTGTAAGTTGATAAGTGGACAGCATTGCCTCCAGTATTTCCTCCTTAAAACTGCAGTGAACCAAAGACACGCTTTGAAATCGCTGGTGTTTCTGACGTCACAAACCACCTTGTAACCAATCAGATCAACGTGTGATCGCCAGTGAGTGTAGGCGGGGCTCATTTGCATATTCATAGAACCGCGCATAGTAAATGAGGCGAGGGTGTCGAGTTACATTCAAGATATTTGAAGCCATGTAGATTTATTTTCACTTAAATATCTAATTTTGGTGATTAAAGATGAGTTTTAAGGTAATAATTATTGACTACAGGGAGACTTTCACTTTTCTGGATCGAGTACATTTATTTAAAAGTATAGTTTTATTAAATGGTCCGTGATGTAAAGCACTTCTACTCTCATGAAACTCATGCAATCAAGAGTACGGATTCGACTGTGGGAAGACATGAACACTTCATCATCATTGAAGATCACTGATTTAATGTGTTGATATCTCTATCGAGTGTGTTTTACACGCTGCATATCTACACCACCTTTGATCTAGCGTAACCATAACCTAGATCTGCTAAATAAAGTCTAATGTACATTAGGTGACACTTTACAGTGTCCTTGTATTTACCATAATAACTGTAAATAATGCATAATTACATACAACTAAACCTCAACCTAACCCTAATCCTCCCCTAATTATTAATATTACTCAGTCCTCCTTAAATATATAATTACTGTAACAATGACAGCCTAAAATAAAGCGTAACTCACTTCATATTAGTGTCTTTGTAACATGTAACATGTGCTTATTAATAACAGTAATAATTACAGGCTACCCCTAAACTAAATAGTAAGTTTGTGCATGTTGTTGAGGTTTAGTTGTATTAATTATGCATAATTTACTGTTATAACTACGGTAAGTACATGTAACATATACAGACACTATGTTACCGTAAGTTCATTATTATTCCTTTAAATGTAATATCTCTGTAACTGTACGTTTGAGTATCACCCAAGAAAGATGTTATATTCACTCATATCTGTAACAGATTTAAAGGCTTGTTCACATCAAGAATACGGTAACTTTATTTTAATGTATATCTGTGTTACAGTAAATACACATTTAAGTGCTGAGTAATAATAATTAGGTTGATTTAGAGTTAGTTACATGTAACGAAGCACGATTTACAGTAATTATACAGTAACTATGTAACTAGTGTTATGTTTATCATCATCCACTGTACTTTTTCATCCAAATACAAAAAGTATATTGTTTAATATATATAATTATTGCAGATTTGCATAACATTCTGAGTTTGTATTTCACTGCTTTCACTGTAAAAAATATTTTCAAGATTTGTTATCACAGCATATTTTCTTTTGTCAAATCGACTTTATAATAATTTATTTAGTTGAGATTACTTATTATTTTGAGTTTCTGATTATTAATTTAATCTCTTATTATATTAACACACTTTTTCCAGTTCAATCAACTTAAAATTTTAAGGCAACCCAGGTTACTTACTTTTTTAAGTTAAACCAACAATAATCACAACATTTTTCTTTTGTCAAATCAACTTAAATAATTTATTTAGTTTGGATAACATATAATTTTGAACTTCTGATGATTAAATTAATCTCCTTCATTGTATTAACTCACTTTTTCCAGTTCAATCAACTTAAATTTTTAAGGCAACCAGGTTACTTACTTTTTTAAGTTAAACCAACATTATTTTTTTACAGTGTAGTAAACTAGTCACTTTTTTGTTGTTGCTTGTTTACCATCTTATCAATGAGATTTCGGTGTCATTGTAACAGTGTAAGTACTGAGTAAGATTAATAGGGTTAGGGTTAGGATTTGGTTGAGGTTGAATTGCATGTAATTATGTAAAATATGTACCACGGAGTGGACACAGTAAAATAAAGTGTTCCTAAAAGATCGCATGTCCAAGATAAGGGCGTCTTCATGTTTGTGTAGCCTGTTCTGAGCTCCACTTATTAATTTCCCAGCATTATGAAATGAGCTGCACGATTTATGAAGATATTGGAGGCTAATGATGAAGGCGAGCAGAGACTCCTCAAGCGCGCGCGTCGTGAGGGCGGTTCGCGGGCGTCAAACGGTTAACCCGAGGCCACGCCCCCTACATCCCGTTAGACTGAACTTTGTGTTCGGTAAACACGGAGCGATAACCGGACACCGGAGCGAAGGTCGAGGACACACACACACATATAGACACACACTCGGGGAGAGGCGAGATGCGGTGTCAGTGACGGCTGAGGCGAGACTCGACAGGGCTGAGAGCCGAGAGAGGATTACTGAATAAAGTTGATTGTTTAACCCTTTCGCCTCCAGGATCTATTCGCCATCATCATGAACTTCCTCCTGGAGACGCTCCAGGTGCTCTTCTTGTCGCTGTTCTTCACGTTAGAAGCGCTGGTTCGGTTATTTGTCCCGGTTCGGCGGAAGAGCGTGTCCGGGGAGCTGGTGCTCGTGACCGGCGCGGGCGGCGGGATCGGGCGGCTCATGGCGCTGGAGTTCGCGCGCCTGGACGCGCGCCTGGTCCTGTGGGACATCAACGAGGACGCGCTCAAAGAGACCGCGCGCGCGATAAAAGAAGAGGTCGGGGCGCGCGCGTACACGTACACCTGCGACTGCAGCGAGCGCGAGGAGGTGTACAGGACCGCGAGCCAGGTGCTGTTTTATTATGTTTTTTTAAATGTATTGAATGTCATTCATATAAAATAATATAAAACATAGACTACAACAAATAGGAAAAGAAAATATACAGTGTAATTTAGAGAAAAGAGAAATCATTTGAAATCGTCATATCACATTGAGACCATTTTGCTTTACTATTTTTCAACCCAAGAAGTACGTCAATATCATTGGCTATCTCTCTGAAACAACACTGCCATTTCCTTTAGCCCATTTTTGTTTATATTTATGGTATTTTCCCATTGAAATCTTTGTCTATTAAAATAAAGAAATGCGTCCAGGTGTAATATGCACTTTGTCACGGTGACGTGTAGAGGTCAGGACACGCGCACGCGCACGCTATCTTGTAACGACCATAAACATCATGTCTTTCTTTCACTCATACCGTTTATTTTCAGTAGTTACACTTTAAATGTCTTTTTCACACAACTTTGACTTGTTTCAGCTCATTCATCAGGCTAATGCTAAAAAAAATAACACTTAAAACTTTAAGTAAACATTTTTAACAGGCTAATACGAAGTGTAACTGACGACTCGTTCCGTTTGATTATGAAGGTGAAGCGTGAGGTCGGCGACGTCACGATATTGATCAACAATGCAGGAATTGTTACTGGGAAGAAGTTCATGGACTCTCCGGATGCACTGGTGGAGAAAACCATGGAGGTCAACAGCCTAGCACACTTCTGGGTATCTATCTATCTATCTATCTATCTATCTATCTATCTATCTATCTATCTATCTATCTATCTATCTATCTATCTGTCTATCTGTCTCTGTTCATGATATGCTGTCTCTCCTCCTCAGATGTATAAGGCGTTCCTGCCTGCTATGATTGCTGGTAATCGAGGTCATCTGGTCAGTATAGCGAGTTCTGCTGGACTCACCGGAGTCAATGGACTGGCAGGTACAGTAGATCTTTACAGTTTTTTTATTCGCTTTGGTACTATTTTCACAAGTAAGGTGTATATTTTCAAAACTCTTAGTACAAAAACCCAAACTGATCACACTTGTAACGCAGCTCGTCATTCTTTCAAAACCTGATGTAATGCTTTCAGTCAGTTGCACATGTTTTCAGTCCACATAATCATTATTTCAAACACAAGATTATTGTAATAATGAGAACATTTGGTTTAATCACTGAAACACAACAATATGATCTTCTTTCAGTTTAGTACTTTTAACAATCAGTTCATCCAACAGCAAACAATGCAAGATACATGTTTCAAATCGGCCTTAGAAGTGCTGAAATGAATATGCTACAGTACTATGAAAGACATAGTTTTACTGTAACATTAGGCAATACACTTACAGTACCCAACATTTACATAATCTATAATTTCCAAATATCCATCATATATGTAATCAAGTTACTGTAAGGATCAAGACATCCTCTACAATCATTTAGGCAAATTACTGTATAGTTTTTATTTTTCAGATATAATTGTAACATATGTATACATTCTGTAATCAAATATAACTAAATGAGAACAAAACATTGCACACATTACAGTAAATTACTGTAATTTGGATCAAGCCTGTGAGCATTTGGCCATAGATTCTTGTCCACATCACAATGAATGTTACAGTATATAGTGGCCAATTGTGGTTACCACTGTGTGAAATCAATTAGCTATAACGAGTATTCATCAGGTGTGGTTACATGTAATTTAAATATTCATACAAACACACATTTTTTTTTTCTGTAGTTCTTACTGTAAAATCCATATACTGTATATTGCTGAAATGAAAATCTATAGGTTTACCAAATGATTAATTGATTAACCATTACAGTAAGATCTGTTGGATTAAATAATAGACAAAAGTATTACAGTTTTTTTTTATTTGCTTTGGTACTATTTTCACAAGTAAGGTGTACATTTTCAAAACTCTTAGTGCTAATTTCACAACAGATCATCAAAAGTGCACTTTTGTCAAACATTTCATCATGTTTTCAACTGTGTTAGTACAATTCACACAATCGCAAAGTATCCTTTTCACAACACAAAATAAGTGTTTCATCTTCATTATTGTTTCATTCACAGTATCAAACTTTTGATTTGCATCTCTTTTTGTTCAGTTTAACACTTTTGTCTATTATTTAATCCAACAGATCTTAATGATTAATCAATTAATCATTTGGTAAACCTATAGATTTTCATTTCAGCAATATACAGTATATGGATTTTGAGAACTACAGAAATAAAATGTGTGTTTGTATGAATATTTACAGTAAATTACATGTAACCACACATGATGAATACTCGTTATAGCTAATTGATTTCACATAGTGGTAACCACAATTGGCCACTATATACAGTAATGTGTGCACTAAATGTTATGTTTTGTTCTCATTTACTGTAGTTACATTTCATTATAGAAAGTATACATATGTTACAATTATATCTGAAAAATAAAAACTATAATTTGCCTAAATGATTGTAGAGGATGTCTTCATTGATCCTTCACTTGATTACATATATGATGGATATTTGGAAATTATAGATTATGTAAAGGGTACTGTAAGTGTATTGCCTAATGTTACAGTGAAACTGTGTCTTTTATAGTACTGTAGCATATTCATTTCAGCACTTCTACGGCCGATTTGAAACATGTATCTTGCATTGGTTGCTGTTGGATGAACTGATTGTTAAAAGTACTAAACTGAAACTTGTGTTTCAGTGATTAAACCAAATGTTCTCATTACATATTACAATAATCTTGTGTTTGAAATAATGATTATGTGGACTGAAAACATGTGCAACTGACTGAAAGCATTACATCAGGTTTTGAAAGAATGACGAGCTGCGTTACAAGTGTGATCAGTTTGGATTTTTGTACTAAGAGTTTTGAAAATATACACCTTACTTGTGAAAATAGTACCAAAGCGAATTAAAAAAAAAGTGTTAAACTGAACAAAAAGAGATGCAAATCAAAAGTTTGATACTGTGAATGAAACAATAATGTAGATGAAACACTTATTTTGTGTTGTGAAAAGGATACTTTGCGATTGTGTGAATTGTACTAACACAGTTGAAAACATGATGAAATGTTTGACAAAAGTGCACTTTTGATGATCTGTTGTGCATCTAAGAGTTTAAATTAGCACTAATACTAATTAAACAAATTAGCACTAAGAGTTTTGAAAATGTACACCTTACTTGTGAAAATAGTACCAAAGCAAATAAAAAAAACTGTAATATCAACACTACACTAATATCTCTCAGATATCCTCAGATTACTGTGAGTGTGTGTGTGTGTGTGTCGTCAGATTACTGCGCGAGTAAGTTTGCGGCGGTGGGGTTTGCGGAGTCGATGGCGCTGGAGCTGCTGGCGTTGGGTTATGACGGAGTGAAGACCACCATCGTCTGCCCGTTCTTCATCAACACCGGCATGTTCAACGGCGTCAACATTAAGTAAGAAGTGTGTGTGTGTGTGTGTGATGGGGTCGGGTTAGTGGAAGGGTACAGAATATACAGTTTACAGTATAAAAACCCTTACGTGTGTGTGTGTGTGTTGCAGATTTCCCAGACTCATGCCTGTTCTTGAGCCGGATTACGCGTGCAGGAAGATTGTGGACGCGGTCCGCCGGGATCAGGTTTATCTCTACATGCCTCGAGTCATTTACGTCATCATCGCTCTGAGGAAGTGAGTGCCGAGGATCTCGCTCTATAAAACACACTTACACACGTTTATATGCACATTTTGAGATATCGCATAAAGGCCAAGAGGTTCATAAATGTTCATCAAAAAATAGTTTTTTTACACCATTTCCTCACTTTACACGGAATATCAATGAATATTAATGAATCATGAAATTATACTCTATATATGAAACTAAAACCAACAAGCCTAAGTTTTAACGAGCGAGTCATTCAAACGATTCATTCGAGAACGAAGCAATTGTCCGTCTTTATGAATGAGTCACTAAATCGAATCGATTCGCTCGAAGACTCACAACAGTTCGTCTGAAAATGTTTCATATGTAAAATTCTGCAAAAGCGGACAGTGTTGTGTCTAAAATGTACTGTTGTATTTTTCTAAACTATTATACTGAAGTGCTTTCTGAAGACAGTCTCGTCGGTCGATGTGCTTGTGTGTGTAACGGCTGCTTTTCCTCCGTCACACAGTTTTCTCCCCACTAAGATCGGTGTGCTGTTGGGCAAATACCTGGGGGTGTTCAGCTTCATGGCTCAGTTCAAAGGTCATGGGCAAAAGAGCGACTAATTTCCACCATGAGAGGAACCGGGAATCAACTAATGAAGAAAGAGAGAGAGAGAAGGAATATTTACACATTAAACATGCATGAAGAAATAGATGTTTAAAACTGACCCATACTGTGACCAATCTGCACTTCTGTTTCATCCGATATGAAGAAGTTTCGTTTTAATAATATCAACATTTTGCCTCTTTAACCGTTTGCACTTAATTTGCACCCAAGAAGCCATTTCTGATTGTAGAGTTTAACTATTATAGATGGTGATTATTTTTTAAATATCTTTTAACTATGTTTTTTAATGACTTACTTAATGATTGTATAATGGAAGTGGTTGATTCGGTGTAGTATTGTGGCTCTTACTAATAAATCTGTCAATTATAGTATAGTTCTTCTTCTTAAAAATCTACACTTTTATGAAGACATCTATCAACTCCATAAAAGAACTAAAACATTCACATGATTTATGAAATCTGTGTTAGAGATGGCGCTTCGTGAAGATCCGAACACTTGGCGAATCATTTGTTTCGAACCAGTGAATCGGGGCGCGATTCAAACTGCCCAGTCACGTGATTCCAGTAAACGAGTCTCCGTGAACCCATGAACAAATATGACTTTTTTTTTTTACCTAATCTCGGATCGGTTTTATACATTTGTAGACATTTAATGTCACATTTTCATTATAAAAAATTAGGAGTTCTAGTTATTAAGTCTCTTACTGGTCAACAAAACAAGCTCTACAAGACGTAGAGAAACGTCATATTTAATGATATTAGTTAATCGCATTTTGATAAACGCTTCAATGAAACATTGCTGGTTTGTTAAAGGCGTTTTTCTATATATTTTGACCGAGTTTTTGTTGCATTTACACTGATCTGATCAGCAGAGGTCGCCAGCGAGAGCCGCTTCAGTGAATCATTTAGCGAATCAACTGATTCAATTGATTCAAAAGCTTCATTTCCCGCGTCACTGCACATCTAGTGCAAAAACAGTAAATGAGCTGCTATAAGCAGTGGAACTCTGCCTAACTCTACCTTAAAGTCTATAATACATATATATATATATTATATATAAACATTTTTAGTTTATACATGTAACTAAATATTCAGGCTAGACATGTAAAGCTGTACACAGAAATCTCTTATAGGCATTAGAAATTTCATGTCTGAAAAATGAGAAAATTCAAGTGTGACTCCCTTTATCCTATAGGGTCAATTCTTAAACGTCTTTAGAAATATAATATTTCTAACGGTTAAATGTCCGCTGTTTGTGTGCGCAGTGCGCATGCGCCCCCATGTGGACACCACTGATGACGACTGAAAACTGAAATTAAACAATACTTTAAATAGGTTCACATCGACCTCCAAAAGAACACACGCTTTATATATTAAAGCTTTTATTTGTTCATTTAAATGCAAAAAGTTGTATATTGTCAATTAACTATGAACTAATTATAATTCATATAATATAAATATAGCAAATTAAAACATAAATATAACAAATTAAAAGGCAAGACAGGCAATTCTTGTTTGCCAATAAACTGCGAGATACGGGGGCGTGGCTTCATTGCGTCAGACTTACATCACTTTGCTCGCAGCTGATTGGTCCAGACCACAACAGAAAGCCACATTTTAACACATAATAACAGGCAGTGTCATTGTATTTCAAACATGGTATTTTTGAGACAAGTAGGAGAATTCCCAGGTTACCAGTTGTAATTACGACTCCACGAGAACGCTTACGGGAATTAATCCGCTGTAAACTGCTGAACATGGACACTCCATCAACATCAACATCATGCATTTCTGTGAACAACGCATCAATGAAAAGCTTTTAATGAAATCAATTTGACACAACACACACTTGTACTCAAAATACGTTCAAGTTTGAATGACTGAAAACACGGAGGGTCCGATGATGTCAGGAGACAGTCTGATGATGTCAGCAGAGGGTCCGATGATGTCAGGAGAGGGTCTGATGATGTCAGCAGAGGGTCCGATGATGTCAGGAGAGGGTCTGATGATGTCAGCAGACGGTCCGATGATGTCAGGAGACAGTCTGATGATGTCAGGAGACGGTCTGATGATGTCAGGAGAGGGTCTGATGATGTCAGCAGAGGGTCCGATGATGTCAGGAGAGGGTCCGATGATGTCAGGAGACAGTCTGATGATGTCAGGAGACGGTCTGATGATGTCAGGAGAGGGTCTGATGATGTCAGCAGAGGGTCCGATGATGTCAGGAGAGGGTCTGATGATGTCAGGAGACAGTCTGATGATGTCAGGAGAGGGTCTGATGATGTCAGCAGAGGGTCCGATGATGTCAGGAGACAGTCTGATGATGTCAGCGGAGGGTCTGATGATGTCAGGAGACAGTCTGATGATGTCAGCGGAGGGTCTGATGATGTCAGGAGACGGTCTGATGATGTCAGTAGGGTTTTCCTCCGAGTGCCGAGAGGATCTGGTCCCGTTCCTCTGCGTTCGGCATGTCGGGTTTGACTCCGTCTCTCCGGCGCTGAAGCATCACTGTGTGCTGAGACCGGGAGAGATCGCGTTTATTCTCCAGAACAAACACTTACGCACTTCTTCATGTTCTTCATACATAATTTAAATTTATTTAAATGAAATGCAATTACTATATTTAAGTTCAATGATGTTTTGTTTATTTAAATGGTGCTAAAATATACATATATGCAATAGTTAAAATGCATTATATTATAGACATAAAAATGAAATCTACAACTTAAACTTAAAAAGGGGTTTTTAAAGAAGACAGCTGGCAGATTATTGCTGAAGTGAAAACACATACACACACACACACAAAAAAAAAAAATATATATATATATAGGACCGAAAATGCACATAAATACTATTTTCACTTTTTATAGAAAATACAAAAATAAAACTGCAAAAACAAGCCATAAATCTAAACAAGTTGTGTTTCAAATGTGAGGTTGATATCTCAGTAAATGAGTGTTTGAGTGCAGTACCGAACGCGTCCACTAGAGGAAAATACTATCATTAATTTCCAATGCGAGTCCATTAGAGTCCAATCCAAGGAATTTAAAAAACCCTTATTTATTTATTCTTAATGACGAAGATCAGCATGTTTGATGTAGCATGGCATGTAATCGCGGTATACTGAGCGTTTCTAACGTGCGTGTGATTAGCGTGACCTTCAGATACTCCAAGAGATGACATCATCATGAAGACTTTCAGAATAAGAAAATGCTCAGTAACGTTAGTTTGACGCCCATGGCATGTGATATGATACGGTTATAAAACATTAAACCAAACCTACGCCCTAGCATGCTAGGCACATGTTAGCATACACATTCGGCACATCTCTACAGAACACGGCAGTGAAATGGTTAATTAAGCCGCGGTCACACTGCACAATTAGTGTGTGTTACGATAGTCGGATTATGCGGTTTGACTACACGCTCCTCACCGTCCAATCATCAGTCTCCGTCTATAATGACATGCATGATGTCACGGCACCTTTATTTACACAGTGCTTTATAGACCATTTCACAAGATGTAAACAACACTGGTCCAGAAGCACTTCCTGTTTCATTTTGTAACTGTTTTTCTTTATTTCACATGTAAAGAAAACATCTTAAAGATGTTGGTTTAACTTTTTGATTCAGTTTTAAATGTTCTGTTGGTTGTATTTTATCCCAGCTTTTATGTAGTGTTAAAAAACTGAAACAGGAAGTGCTTCTGGACCAGTGTTGTTTACATCTTGTGAATTGGTCTATAGAGAGAACAGGAGAATAATGCAACAAAGTTTGTTTCCAGAAGAAAATAACGTCACAGTCCAGTTTAAGCAAGTTCAGGGACACTTCATTTTATTGTAAAAAACCTATTCATTTAGTGTATATATAAACCGTGATGTCATCGTCCAGCTCAGATCAGTTCTCATATAATGATGTCAATACAGGAGATCAGTAATATTGCTGAATATGAAGAAGTGTTGAGTTTGTGTGGATGAATGTGGCCCAAACTCACCCAGTACTTCCTGCAGTTCTTATACCTCATGAAGTACGCAGAACAGCGGCTCTTATCGTAGCCGTACGCATCCATGCAGCGCTGAGACCCGTCGCTCTCCTACAACACAACACAGACAGCAACAGGTTCAGCTCAGATCGGCACACGTGGGTGACGCGCCGTGTTGCTAGCTACACCAACACAGGTTTGTAACCTCATTTTCCTTGCATGCACATTAAGACGATGAGATTTTATTTAAGAATACTTGTTTCACATGTTAATGCACTTTAAAAACCGAATGTCAAGATGCGACGCTTGATTTGGTTTATATTTGCTCATTGCGCCCTCTTGTGGACACAGGAGACAATACAGCACTGCTATCCTCTAACTAACACACAGATTGCCTTTAGAAGTAGACTATAATTCAAATTTAGCAAATATTTAATAAAGAAATTCGATTTTTTTCTTGTCAGCCATTTTGACAGCCCTAATTCAGATGGAAAGCATGTATAGTAGAGATGTTGAGATGGTGTGTGTGTTGTGGGACTGACCTCGATGCACGGGTTACTGTCCTCGTTACGAACCTTCCTAGCGCTCGATCGTCCGGCCATCCTTCAGCATCAGTGATCAGAACCAGCGCTCGACTTCAGCATCAGTGATCGCTGTCAGAGACGGAAGATCAAATTATGAGTTTCAATTAAAACACACTGTTGTTGTTGACAAATATGAGGAGGAAAAAGAACACTTGCAGATTAAACATTCATTTATGTGAAAAATCAATATCTAAAAAAGGAATGTGATCACTTCAAATAATCCAATTAGTTAAAAAAGTTTCTCATTTATTAGCTAGTCTAGTCTATTATTTTTTACCTTTATAAATTGAATGACGCATTTGTATTTTAAAAAGGAAGATTTGCCCTTAAAAGTCTCTTAAAGTTTTAAACAAGCTCTCTATAAAATCAACAAAACAAAACTGCATTTTGCATAAGAAAAACTAGTTTTCAAAATCTTGATAAATAGCGAAGCATGACATAGGCAAAAAAAAAAAAGCAATTATTTTGACGTGTGTGATTTCTAGCCTTTTTAAAAATGCAAATGCAACAATCTTATATGAAAACGGTGTCTATTAATTGTGCTTTTACTTTCATTTTAATTATAGGCTGCAGTTCTCACACAGACCACTAGGAGAAACCCTGAGTCTGGACAAAACGTGGCCACTAAAGAAGGTCAAATACTCTTCAAGATCATATCATCTACGTTCAAGATCATTCCTGAACATTTCCTAAAGGAAACCAGAATGCGAGGATGTTCAGAAAGTCATAATCAAGTTTATCCGACACAAGTTAAACCAACAACGCAAATAGGCTCCTATGAAAAATTACATATTAAACCTTCCAAATATATATATTATATTTATTGACTGCGGTAACTAATGTATTTTTGCATAGTTAAAAAGTATAAAATGACGTAAAGTATTAACGCGGTAATTTAAACGGCATTTATACTTTACGTCACAACGTAAAGAGAACGAATCCAGATCTCCACGCCTCAGAATTAAAAACCATAACGAGCACTTCGTCGTACTTTAAATCGCTTCAAAACAAACCGTAATCTCATTCAAACTAGCTCAAAATAGCGAGACCGGCGATTTAGCCCAGCTTAATGTAACGCAACGTATAACTTCTAATGAATTACAATAAAAAGCAACACGCTGTGTAGCAAAACACAAGCTGTGTTTGTCACTGAAAACGGTAAGTTTAATGTCGCAAATACTTACATTTTTGTCGCACAAGAACACTCAACCTTCCCTCATGTCATGTCAGAGACGCACGTAACGTCTGTCACAACAACACAACGCAGCCTAACTATTGTAGGTGATTGACAGGCGTCGACGACCAATCAAACTGCAGGACGGAAAGCGTCACCGGTAACGGTCGCGTGAACTGTCACCTCTTCCATCCAATGGGATTCGGGAGATATCTGTTATACACGCCTATTGATAAAACAGATATTTACACGAAGTGGCGGCGATTGACAGAACCACCGACGAGTCCTAAATTTGAGATTTTCTGAAGGGGAAAATCAGTGGCGGTGAAATCTGAAAATGACAGTTTGTTACACAAATCACGAGCGCGAGGGAGGAGGGCGTTTCGGTGGGCGTGGCCTGAGCTGGGGTTGGTTGCATCGCAGCGCATATACACAATGGCTGCTGGAAAGAGGGGAAAGCAAACAATTTTTAGGCCCGCCGCGTCTAGCAAAAAATATGAGAAAAAAATTATTAAAAATCCGGGAAATAGTTGAAAGTCAAGAAAAACACCCTAGAAAGGATGTTAACGCTCCTACGGTGAGTTTTACGCATATTAAGAAAATTGTTACGGCGTTCTTTAATTAAAATATCGGGGTTATTCAAATTATGAGAGAGGGGAGAGCAAGAGGGGGGGAAAAGTTTTGTGTTAATCAGCGCAGAGTCTGAAACTGAAGAGAACAGCAATGAACGACTCAATTATACAGAAGATCGAACATTATTCTGGTGTTTGTTTCTGTCAAGTCACTATGCGCGCGGACGAGTGTCAATAAACAGAGAAGTGGTTGTAAAAAGTTGCAAAAAGTTTTTGAAACATTACTTTTCTCTGGGAATAATAGCGACGGGATAGCGTGGCGAACTCACGCGCGTGTTTAAACGCTAAAAAGTGCGCGCCGCGCGAAACTTCTGACAGGATTTGTGATACAAGGACCTTTCCGTGTTTAATAAACACGCGGTTTAATTTCGACACCGTTTACAGAGTTCGCAGTGTGTGAGTCGCGGTCAGTGTGTTTGTTGACTATATTAGGGGTGTCATTGAGTCACTATAGCGAGAGAAGCTGCTTGTCAATATCGCAAACAACCAAAATGGTGGGAGAAGGACTAACTAATTATTATGAGATGCTCTGAGAGAAAGTCCCACTGTGATCTGGATGCGATTGGGGGATCATAAACATCAAAGCACATAATGATGATTTAATGAGTTTTGATTGACACTGGGAGGTCAGACTCAGTCATATATACAGTTGTTAGTTGATATTGGTGCGTTTCTGCAGGATCTCAGCGCAGATTTATAGCTTATAGTCAATAGTTTCATATGCTCGTGCATGTGATGATGATGGCGCTCGTGCGGCATTCATGATCGAACTGTTAAAATCGGGAAAAAGTCTATTTTTATTGTGCAGTTGTTAAAAAGTTTATTTGATCTTGTGTGTGTGTGTGTGTGAGTATTTCTATAGTAGCCCTGTATGTTGTATTTTATGATTCGCATCTCATCTGCGGGAGCTATTGCTCCTCCACCCCCCGATGCTCTTGTTTGAGGCTCCGAGCTGACGGGGTCACCGGGTTTACCGGGTTTACCGCGCGGTTGTTACGGATGTTCTTTTTCTGTTGCTGCGAGTATTAGAAAGTTCGCACAGAACACGTCAGAGGTTTCCCGCGCAGAACCGGTGTCGCAGAAAGAGATTTAGCGTTATAACAGCCTCATATCGCACACTTAGACCTCATAATGCTTTTTCTTTTCGGGGGGTTGTCTAAACGGTGAAATGATGTTGGACTGCGTAATGAAATCACTGTAAATAATAGAAGAATAAGTCGGTAAATTTCATGAAGGCTATTTTACAGGTGGTTCACCTGTATTTTGAATAATTTATTGTGTACTACTATTATTTACTTGATAATAATTACAGAAGGCTTTATGTTCCGTTCCGTGTTTGCTTTGTAAATAAGATTTAGTGCAGCAATGACATTGAAGATAGTTCATCAAAGTAGATTGTTTTATGGTTTTTGCTTAATTTTCGATGAGAACCAAATGTTTTATTTGGTATAATTTAAAACTGTTCAATCACAATTTAATCAGATTGCTATTGGATTATTTCTTATAGCCTACTGAGATGCATCAAAAATATGTGTAAATAAATGATGAAATTCTGCAGACATTAGTCAGTTTGATTTTGCCAAAGAGACCTAAAATGCAAAATGGTATATAAATATATTTTATTTTTGTTGTTTTTACATAACTGTACTCCAATCCAGAAATGTGTTTAGTATATAAGAATGTTTTGGGGAAAGTTTTTTTAAAAAAAAAATTCTAGTTTATAAATATATAGTAATTTAAGCTAAATTCATAAACTGTATAATATATCTCTTCATTTCTTTTATAACTGTTTTAATTATTACTGTTTTCCTTGCTTTTAATTCGTGATTATTTTAATTACTTTCTGAAATAGCACTTTGTATTGCCAAAGTGTATGAAATGTCCTATATAAATAAACTTGCCTTGCCTTAAATATATTAGCCATTTAATTAGCATAGTAAGCATTACCAAAATTGAAATACTACAATGTTGATGCCATTTAAATAATTTTACATATTTTTATGAATCATAGGAATGAAAGAGATTATTAGATGTTAGAAGGCATATGAGAATAAATTAATAAGAATAAATTGGTTTAAACATTTGTATTTATTCATTTATTTATTTTTTTAAGAATGTTTAAATATTTACAGAGTTGTTAGGTAATATAGTGCCTAATCCAGCATGGAACAGTTATAAAGGAAAAGTGTGAGAGAAAACATTTATTCTGGCTGGAATTAAACATTAAACATTACAGCTTTAAATTGGCATTTGCCCTTTGACTTTTCATTGCCAATATTCAGCTGGAATAGGAAAGACGCCACACGAAATGAATTGTGTAAAGTGAGGGGTTTGTATAGCATTAAAAACGTCTCAAACTATTGTGAGGTAATTTTATACATTCATAAAGTGAATGCAATCCTAAGGTGTTGTAAAAGCGAAGTTGCGATCAGTGAGAAACAGTGCTGAGGTTATTAAAGAGTTACTAGATTCTGAGGGGTCGAAGACGACAAAGGTGTGCTAAAAACGGAACGTTTTTCTCGTACAGACAAGTCAAAACGATCACGGATCTATGAAAACGATTAAAAACACTGTATTCTGCTGCCAGGCCAGTAGATGGCAATGTCACAGTGTAAATTAAGACTTGAAAACGGTGTCGTGTAAACGGCCCCTGAAGGCGGGCATACACTGTGCGATTTTTTCATCCGATTTTGAGCTGGCTTTGTCGTGCGTCGTTTGTCGTGCAGTGCTCGTGCAGTTTACAGAGAGAAACGAGAGGTGATTAACCTCTCACGGTTAGGGTTGGGTATCGTTTGAATTTGAACGATTCTGATTCCGATTCCGATTCCTTGTTTCGATTCCGGTTCCTAACGATTCTCGATTCCGATTCTTTTAAGAGGCAGGGTCAAAAAAGTTTAGCTAACCTTGCTAACCAACGGTCTTTCTAAAGGAAATACTCCTTCTGTCACAAATACTCCTTTTGTCACAAATTTTGCATTTTGCCGAGATTTCGTTATTTTTAGAAAAGTGAAGCCACACTTTGGACCGCCGACGTAAGCTACTCATGTTCGACTCGCGCGGTTATACCAACACTTCCGGTAGACGCTTCTTCGTTGGTGTTCAGCGGTTTCTTCTTCCGCTCGGCGGACTGTGAATATCGAAACTAGGAATCGAAATTTTAACTTTTGAACGATTCCGGGAAAAACGAAAAGTTAGTCCCGGTTCCAATCGATACTCGATTCTCGATACCCAACCCTACTCACGGTCGGATTCATTTCTGGCATGTCATAAATTTTGGTCGCTCCTCGTGACTATATCGCACAGTTGAAGCAGCAAAGCTACACTGTTAGACCTTACCATGTTTTTTACAGTAAAATACTGGCAACACTGTTGCCAGTAATTTACTGTAAAAATGCACTGAAACTCAAGTTAACTAAAAAATACAACTTATTAGTTTTAGTGCATTTTTACAACACTGTTGCCAGTAATTTACTATTTTTACAACACTGTTGCCAGTAATTTACTGTAAAAATGCACTAAAACTCAAGTTAACTAAAAAAATACAACTTATTAGTTTTAGTGCATTTTTACAACACTGTTGCCAGTAAATTACTGTAAAAATGCACTAAAACTCAAGTTAACTAAAAAATACAACTTATTAGTTTTAGTGCATTTTTACAACACTGTTGCCAGTAATTTACTGTAAAAATGCACTAAAACTCAAGTTAACTAAAAAATACAACTTATTCGTTTTAGTGCATTTTTACAGTAATTTACTGGCAACAGTGTTGTAAAAATGCACTAAAACAAATAAGTTGTATTTTTAGTTAACTTGAGTTTCGACGATCGGACCGTACAGTGTGAGCACATAAATCCTGAACTTTGGCTTTGCATCGCATGCGATTTACTCGCTGAGTGTGAGTAGGTACCTTGCTGAAATCACACAGACATCGCACAGTGTATGCCCGCCTTTAGGGATTTTTTAATGCTAATGCATGTTACGTGTTCACTCTAGAGTTTCTTTACATAGTGACATCGCCATCTACTGGCCCGGAGACAGAATAACAGTTCTCGCGGGGCTCATTTGGACAATGTTGTCTTCTGTACGCGGAAAACTGAAAGGAAAAACTTTTACGTTTTAGTACATCGTTGTCATGTAAACATATGCTAAAAGAATGAGATCAAAAACGGGCTACTAGCAATGTGTTCATTCATGCTAGCAATGTGCTAATCCATGCTAAAACATGCTAGCAATATGTTAATTCCAGCTAGAAACTTGTTATTTCATACTAAAAACATACTAGCAATGTGATAATCAACTGTGGAAAAACATGTTAGCTAGACTGAATAAAACCTTAAAAGTTATGTCATCAAACTTGACTAGTTTTAGCTAATGTATATATACTAAATTGTAAGCTATTGTTATCATATGGGGTTTTGGCTTCAGAAAAAGCTATAAAATATCTAAAGAGTCTTTTAAGATGTTTGTTTTTGTTGCTCTCGATTTCTCAGGGCCTTGCGTCTCTGCTGTGTTGACGATTGGGGCTTTTACGCGCTCTCTGCGCCGGGACGTATCGCTCGTGTCCAACGCATGGCTTGCTGTCGCTAGGTTGCCATGGCAACAGTATCTCCCAACGACGCGGCAGAACACTGTCGAGCGAGGAAGAGGAGAGTAGAGGGGAAAGCGAGGAAGAACTTCTCCTGTCAGTTGTGCGAGAAGGCCTTCAACAGCTTGGAGAAGCTGAAGGTACACTCGTACTCCCACACGGGGGAAAGGCCGTATCGCTGCACACACACCGACTGCACCAAGGCCTTCGTCTCCAAGTATAAACTCCTACGGTAGGTACTTGTATTGTAACAAACAATCGAATGCCCATTATAGGTCTCTGAATTACACCTCATTTCATTTCCCTCGAAACACCAGCGATTTCAAAGTGTGTTTTTGAGACTGTCTTTGGTTCACTGCAGTTTTAAGGAGGAAATATAATCAGCAATGCTGTCCACTTATCAACTTACACATGGTGTGTGTTAAAGCGGATTAAAAACACCACATTCACACATAAACAACATTAAAAGCTGGAT
>NW_024121185.1:337611-387471 GCF_016745375.1 Pimephales promelas
GTCTTTCTGAAGGAAATACTCCTTCTGTCACAAATACTCCTTTTGTCACAAATACTCCTTTTGTCACAAATTTTGCATTTTGCCGAGATTTCGTTATTTTTAGTAAAGTGAAGCCACACTTTGGACCGCCGACGTAAGCTACTCATGTTCGACTCGCGCGGTTATGCCAACACTTCCGGTAGACGCTTCTTCGTTGGTGTTCAGCGGTTTCTTCTTCCGCTCGGCGGACTGTGAATATCGAAACTAGGAATCGAAATTTTAACTTTTGAACGATTCCGGGAAAAACGAAAAGTTAGTCTCGGTTCCAATCGATACTCGATTCTCGATACCCAACCCTACTCACGGTCGGATTCATTTCTGGCATGTCATAAATTTTGGTCGCTCCTCGTGACTATATCGCACAGTTGAAGCAGCAAAGCTACACTGTTAGACCTTACCAGGTTTTTTACAGTAAAATACTGGCAACACTGTTGCCAGTAATTTACTGTAAAAATGCACTGAAACTCAAGTTAACTAAAAAATACAACTTATTAGTTTTAGTGCATTTTTACAACACTGTTGCCAGTAATTTACTGTAAAAATGCACTAAAACTCAAGTTAACTAAAAAATACAACTTATTAGTTTTAGTGCATTTTTACAACACTGTTGCCAGTAATTTACTGTAAAAATGCACTAAAACTCAAGTTAACTAAAAAATACAACTTATTAGTTTTAGTGCATTTTTACAACACTGTTGCCAGTAATTTACTGTAAAAATGCACTGAAACTCAAGTTAACAAAAAAAATACAACTTATTAGTTTTAGTGCATTTTTTACAACACTGTTGCCAGTAAATTACTGTAAAAATGCACTGAAACTCAAGTTAACTAAAAAATACAACTTATTAGTTTTAGTGCATTTTTACAACACTGTTGCCAGTAATTTACTGTAAAAATGCACTAAAACTCAAGTTAACTAAAAAAATACAACTTATTAGTTTTAGTGCATTTTTACAACACTGTTGCCAGTAATTTACTGTAAAAATGCACTGAAACTCAAGTTAACTAAAAAATACAACTTATTAGTTTTAGTGCATTTTTACAACACTGTTGCCAGTAATTTACTGTAAAAATGCACTAAAACTCAAGTTAACTAAAAAATACAACTTATTAGTTTTAGTGCATTTTTACAACACTGTTGCCAGTAATTTACTATTTTTACAACACTGTTGCCAGTAATTTACTGTAAAAATGCACTGAAACTCAAGTTAACTAAAAAAATACAACTTATTAGTTTTTAGTGCATTTTTACAACACTGTTGCCAGTAATTTACTATTTTTACAACACTGTTGCCAGTAAATTACTGTAAAAATGCACTGAAACTCAAGTTAACTAAAAAAATACAACTTATTAGTTTTAGTGCATTTTTACAACACTTTTGCCAGTAATTTACTGTAAAAATGCACTAAAACTCAAGTTAACTAAAAAATACAACTTATTAGTTTTAGTGCATTTTTACAACACTGTTGCCAGTAATTTACTATTTTTACAACACTGTTGCCAGTAATTTACTGTAAAAATGCACTGAAACTCAAGTTAACTAAAAAAATACAACTTATTAGTTTTAGTGCATTTTTACAACACTGTTGCCAGTAATTTACTGTAAAAATGCACTAAAACTCAAGTTAACTAAAAAATACAACTTATTAGTTTTAGTGCATTTTTACAACACTGTTGCCAGTAATTTACTGTAAAAATGCACTAAAACTCAAGTTAACTAAAAAATACAACTTATTAGTTTTAGTGCATTTTTACAACACTGTTGCCAGTAATTTACTGTAAAAATGCACTGAAACTCAAGTTAACTAAAAAAATACAACTTATTAGTTTTAGTGCATTTTTACAACACTGTTGCCAGTAAATTACTGTAAAAATGCACTGAAACTCAAGTTAACTAAAAAATACAACTTATTAGTTTTAGTGCATTTTTACAACACTGTTGCCAGTAAATTACTGTAAAAATGCACTGAAACTCAAGTTAACTAAAAAATACAACTTATTAGTTTTAGTGCATTTTTACAACACTGTTGCCAGTAATTTACTATTTTTACAACACTGTTGCCAGTAATTTACTGTAAAAATGCACTAAAACTCAAGTTAACTAAAAAATACAACTTATTAGTTTTAGTGCATTTTTTACAACACTGTTGCCAGTAATTTACTGTAAAAATGCACTAAAACTCAAGTTAACTAAAAAATACAACTTATTAGTTTTAGTGCATTTTTACAACACTGTTGCCAGTAATTTACTGTAAAAATGCACTAAAACTCAAGTTAACTAAAAAATACAACTTATTAGTTTTAGTGCATTTTTACAGTAAATTTTACTGTAAAAAACCTGGTAAGGTCTAACAGTGTACGAACGATTGCCCTAAACTCAGTGTTTTTTCCCTCACTGCGCCTGCGCGAAAACAGAAGTTTAACCATTTCATCTGGAACAAAAATAAAATTAAAATAAAAACGAAAAGAGGGAGATCTTTAAGTTCTGCAGTTCAAACGAGCTACAAATTACTGTTGCTTACCTCCAGTTCGTGTTGCAAAATGGATAATATTACCCACGTCTTCCAAGCCACCTGCGATGTAACGCCTCTGTTAATTATTTTGTTAAAGAATGTTTTTGAAATAAACCTGTTTTTAATTTTCATTGACGATTAATTATTGCAATGTTTGGACATATTATAGACTGTTAATAGTTATTTTATATGCCTATAATTCATTGTAATCGACCTAAATGTTTTAGACAATTTTTAATGAGGAGTAAGATTATGTAATATTTTATTATCCTCACAGCACATTGGTTATGTGCTGTGAAAAGATCGCGTGGCAAATTAATTATAATAGCGGATCAATGTAATAATAAAGTTAGCCTATAGGCCTCCACTAATAATGATAATATAATAATAGGAATAATTTAATGCATAAATTTGAAATGCTAAAACATCTTGATATTGATAGCAGCTGCTTGTTTTGACAATATCTCTGGATACATATCGTCTATAGGCGCAATCCAGGGGGTTATCGCAGATATTACACGTATAGTGTGAGCAGTGAAGTCGCAGGTCGACGATCAGACCGTACAGCGTGAGCACATAAATCCTGAAATTTGGCTTTGCATCGCATGCGATTTACTCGCTGAGTGTGAGTAGGTACCTTGCTGAAATCACACAGACATCGCACAGTGTATGCCCACCTTTAGGGATTTTTAATGCTATGCATGTTAGTGTTCACTCTAGAGTTTCTTTACATAGTGACATCGCCATCTACTGGCCCGGAGACAGAATAACAGTTTCGCGGGGCTCATTTGGACAATGTTGTCTTCTGTACGCGGAAAACTGAAAGGAAAACTTTTACGTTTTAGTACATTCGTTGTCATGTAAACATATGCTAAAAGAATGAGATCAAAAACGGGCTACTAGCAATGTGTTCATTCATGCTAGCAATGTGCTAATCCATGCTAAAAACATGCTAGCAATATGTTAATTCCAGCTAGAAACTTGTTATTTCATGCTAAAAAACATACTAGCAATGTGATAATCAACTGTGGAAAAACATGTTAGCTAGACTGAATAAAACCTTAAAAGTTATGTCATCAAAACTTGACTAGTTTTAGCTAATGTATATATACTAAATTGTAAGCTATTGTTATCATATGGGGTTTTGGCTTCAGAAAAAGCTATAAAATATCTAAAGAGTCTTTTAAGATGTTTGTTTTGTTGCTCTCGATTTCTCAGGGCTTGCGTCTCTGCTGTGTTGACGATTGGGGCTTTTACGCGCTCTCTGTGCCGGGACGTATCGCTCGTGTCCAACGCATGGCTTGCTGTCGCTAGGTTGCCATGGCAACAGTATCTCCCAACGACGCGGCAGAACACTGTCGAGCGAGGAAGAGGAGAGTAGAGGGGAAAGCGAGGAAGAACTTCTCCTGTCAGTTGTGCGAGAAGGCCTTCAACAGCTTGGAGAAGCTGAAGGTACACTCGTACTCCCACACGGGGGAAAGGCCGTATCGCTGCACACACACCGACTGCACCAAGGCCTTCGTCTCCAAGTATAAACTCCTACGGTAGGTACTTGTATTGTAACAAACAATCGAATGCCCATTATAGGTCTCTGATGTGAACCCACTCTCTCTGAATTACACCTCATTTCATTTCCCTCGAAACACCAGTGATTTCAAAGCGTGTTTTTGAGACTGTCTTTGGTTCACTGCAGTTTTAAGGAGGAAATACTCAGCAATGCTGTCCACTTATCAACGCACACATGGTGTGTGTTAAAGCGGATGAAACACACCACACACACACATAAACAACCGTAAAAACCAGATTTTCGCAACAGGGCAACTTTATAAAACAATACACTGCGTTAGATTAAACTGAGAAGGGTCGTAGCACTTGCATATTGTTGTCCTGTTAGTTTAACTGCTCCTATTGTTCTCATTTGTAAGTCGCTTTGGATAAAAGTAAATGTAATTAGCTCTTTTGTTCGTCTGTGTATTTAAATCCTGTCTTTATTCAGCTCTTTGTCCTCAATATTAAGGTGTTGTGAAGTCCGTTTCCCTGAGTGTTGCTGTGTATTTTTGAATTAAACATTGTTTCCTTGGATTATTCCTAGGGTTGGGTATCGAGAATCGAGTATCGATTGGAACCGGGACTAACTTTTCGTTTTTCCCGGAATCGTTCAAAAGTTAAAATTTCGATTCCTAGT
The DNA here is from genome assembly GCF_016745375.1 of Pimephales promelas. The sequence goes on from NW_024121185.1 coordinate 342,350, forward strand.
TTCGATATTCGCAGTCCGCCGAGCGGAAGAAGAAACCGCTGAACAACACCAACGAAGAAGCGTCTACCGGAAGTGTTGGCATAACCACGCGAGTCGAACATGAGTAGCTTACGTCGGCGGTCCAAAGTGTGGCTTCACTAAAAATAACGAAATCTCGGCAAAATGCAAAATTTGTGACAAAAGGAGTATTTCCTTCAGAAAGGCCGTTGGTTAGCAAGGTTAGCTAAACTTTTTTGACCCTGCCTCTTAAAAGAATCGGAATCGAGAATCGTTAGGAACCGGAATCGAAACAAGGAATCGAATCGAATCAGAATCGTTCAAATTCAAACGATACCCAACCCTAATTATTCTGTCGTGCTCTTCTTTAGATATAACAGCCCATTACCCAAAACACAGAACCAAAAACAGTATTTTTGCTGCATTTGCTCCAGTACGTAAGAACGAGCCAATGATTGAAAGCAAAAATAAAGCAAAATAACGGTTCTTAATTATAGCAAGACATCTAGCATTAATTCAATCTCAAACAGATTAATTAAAAGTAGTTATTACTCCCTTACGTGCGTGACATCATTGAACAACCAATTTGCGTCAATACAGTTGTGGGAAACATTCGTGACTAGATGGTGGTCTTCTTCAACGATCCATCGTACTATGGTAGTGAAGCACCGAGTTGCGGCGTTGTACGGGGAACGCACCCCAGGCCCATGTTGTCTACGCACCCTGTGATCACTCCCAGCCTCCCTTCTCTCACCTCCTCTACCAAAGCCAGTCAGTTCCCCAAAACCTGTCACCGCTGTTTTCTGTCAGTCCCTCGGCTCATGCTCAGTTCCAAATGGTGGTGGATCCGTTTGGAGTTCCCAGCTCCATCTCTCTCTGTCTCCAGCCACTGAGCCCTGGACTCCACCTTGGGCCTCCAACCCTTCAATTCCACCTTGGATCAATGCTCCCTCGTCTCGATCGGGGTCACTCCTCCCACTGGCTCCTTCGTTCCTCCATCTTCACCATGGTCAGACGTCACACTGTTTCCAGCATGGGATTCCTGGGCTCCGGCTATGCCTCAGCCCTCCATCCCCTCCAGCCGTTGTCCTGGTTGCTCTTACTCCACCATGGTCTTCCAGGTCCCCGTGTCTGCCTCTGTCCCGAGAGCCGTCAACTCCACCTTGGCCCTCCAGACCTGCACTGTCACCCTGGATCTGTGTCTCCTTGGCTCCGTTTGGGTCTCTACCACAGCCGGCTCCATCACAGGAGATTGTATCCCTGGCCCCTCATCCTAGGCCTCCACCATGGCTACCCCCTCCTGCGACCTTGCCTTGAATCATCTTGCTGGCTTCCTGCTCTTGTCTCCTCCTGATCCTGGCTACTCCTGCTCTTGGCACCTCCTGCTCCTGCCTACTCCTGTCCCTGGTTACTAGTGCTTCTGGCTTCTCCTCTTGGCTACTCCTGCTTCTGGCTTCTCTTGCTCCTGACTCCTTCTGCTCCTGGCTGCTCCTGCTCCAGACTCGTCCTGCTCCTGACTGCTACTCCTCCTAGCTCCTCCTGCCTCCTTCTGCTCCTGACTCAAGCTCCTGGCTCCTTCTGCTCCTGGCTACTCCTGCGCCTGGCTGCTACTCCTCCTGGTTCCTTCTACTCCTTGCTCCCCCTGCTCCTAGCTACTCCTGCTCCTGGCTACTCCTACTCCTGGCTGCTACTCCTCCTGGTTCCTTCTAAACCTTACTACTCCTGCTCCTGGCTGCTACTCCTCCTGGCTCCTCCTTTTCCTGACTCCTCCTTCTCCTAACTCCTCCTGCTCCTGGCTCCTTCTACTCCTGACTCCTCCTGCTCCTGGCTCCTTCTGCTCCTGACTCCTCCTGCTCATAGCTCTACCTGCTCCTGGTTCTTTCTGTTCCTGACTCCTCCTGCTCCTTGCTCCCCATGCTCCTGGCTACTCCTGCTCCTGTCTCCAGCTCCTGGCTCCTCCTGACTCCTCCTGACTCCTCCTGCTCCTGGATCCTTCTACTCCTGGCTCCTTCTGCTCCTGACTGCTCCTCCTGGCTCCTTCTGCTCCTGACTCTTCCTGCTCCTGGCTCCTTCTGCTCCTGACTCCTGCTCCTGGCTGCTACTCCTGCTCCTGGCTCCTCCTCCTCCTGACTCCTCCTCCTCCTGACTCCTCCTGCTCCTGGCTGCTACTCCTGCTCCTGGCTCCTCCTCCTCCTGACTCGTGCTCCTCCTGGCTCCTCCTCCTCCTGACTCCTCCTGCTCCTGGCTGCTACTCCTGCTCCTGACTCTTCCTGCTCCTGGCTCCTCCTGGCTCCTCCTCCTCCTGACTCCTCCTGCTCCTGGCTGCTACTCCTGCTCCTGGCTCCTCCTCCTCCTGACTCCTGCTCCTGGCTGCTACTCCTGCTCCTGGCTGCTACTCCTGCTCCTGACTCTTCCTGCTCCTGGCTCCTCCTGGCTCCTCCTGCTCCTGACTCCTTCTGCTCATGGCTCCTCCTGCTGGCAACTCCTGCTCCTGACTCCTCCTTCTCCTGGCTCCTCCTGCTCCTGGTATCTCCTACTCCTAGCTCCTTCTGCTCCTGGCTACTCCTGCTCCTAGCTCCATTTTGATTTAGTTTTCATTTTGTTTAAGTTATGTTCCTGTTTGCTTGTGCACCCTGTCATTTGACTAGTATCCTGGATGTTTGATTAAGTTAGTTCTTTGTTCGATGTAATCAATGTTAAGCTGTTGTGAAGTCTTTTTCATAATATGAAAACAGTATGTAGTATGTTCTTCGTAAAATCTAAACACATTTTCGAAGACTCAATTTCATTAGTGGCTTTTGCCCCAGAAGAACCTTTTCATAGTTCCTGGAACTATTGGCTGAAATACCTGGATTTTGGCATGAACACACCACAGAAACTAGAAACAATTTTAGTTCTATGAACTCCTTTTGGAGAAACTAATTTAGTAAATATATTGGCTAATCTGTGTTTTTACACAGCTTTTTTAAAAAAAATGGCGAGTGATGGACAGTCACTGGTAGTTCCTATAGTGCTTGTTTAGACCCAACTCTAGAGAAGGAGAAAAAGCTGTGTAAAAACACAGATTAGCCAATACATTTACTCCAGAAACTAACTCTATGAACATGTGAAACAGTGATAGATGCGCCTCTTAACCTTTACGCTGAGAAGAAAGTCCAATGCAACTATCAATCACACGGCAAACACTAATCAAATACTGTCTACTTTCTTTGTCTAACAGATCGTAAACTAATGAACACAGAGAATGTGAGCACTGTGAGCTCAGGCGTTCTCAGCGCCGTCAAAATAAAAGTCACAACAACAAGTGCATCTTGCGTCAATTTCAGAGTTCCTACAGGCGGTGCGAATGTAACCAGGAAAATGTTCCCAAGGGAACCATTAGTTCTCGGAAACCACCCTGGTGGCTAGGTTAGGTGAACGATGAAGTAAGTTCCTAGAACTACCCGGTGCGAAAGCCCCTATTATATGACATTTGGTCATCAAAAGAAATAGCTCCTTGTATGCTCAGTGTACACTAATGCATATTTGTGTCCATAGGCACACGGCCACACACTCGCCAGAAAAGACCCACAAGTGCAGCTACTGCGAGAAGATGTTCCACCGCAAAGACCACCTGAAGAACCACCTCCACACACACGACCCCAACAAGGAGGCTTTCAGCTGCACCGAATGCGGCAAGAGCTACAACACCAAACTTGGCTTTCGAAGGCACCAAGCCCTTCACGCTGCTCACCGTGGAGACCTCACCTGCCAGGTGTGTCTGCAGTCGTACCCGAGCACTCCCCTGCTGCTGGAACACCTGCGCGGGCATGCTGGGAAAAGCGCTACGGCGACTAAAGAGAAGCGACATCAGTGCGATCAATGCGAACGGCGCTTTTACACCCGTAAGGACGTGCGACGCCACCTGGTGGTGCATACGGGACGCAAGGACTTTCTGTGCCAGTATTGCGCTCAGCGATTCGGCCGTAAGGACCATCTTACCCGCCATGTTAAGAAAAGCCACGCTCATGAGCTGCTAAGGGTGAAGGCGGAGCCTGTCGATTTAATGGAGTCTCAATCCTCACCAGCATCCGGGCCACTCGCGCTAAGATATCCACTTGGTCATGCTTCTTACTCGCCAACTCCGCCGCTAAGGGCGGAGCTCGAAAGCTATCTCCTCGAGCTACAGGCTGAAGATACACCCAAGCTGAGCGCTTCCGCCACGGTGACTGGAGAGACGACGTCGTCCCTGGACTTTCTGTCCCCACTGTTCAATTTCCTGCCTTACAGCCAGGGGGCGGGGCCTACTTTGGGAGTGGCTTACAACCAAGAGGAGGGGCTTCTGTCCACGCCCATCCAAGACACACCGGAGCCTCTTAGCCTTCTTCACACAATCTCACACTCGCAAAGCAATGCACTCGCTCCCAGTTACACACACCCACCGTCTCTGAATACAACCACCACCCTGCCTCGCTTCCACCAAGCCTTCCAGTAGCCCAAATGCATTCACAAACAAACAAAGTGCACTTTTTTTCATCAACTTAGCTCTTAATCAAGTTCGAACAAGCACACAGCGCATTTTAAAGGAAAGTAGAGATGCTGCGATATGAACATTTTGGCCGATACTGATAACTCGTTATATTTGATAACCGATATATCGGCCGATAAATCGAAATCATTTTTGAGAACACGATAACAACGTCCCAAACAAACAATTATAATGTTCTCATAAAAACGTTATGTAGCCGATATGACGCACATGTTGCGCGTAACTATATTTTCCTTTTTTGAAGTGAGTCCAGTCATACTTCAAGCAATTCAAAACCATCATGTTGAACAGTGAAGCGTCTCGGCTGACGGAAATAATTCCATTATTTAACATATCCGGCTTTAACATATCGGTCATATTTTCTTATTAGGCCGTTAACGATAGCATAAAAATCGTCTGATACCGAAATGGTGGCCGATATATCGTGCATTCCTAAAGGAAAGTCTTGAGGACAGTCTGCTCATTCGAGAGATTACGATATTACTCGTTTTATGTTCTAGAGGAGTTTACTGTAACTGAATGTTAAGAAGCAGAGCTCAGATTGCAGTGACGTTTAGCTCTCAAAATGGCGACTTAGACAGTGCATAGTTTTAAATAATCCTCTCATTATTAACACTAGCGCTGTCGAAGTTCCATCAAAGCTAAAAGATCATTGATCGAATGTTGTTTCCATCTCTTTGTTCGTTGTGTGGCTCATGAACTGTTGGGTACTGATCTACCAGCGTTTTAGTGACCATGTCACAACTATTTACAGCCAAAGGCAACCAAAACCTTCATAGCTATAGAGAGGAAGGCTCATCTCGTTATGTTTTTTTGTTTTTTGATGGCTGTTTGCCTTCATGCTGCTGCTCGTTGTAAGGGCCTCAAAGGACACCAGCGCAGGAATGCTTCACAATTCACACCAACAAAGGGAAAGAAGGACGAAGAAACACACACACACACACACACTCTTACTTTATTCAACCTCATCCACCCGAATGCTGGCTGTTGCACTGATCAAGGCTAACGATGAACCAGTTTTTGCTGTCTCGGCTTATAAAACTCCAAAATACAATCTGTGACATCACCTTGACTTCTCTCTGAACATAAGCTGAAGATTTAGTCTCTAAATCAAATGAAGGTTTTCCGCATTGACTGCGATTTTGCAAAAGTCATCCGTTTTCAGTGAGAGCTGGCGATTCGAGGCGACACGAGGGACTCGACTTTATGCAAACGGCCAGTGACGCAATGTGTCGGCTACTCACGGGAGTCCGCGCAGATATGATGTGATCGGTCACATGATCTGTCCCAGAATGCAGCAGTTGAGTAGGAATGCCTCAGTATGAGTGGTTGAGATTCACTACTCTAGAGACCAGTGTTGGGGCTAAAGCTAATCATCAGATTACTTTTTTAAAGTAACAAGTAGCGCATTACTTTTGCATGTAAAACTCTCTCGGCCCTATCATACGACAGGCGCGACGCGAGACTTTTTTGCTTCGTTTAAGCCCAAGGCACTTTTCATTTTCACGTCCAGCGTCACGTTGTTTAAATAGCAAATGCATTTTGAGGAACTGAAATAGAACTGAAATTGCTCTAAAGTCAAAGGCACAATATTTTTTTTTGTTATTTAAAGGAGTAGTTCACTTTAAAAAAAAACTTTTGCTGATAATTTCCTCGCCCCCGTATCATCCAAGATGTCCACGTCATTCTTTCTTCAGTCGAAAAGAAATTAAGGTTTTTGATGAAAACATTCCAGGATAATAATGGACTTGAATGGGGACCAAACGGTTTAAGGTCTAAAAGACAGTTTCAGTGCAAACTGTTTCAAAGGGCTTTAAACGATTCAAGACGATGAATCAAATTGAACGAATCTTTTTTCGTGTCATTTGGCTCATTCAACGAACGAAATGAACGAGTTGACTCTGGGAAAGATTTGTTCATTTTGATTAACGAGTTCGAACAGGAGAGTCACGAACGCTAATCACAGAACAGAGCAATGCGAGCATTTAAGCTTATAAAACTTAAACTTTGTTATTTATTTATTAAATGAGCGATCGTTTCGCTTGATAAGACCCTTATTCGTCACCTGGAATCGTTTAAAGCCCTTTGAACAGTTTGCACTGAAACTGTCTTTTGGACCTTAAACCGTTTGGTCCCCATTGAAGTCCATTATATGGAGAAAATCCTGGAATGTTTTCATCAAAAACCTTAATTTATTTTCGACTGAAGAAAGAAAGACATGGACATCTCGGATGACGCGGGGGCGAGTAAATATCAGCAAAAGTTTTTTTAAAAGTGAACTACTCCTTTAAAGCGTGTTAGTAATATGAGCCTATAGGCGGGTCCAGAACGCACGTACACTCTGTTTATTACACTCACTTTGTCCTGTAGATGCTGTACTTGCATCCGTTAACCTCACACACACACACAGCTTTAATCTGGCGCACAAACAGATTCGTTTCCACGCTAGAGAAGCGTATTATTCCGTCATGTAAATAGTGAATCCGCCACGGCTCCATCGCAACTGACTTTTAAAGGGAATGGGAGATCAGACTCTGATTGGTTTATTGCACGTTACGTCCAAAACACACACTTTACTTTTAAGAGAATAAGACGACCCATTTAGACTAGCGCCGGGAGCGCCGACCATTTGTCCCGCCGCTAAACTAGCAAAAGTGGATCCCGACGCCGTAAAGCGCCGTACGCTTTAGACCATGAGCTTAGATCGCTAAAATAGGGCCCTCAGAGTTACAAATATCTTTCAAATAATTGTGTTATTTTTCGCCCCATATATTGACCTCTAGTGTACAATCGTGAAATTGCATTTCCTTCAGCGTGAGGCTTATTCAGTTCACTTTTGCGGTGAAAATGCCTTTACATTTGCCAATAATAGAACTTTATTTATTATTATTATTTTTTTTTTTGTAAAATAAACCAGCAAGCCCATCAGCCCAGGTGGGAAAAAGTTACGCTAAAGTAACGTAAAACATAACTTTCCATGAAAAGTTACTTTTTAGCAAATAACACAATACTTTTAAAAGTAACTTTCCCCAACACTGCTAGAGACGTGCGTGTGTGTGTGTGTGTGTGTGTGTGTGTGTGTGTGTGTCGGTGAGTCTGTAAATGTCTTTTTTATTTAGTTTGTCGAAAGCTGAAGGTTGTTAAAAGCTTAAACATTCAGAGAAACCCCGTTTGGGGCGTATATTTCATAATAGCACTTTCAGAAAAAATAATATGCCCTTTATTTTGTGAAAGTAAGTGTCATAAATTAGTTTAGATATCATAATTAGCCTTTAGAAGATTTTTAAGCATACATACACAATGCTATATGTGTGATATTTTTTACAGGTACACTTCATACAGTGTTGATTTGTTGTTTTTATTGTTGTTGTTTTGCTTTATTGCACAAAATATCAAACTGTCAGTGTCTCAGAAGTGGGCTTCAGCCAAAAAAAAAGGTCAATTCAAGCAAAATCACTTTAGCAAGTACATACTACAGTTTTTTTTACAATCGCTTGGGCACATTTTTTAATGCTTATAATTTTTTTTTTTTAAGATAAACTTTAAGTAAATTTCACATTCAAAAATACGCTAAAACATGTAATTCTTCGATAACGTTAGCAAATGTTTCACCCAACAAACACTTGTTCAGGATCACACACTGATTTCTTAAGTAAAAAGAGTAATGTTTAGAGTTCGTTACACGATGATTAAGACATTCAGAAATGTGTCCAGGCGATTGTAACCCAGATAGCACAAGTCTATTTGATGTGATATTTACATCTGGAAGACGTATTTTTAAGAGTGTTTGCTCATCTGCAATACGTCTACAGGACGTTACCTGTCAGATGTCAAATAGACGTTTAGAAGATGTCTTTAAAGGAGTAGTTCACTTTTGAAAAAACTTTTGCTGATAATTTACTCGCCCCCGTGTCATCCAAGATGTCCATGTCTCTCTTTCTTCAGTCGAAAAGAAATTAAGGTTTTTGATGAAAACATTCCAGGATTTTTCTCAATATAATGGACTTCAATGGGGACCAAACGGTCCAAGGTCCAAAAGACAGTTTCAGTACAAACTGTTCAAAGGGCTTTAAACGATTCCAGACGATAAATAAGGGTCTTATCAAGCGAAACGATCGGTTATTTTTAAAAACTTATTCCAAAAATGTGCGTTTGTAACGTCACGTAATACGTAATTACGTTCAAAAGGTCACGGGCGACGGAGTCAGTGTTTACAAGTTGAACGCATAGGTTGCAAACTAACTCAAACGCCGTTTACAAAAAAAGGAATTAAAAGGTAAAACAACGATGTCGGACGATTTCGATTCAGTACTTCCGGCTACGTCGCCCGTGACCTTTTGAACGTAATTACGTATTACGTGACGTTACAAACGCGCCTCACAGAATAGAGCAAGGCTAGCATTTGTCCTTAGAAAAGTTACAAGTTTTGAAATAGCCGATCGTTTCGCATGATAAGACCCTTATTCATCGTCTGGTGTCGTTTAAAGACATTTGAAGCTGCATCTGAAACTGTTATTAACTGTCTTTTGGACCTTGAACCGTTTGGTCCCCATTGAAGTCCATTATATGGAGAAAAATCCTGGAATGTTTTCATCAAAAACCTTAATTTCTTTTCGACTGAAGAAAGAGAGAAATGGACATCTTATGACACGGGGGTGAGGAAATTATCAGCTAAAGTTTTTTTAAAAGTGAACTACTCCTTTAAGATGTAATGATTTCGAATGGATGTTAAAGAGACATCTTCTAAACGTCTATTTGACATCTGACAGGAACCGTCCTATAGACGTATTGCAGATGAGCAAACACTAAAAATACGTCTTCCAGATGTAAACATCACATCAAATAGACTTGTGCTATCTGGGAAAACACACTACATGTGGAACCGTGTGGATCTGGCCTAATGAGCTCATCTAAACGAGTGAAGTCGTTCATCTATCGCTGCTGAATCGTGGGGTGTGTGTGTGTGTGTGTGTGTGTGTGTGTGTGTAGGATTACCTAATCATTGGGAGCGCGAACTCTCTGTTCATTGGTACAATCACCACGCGAGTGTTTATGAGTTATGAGTGACTCCTGCAATAATCTGATGGATATGCTGCTAAAGGACAGTGTGAAGCCCTGGTGCTGCGACAGACCCTCTCCTCGCTTTCAGAACACTTCAAACCGTGTGTGTGTGTGTGTGTTGGGGTTATGTGAGCCATATTGTTAATGTATTTGTAATATGGTGCATATATATCATTTAGCGGATGGATGATACGGATAGATGAAATAGCATTCCAGCCATAATTATGTGTTTTTATTTTAATGTATCTCTAATGCCATTCTGTGATAATGGCCTGCTATTGCTAATCATGCATATTTTACTTTAATGTATTTTACGAACTACTGTTGTATATGTATAGCCTAAGACAGAATCCCATATATATATAAATATATATATATATATATATATATATATATATGTGTGTGTGTGTGTGAGTGTGTGTGTGTGTGTTATGGGAACCTGCTGCCACAGCTGACGAATCTTAACATCACCCAAAGAGAAGGTTATGTGTTCGCTGGCTCGCCGTGTCAGGTGTGTGTGAAGGCAGGTAGGCTGTGGCGACGGTGTGTGTGTGTGTGTTCAGACGACCTTTGCTGCTATGTGAGGAGAGGAGAGATTTGGTCCAGTGTTAATACTGTCCACAGTACTGATCTGATCAATAAACACGAGAAGGACTCACTTTACCAAGTGTTTTGTGTGTGGAAAGTATATTCAGGTTGAGAAAAAATTACATTCAATGTGTATTTTTGTTTTATGGATTACAATTTTAAGTTTCATATTTTTATGTATATTTATTGAAGCCACACTCATTAATTCAATTGATCCTGCACACACACAAAAAAGAAGAAAAAAGTTTTATGAATTACAATGTCTGTTCAGGTTCCTTATTTTTTTAATAGATTTTTTTTTTTTTCATTTTTTTTTTATTGAAGCCATATGTATCCGTTATAATGGCCATCCTCCTCAGTGATCCAACAGAAAGAAAAAAAACTATTGTATGAATTACAATGTTAAAATTTGTGTTCAGTTTCGTTATTTTTTAAATACATTTTTATCTATTTTTTTCTTTTAAATGTATGAAGCCATGTTTAATTATCTATGATCTCGCTAAGCAAAAATAAATAAAATAAAAAATCCCGTTAAATGCACTTGTTCCGGCGGAAGTGGTGACGAGGCGCTGACGTCACGCAGTGCCCGTATGTGGCGTATAAAAGCTCGAGCAGGCCGTTTTTCCGCCCTTTCGTGAAGGATCGCGTTGAGATCCCGTTGCCCTTCCTGACTCACCGCTGTTCTTCTCAGCTCTTGATACGAATAAGTCGGTCAGGAAATAATAATCATGGTAATTTGAAGTTATACCAGTATCTAAAGTGTGTTTGTCGCATGTTGTGTGTGTTTAGTTTGTTATCGGAGTAAAAATGCGGCGCTGTTGATCTTTCTGAGGGCTCGTGGTTTCTGAGATTCGCGGTCAAACATTTTATTCACCGTGTTTTATTTCAAGCGTTTGCGTGTTTTTCTATTTAATGTTGTTTTTGTTCCAACTGCAACTTCAAGTGTAACGTTATAAGTAAACAGAAGTATTTGTACACATGCTAGCTTCACGTGCTATCGGAAATATCCCATTTCGTACTTATTAAAGTCGAGTTTCCGAGCTCGTCAGCGCTGTGTTTAAAGAACCGGAATCACAGTTTATTCTTGTTTGTACATTTTGTATAAGTCTTATTAGCCGTAAATGATATTTACGGTCTCATTCATATTAACATTTCCCGCGCTTTCTAATGTAAATAATAACTACTTTCACAGAAAGACGAGGCGGGATGTGGGGAAAGTCTCGGTAATTCTAGAATGGGAAAAGTTTCCTTGTAATACTAACGTTACTTGAGGATGTTCATGTCCGATTTCCTACTATGAAGCTCGTATTATCACCCAAATGTAACATTGCAAGTGTACATGCCTTCAGGAGTGGAGGACGAACACTTCAACAATATGAGTCCCGATGTATTTCAGACTTAATATTTATTTCTGGATTATTGTGCAACCAAAACACCAATAATATCAGTTTATTTTAAATGCTAAAAACACAACTTGTGCAATGTATATATTTTGCAATTTTGGCATTAAATGTGTCCTCTTTCAGTTTTTTATACATTAGTGGATAAATCCAGTTTCGGTGCTGTTCAGGAGTTTGGGTTCGAGAACAAGATTTATGCTCACCAAGACTGCATATAGTAAAATATTGAAGATAACCGTTCTAAACATTCATTCAAAACTTTGGGCTCAGAAAAAAAAATACTGGGAAGAAAGTCATTATTATTAGTCAGCAAGGATGCATTAAACTAATCAAGTGACGGTAAAGAGATTTATGTTACAAAAATATTCTATTTCAAATAAATTCTGTTCTTTTTACATTAAAATAATACAGTTTTTTTACTGTTTTCAACATTGATAATCCTAAATGTTTCTTGATCATTGATTTCTGAAGGATCATGTGCCACTGTAATGATGCTGAACATCACAGGAATAAATTACACTTTACTGTATTTTCAGTTAATTTAACAAATAATACTCGTGTATTTCTAATCAAATGCAGCCTTGGTGAGCAGAAGAGACTTTTAAAAACATTAAATCTTGCCGATCCCGATCTCTTGAACGGCAGTGTGTGTTCTGAATAAAGGTGGTATTTGTGTTTGAGTGTGTAAAGATGTTTAATAACGGCACGTGTGTGTTTCCAGGCGTTTAAAGACACCGGTAAAGCCCCGGTCGAGGCCGAGGTCGCGATCCACCGGATCCGCATCACACTGACCAGCCGTAACGTCAAGTCTCTGGAGAAAGGTGTGTGTGTGTGTGAGAACCTGTCTGTGCTAAACACGGCAATGAGGAGGATATCATGTGAACGACTTCAGCATGAGTTATAATATACGCTATTCTGAGCCCTTTTCCCCTGAACACTCGTCCGTGTGTGTGTCTGTCGGATGCGTCTTCATTAATCGTGTCTTCTCTGTAGTGTGCGCTGATCTGATCCGAGGTGCGAAAGAGAAGAGCCTGAAGGTCAAGGGCCCCGTGCGGATGCCCACCAAGGTGAGGCCGTTACACATGTACACAATTTAAAACAAAAACATGTATTAACCCCTTAACTGTCACCCCCCCTTTTTTTGAGAATGGGGGTTAAATGCACTATTCACACTTAAATGGTTGTAATTCAAGAATGCTTTGGAATATATACACCAAGTTTGGTCTCGTTTTAAAGAAAACACTCAGCAGAATATTGCACTTCAAAAAATGAAAGGATGAAAAAGTTATGGAAGTTTTAATTCACAATAAATCAAATATACTGTACTATATTTTTTTATTTTATATAAAATATATATTTTACAAAATATTTTTTACTATAAAATCAAAGCCATAAATCTAACCAAGTTATGTTCCAAATTTGAAGTTGATATCACAAAAATTGAAGTTCCCATGAGATTTTGTTTAGGTGTAGTGCCAAAAATAGCCATTGAATTTCATTGAATTTAGTTGTATACATTCTGCCTTAACAAATTAATACATTTCTGTCTCAAAATTTGGAACCTTGAGACTCAGACCTTTCTGACAATGTGTTTTGTCAAGATTAGAAAAAGTTTTGTTCATAAATTATGAAATATAATGATACCCAAAAGGGGAGGAGCCTGATAAAATAAGTACTGTTTCTATGGTAATGCAACGTTCAATTATAATAAAGTTTTCACAGGATGAATTCTGAGTTTATAAGCTTTCAAATGATGCCTAATTTATGATAGCTACTAAAATATGTGATATAATAAAAAAGGAGACAAAAATATTATATTTTAGAGGATAATATATACATGTATATTATAATTTTTAGAGGGTAATGTTATACTATACTTTTATTTTTTATTGAAAAATACTAGATGATATGTTTTATTATGAACTTTTAGCATAAAAACAGAAGTTTCAATGATGTGACAAGGTCAGAATTCCTGTTATGATGCAGATTTTTCGAGGTGCACTCTTGTCATAAATTCATCAATTACTCTTCCTACATAATTTGTAACACAAAACAGGGGTGGAATATTTATTTAGAAGTCTTAGACCTTTCCAACGACATATAATTTGTCATAATTAGATTAGGATTTAATAGAAATACAGCGAAGTAAAGTTAGGCGTCCCGGTATCGGGACAGTGACCGTTAAGGGGTTAAGGTTTAAAGTGCAGGGGTGAGCAGTGTGTACTGAGTAAAGCGTGTCCTCTCTCCTGAAGACCCTGCGCATCACGACCCGTAAGACCCCGTGTGGAGAGGGCTCTAAGACCTGGGACCGGTTCCAGATGCGGATCCACAAGCGCCTCATCGACCTGCACAGCCCGTCCGAGATCGTGAAGCAGATCACCAGCATCAGCATCGAGCCCGGCGTGGAGGTCGAGGTCACCATCGCAGACGCTTAATAAACTCGTCTCGCAACTCTGACCGCTGCTGTGTTTATTCTCACACACATCACCATACTTCACCAGTCGACTTATTACATTAGCGTGTGTTACAAGTTCTTAAATATGTGATTAAATATGCACTGATTTGCATACAATTTTAGAACAAAAATCTCAACACTTTCAAAAATACTTTTCGTATAGCTCTCCACAAATCAGAAAATCCTGTCAGCCAGAAATAAATGTTCACTTATTTTTTTTTAGGAATAAAATCAGGAAAGTTATGCCTGTGTGAAATCCATAAACTAAAATTTGGTGTCAGTCAGTTAGTGACGATATAACTCACTTTGAGGGAACGGTCTTTAAAGATGTCGACCGAGATCTGAGTGTTGATGTAAAAGAGATGGTTTTGTTCATATTTTTATGATTATGTACATGTAACGTGATGAAAAGTAAAGCTAAATGTGTGCAAGAGAAGTTAATAGACCTTTTCAAGCACTGTAACTGAAGATAAATGCGTTTCACAGTTAAATTATATTTACAGTCTTTGTCAAAATATTAGTTAACCGTGATATTAACATGAACTGATGAGCAATACTTCACTTATTGATCTTGGTTGACGTTAATTGTGATATTTAATGTTTATAATGAGACGTCAGTTTCCTAAATATTGGGGTTTTTTTTGAAGATAAATGCGGTACAATTAAATTGCTTTAATGCATCAATGTTAAATATATTATGAATTGATACTAATGGACAAAGTGTTGTTTGAATGTGAAAGTCATATCCATGTAAACTTTAAAAGTAGAAAGTTTAAAAATCGAGGAATTAATTTAATGTGCAGCACTCACAAATAAAAAAGATTTTAATCTTATTTAATATTAATGTCAACATTTACCAATACATTATTCATATCAAAGGTTGTGCTTGTTAACATTAGTCACAGTGAACTAACATGAACGGCTGTGTTTTATTAACTGATATTAATACTGTAGCAAATCTACTGCTCATGGTTAGTTCATATGAGTTAATAAAACTTATTATAAAGCGTTGTTGCCGATATCTCGGGTTCAGGGAACAAAAACATCTTATTTGTATATTATACACATTTAAAGCTAAAGATATTTACAACTTTAAGTTACGAGAGCCCAGAATGCACCTGTGATTTGAAGCGGATCTACTCACAGGTGTGCTGAATGTCTTGATGAGCAGGTGTGGCAGATGCATTCTGGGTAAGCTCTCACCTGTGCTATTAAAGCTGGTTTTCATGTCTGAAATGGCTTTTCTCTAAACCACTGACACACAGATGTCAAGTTTGTGAAGCTGAACTTTAGTTATCTGACGGTATAATCATGGCGACGGTTATGGATGTGGACGAAGACACCATGTTGGCGATGGAGTCGACGGCTTGTGAACCTCATCATGAGGCTCTTCCAGAGTTTTCAGGAGTTTCCTCCATAACATCACAGGTTATACGATCAAATCCGTACATAACGCATAATGTCCGTCTGTATGTTTATATGTAGCGCTGTGGTGTTTGTGTGCAGGGCGAGAGCGCTGAGGTCTCTGAGCAACAGCAGCTCCGAGTTTACTTAAAAGTTCGTCCTTTCAGTGAAGAAGAGCTGAGAAGCAATGAAGATCAGGTACGCTTGAGCTCAATCCAATGATGTTTGCCTTTGGAAACAAGGCGTGGTATTGGGGTGCGCACAGGACCCTTTTCACAAGATCTTGTAAAATAAGTCTCTGATGTCTCGAGAGAGACTGTGAAAAGTTTTAGCTCAAGATACCCCACCACAGATTTTTCTAGCATGCAAAATGCTTATTGGGGGTCCCTTTAAATGCAAATGAGGGGCAGCTCCCGTTTGGCGCTTCTAAGTGTGACGTCACCGATCGCGGTAGCGCCTCAGTGAACCGATCATCTCTTACAAGTAAATTGTAAATAAATACAAATGAGCAAAAGGTTGGTATAATGAACAATTTACTGAAATGTGTATACATAAAATCGATCAAAAGTGTTTCTTAACCATGGAAAGAGATCAATAAATCAGCTGAAGAACAAGATCAAGTACATTTACCTCAGGTAATAATGACTACTGAACATTTAGTTTGTTAGAAAAAATAGCTATTTAGCTAAATATGTGCACTTAAAATGTTTTGTTTTAGTAATAAACACATATTTAATCAGGGTTGATATTTTTAACATTTCATTAATAGCAGCTGACCGGGCTCTCTGGATGTAGCATTAGCTGAGGGTTTTTGGGGGGTTTTTTTGTCTTGAGGGAGAAATTGACACGCATATAGCCTACTGTATTTATCCAAATGAATCAATATTGAATCAAATCACAAGCATTTAATTGAAATCGTGAAGTTTCTCAAGCAATAGGCTACTACAGTAGCCTGCCAGTATTTGTACCATGTAAACATCGTAGCTTAACATGTTGTCACTAAAATTGATAAAATTGTTTTGTTACCAAATAATTCCATAATTCTCACTCCAAGCTAAACTCAAAAGTTGGCAGCCCTGATGTAGTGAACTGTCTTCTAGTCACTGATTAGCATATTCTGTTATGATAATCTATAAATGCTTTCATGGGGGCGGAGTTTGTCAATTTTAGTGTTAGTGATGTCACTAACCGTGAAGAAGCTTGTCAGCCTGTAAAAAATAACCGTGATTTTAACGGTAAAATACTGTAAAAATGCTACAGTGCAAAACTGTTAATTGGTAAACAAAGTTTCCGTACTATATACGGTAAAAACTGATATAATTTTACCGTAAAATACCGTTAAATTTACAGTTTTTGAAAGTGAAAGAACAAATCATTGTATAATTTACAGTGAAAAGCCGCTTCACAATGTGACGCTTCACAATTTGTATTTTTGTTGAAATAACTATGGTTCCTCGTAGTTTCATTTTTTTTTTCTATTCAGTTATGTTCATTAGGGTTTTATGTTACATTTAATGTTAAATTAATGTTATTGCATTTTTTTTTATTTCATGCGTGTTACCATGATGGTGTTTAATGTTTGTGTGAATGACCCTGTTTATATAAGTTTTCACTTGTGACGAGCTGTGATTGCTCATGTAACTCCTCTCTGCTGTGATGATTGTTTATCACAACAGATATCAATATGTCAATTGATAATAAGTTGGTAAATCAACATTTTATCAGAAAGAAAATTTACAGTAATAAACCGTATTTTAAAGTTAAGTCTGTAAAACCATTAATGTTCCTACTGTGTTTTTAACAGTAAAGTTCTGGCAACCACAGCTGCTGGGTTTTTTTACCATAAAATTTACGGTTAATTTTTACAGTGTAGTCCTTAAATAGAGTTCACTTATGCAAATCTCTCCCTTCGCTTTGAACTTTGAGCGTCATAGCAGATGTTTGTTCAAACAGCAACATTACACGCTAACTAAAGTTAAAACCTTTTAATCGACCTTATCTCTCCTGTCAGGGCTGTGTTGTGTTGGAGGATTCGGAGAACGTCTCTCTTCACGCTCCTCAAGGATCCGCCAGCATGAAGAGCAGCGAGAAGGGGATCGGCCAACAGGTCTACAGGTTCAGCTTCACGCAGGTGACGCGTAACGCAAGGCTTTTGTTAACAGAACGGGTCGTTCTGACTCGGGTCCGGGAAACTAAACTGACCCTGATATAAAAATCGAAAGTTCTTCAGAGGAGTCCAAGCCTCCAGGACTTGTGTTGCACATGAACAACAAACATGCATGCGAATTAAATGGAATTTAAATTAAATTTTAAAAAGTAACAAATCCTTCGGTCTCGGATCAATTTGACCCGCTTAGAAATTAATTGAATGTGATGAATGCTTCAGTACACCTAACCTAAAAAACATGCTAAAGCTTAGCAAACAATATTGTCTACATGTGTGTCTGAATGAACACTGAGGGATCCAGCGCAACAGCTCGTCTGCTCCATATAGAGATATAAGGTCATCTAGAGCCATAAAATGTGTTATTATTTTTTCACAAGAGGTCAAAGACTCTCAATGTAAGATATTTACAACTGAACTTAAAGGTTTATGCATGAAACTGTCCGTTATTTTGAATTTAGACTTAAATGACTAGTTGATAAAATCCATTAATTTTGTAAATAAAATAAAAAATGACAATCTCCCAAAAAATGCATTTATACACTCACCTAAAGGATTATTGGGAACACCTATTCAATTTCTCATTAATGCAATTATCTAATCAACCAATCACATGGCAGTTGCAAAAAAATGATCAAATAAACTTTCTGAAAAAAAGTGTAATTTACAGCTTTGGGTCATTTCGCCCCGCGAGAGATGAGGGTTTAAGTGTGTGTGTGTGTGTTGACGTGCAGATCTTCGGGCCGACGTGCTCCCAGACCGAGTTCTTCGACGGCACCATCGGCTCACAGGTGCACGAGTTCCTGCACGGCAAGAACGGATTGGTCTTCAGTTACGGCGTGACCAATGCTGGGAAAACCTACACCATACAAGGTGAACGAACCCCACTAAACACATATCGTTACGTATTATATTGTTATATTAATGCTATGTCCTGTGCAGGCAATCCGCTTTCTTCGTCATAAATGATCGCAATATCACGGCTAAATGCCTTCTCCTATCCGCCATGTTTCTCACTGACCCGTAAAGATCGGGGCTTAACCCCGTAGCCGTCACCCCCATTTTTGAGAATGGGGGTTAAAATGCACTGTTCAAAGTTAAATGGATGTAATTTAAGAATGCTTTGGAATATATACCCCAAGTTTGGTCTTGTTTTAAAGAAAACACTCAGCAGATTATTGCTGAAGTGAAAACACTTCAAAAAATGAGAGTATGAGAAAGTTATGGAAGTTTAAATTTGCTGTAAATCAAATATACTGTACTATATATTTTTTTATTTTACATAAAATATATATTTTACAAAATATTTTTTACTCTAAAATTTCTATAAAATCAAAGCCATAAATCTTATCAAGTTATGTTCCAAATTTGAAGTTCACAAAAATTGAAGTTCCCATGAGATTGTGTTTAGGCGTAGTACCAAAAATAGCCACCGGGTGCCATTGAATTCCATTGAATTTAGCTGTATACATTCTGCCTTAACAAATTAATACATTTCTGTCCAAATACCATTTCTGTCACAAAATTTGTAACCTTGAGACTCAGACCTTTCTGAAAATATCAGTTCTGTCAAGATTAGAAAAGGTTTTGATCATAAATTATGAAATATAAAAGATGCCCAAAAGGGGAGGAGCCTGATAAAATAAGTACCGTTTCTATGGTAACGAAATGTTCAATTATAAAAGTTTTCACAGTTTATAAGCTTTCAAATGATGCCTAATTTATGATAACTACTAAAATATGTGATATAATAAAAAAGGCGATAAAAAATAATATTATATTTTAGAGGATAAAAAATATAAATATTATTATTTTTAGAGGATAATATTATACTATATTTTTAATTGAAAAATACTAGATTATGTTTTATTATTAACTTTTAGCATAAAAACAGAAGTTTCAATGATTAAAAGTTGAGTGTGTCGACTTTTTGTGACAAAGGTCAAAACTCCTG
The DNA here is from genome assembly GCF_016745375.1 of Pimephales promelas. The sequence goes on from NW_024121185.1 coordinate 361,901, forward strand.
CTATAATGCAGATTTTTTGAGGTGCACTCTTGTCATAAATTCATCAATTACTCTTCCTACATAATTAACACCAAACAGGGGTAGAATATCTATTTAGAGGTCTTAGACCTTTCCAACGATATATAATTTGTCATAATTAGATTAGGATTTAATAGAAATATAGTGAAGTAAAGTTAGGCAGTTAAGGGGTGAAAGAAAATCCCGATCTTTCCGAGATGACTTGACCGCAGCGCATGTCACGTCCGTGTTCAGGCTCCCAGAAGGACCCGGGGATCCTGCCGCGCGCGCTGGACTCGGTGTTCCGGCACATAGCCGGCCGCCAGTACGAGCACGCCGACCTGAAGCCCTTCCTGAGCGCGGATGTGCAGAAACTCGACTCGGAACAAGTCAAAGTGGAGAAGAACGCCAAAGCCGCGCTCTTCAGTTTACTCAAAGAGGTACGAGACCCGCGTCACAGAACGAGATTTTAATCTCTTTATATGGTTGTTAACCCTTGTGCATCCTTATGGACATTTTTGTCCTTTTCAGTTTTGTTTTTTTGATCACTTTGTCTGTGTTAAAGCTAACTGCAAAAAACTTGCCACAGGTGTGTGTTTTTATTGGAATTTTACTATTTCACCGTCATTTTCTTAAAAAAAATATTTTTTGCATTTGGTATAAAAAAATACTCCCTCCTGGTTGCACCTTTTGGACAAAAATGTCCCCATTGAAACCCATTAAAACTGCCATTTTTAATCCCCGGTTCACTTAACTATAAAATTATGCAATCTTCGTTAAGAGGCTTTCATTCTGATGGCAAGGCTTCAATTTTATTTTTTACTTTTTTTTAAAGTTTGGCCTATAAAACAAACGTCGCTTTATTCCTGTTTTCTGCTTCGGCATATTATAGAGCCAACTGGATAAATTATGCAACAATATTTGCGTGGGTGTGTTGGTATGGATGTCAGAGTGTGTTAAAAAATATGTGTGTGCTGGTGCATGTGTGAGGAATTCAATTTGCAGTTTTTCTCTCTCAGTATTACAAAAAAATCACTGTGAGCTCCAGTGGGGTTTTGCTGGCACCCAATGGGGAAAATATGTTACTACACCCAAACAAACTGTTACCCAAAGCTCATTTTTTTAGATATCATCCTTAAATTTGGAACACAACCAACTTTGATTTTATTGCAGTTTTGAGTTCAACCTGATTTATAAAATATATATTTTATATAAAATATTTTTTATAAATAATTTTCATAAACTTATACCTATATAACTTTTTTTTTTGATTTACTTATTATTTTTTTATTTCAGCAATAATCTGCAAAGGGTCCTCTTTAAAATGATACCAAACTTAAGTCTGTGCTCATTTTTAAGTCTTTCTGCATTTTTATGACATTTTTATATTTTTGTCCTCTTTTTTTATCTATGAGTAACTTTTTTTGATTGATGCACAAGGGTTAATGCTAACTAGAAGACACTGGCCCGGTTGTAATGCTGCAAGAACGTTTCCCGCTGTTGTTGTTCATCACTGTGTGTCTCGTCTCAGGATCCTGAACCCACAAAATCCAGTCGAAGTAGAAGCTCGAACTCCTCCGTCAACAGTTTGTCGTTTTCCAGTGTTTCGTACGACCATACAGGTATACTCGGCTACGGTGTGTGTGTGTGATCCTCAGGTGGACAGTGCTGATGTGTGTGTGTAATCTCTGGCGTGTCTCCAGTGGACAGTGGTGATGTCACGGCTGATGATGGACACTGGCTCTACTGCGTCTGGGTGGCGTTTTACGAGGTCTACAACGAGCACGTGTACGACCTGCTCCAGCCGGCCCACACCAGCAGAACCCGGAGACGGCCGGCGCTGAGAGTGTGTGAAGACAGCGCCGGGAGCTCCTACATCAGAGGTGCGTGTGTGTGTGCCGTAACTCGCGCGTCACATCTCTTTATTTCAATTAATGTATCATATTTTAGTTCAATCATGTTTTTATTAATGTAATATTTTTGAGGGGATTTTATGGCTGTTTAAACGAGAACGCTCGCGGGTGAAAACGTAAAAATATTTGATCGGATGTGCCTTTCGTTTACACGGCGACGGCGTTTTTGAGGCTCAAAAACGCTAAAAAGTGAAACCAGAGTGGAGATCTTAAACGCTCCACCGCCGCGTTCCCGTGTAAACGGTAAAAACGCAAAAGTCTGCTTGACGGTGAAAGTTGTACGCAGGCGCGTGGACTTCGTGTTGTTGTAGTATGCACTCCTAGCCGCCTGAAGTGCATACTACTTTAAATTTCACACTTTTGCGTCTCCATTTGCACGCAGATTTCCCACACAAAACGCTCGTCTAAACGCGGAATAAAATAAGATGACGCAACGCCACTTTTGCGTTTTCTCTTCAGAATCGTTTCCATGTAAACAGCCTTAATTATATATTTTTATATATTTTTTTTAATTATATAAATAGCCACGTTTATTTATATAGCGCTTTTCACAATACAGATTGTATCAAAGCAGCTTCAGTGATAACATGAAAGTAGTACAACACAGATCAATAATATTGTAAAATATTAAATACTAAATAACCCCGACTAAGCAAGCCAAAAAATGTCCAGCTTAAACTGTGGTAAATCTAGACTGCTTCAGATACAGACTGAAGTTTGATCTCTTAAACGCGACACTCGGCAGATTAATGCTGAACTGAGGTTTAAACGCTGAACGTAAAAATACAGAATTTAATTTTTTATGAAAAATTTGCAAAAATACAATTTAAAATTGACGTATATTTTCAAAAACGTGTCTAAAACTGAGAACATCAAAGCCATAAATCTAAGTTTTTAAACACAAATTTGAGGCTGATATCCCAGTAAATGAGTTCGGCTGCAGTTCCAAACGCTTCCACTAGAGGGAACATTTCTATCCGTGAGGAGCACAAGTGACTATTTATTTTATAGCGTGTGTGTGTGTCCAGTAAAGTGTGTGTGTCTTGTAGATCTGCGATGGGTTAACGTGCAGAACGCAGAGGAGGCCAGTAAAGTGCTGCGCGTGGGCAATAAGAACCGGAGCGCGGCCGCGACCAAGATGAACCAGTCGTCCAGCAGAAGGTCATCATGAGAGTGATGTCATTAGTACTCAATACACACTTCCATGTCAAAGTAAATCTGTTGTTCTGCCTTACAGCCACAGTATCTTCACCATCAAGCTGATCCGCCTCGACGGCGCCGACGTTCACGGACTGTCGGAGTGAGTGAACTTTGAAACTTGAAATTTTTACTTTGTTAGATCTCATAAGAAATGTTAAAAATTGCTCGGCTAACTTCGATATTACATATTGTTATACAAAATTTAAGCTCAAATCAGCTTGGATTTTTAAAAATTCAGTGAAGCAAATCCGTTTTGAAAGTGTAACGTTTTCCTTTTCTCAAGTCTCTCACTTTGTGACTTGGCCGGCTCCGAGAGATGCAACAAAACCAAAACGTTTGGGGAGCGTCTGAAAGAAGCGGGAAACATCAACAACTCCCTGCTGATCCTGGGCAAGTGCATCGCGGCGCTGCGGAGCAACCAGAGCAACCAGAGCTACAGGTACTGGCGATCTCCTCGCGAGCCGCGGCCGCCGCCTCCGCTCACGCGCGTCTCTGATCCTCCAGGGCGAAGACGAGCTACGTGCCGTTCCGCGAGAGCAAGCTGACCCGGCTCTTCCAGGGCATGTTCTGCGGCCGCGGACGGGCTTGCATGATCGTCAACGTCAACCAGTGCGCCTCCACCTACGACGAGACCCTCCACGTCATGAAGTTCTCCGCCGTGGCCAAGCAGGTTTGGGATTGTTCATTTCAAACCCTGATCATGACGTTTGTGAGCTTTATGGGAAGCGGGGGTTGTTGTAGGACCGATTCGTAAGTTTACAGCGAGTCTAAGTTAATTGACCACGTCAACTAGTGACGGTCGAACCCTTTCCAGTCAGTTATTTGGGATCAGGGATTCAGAGTGTGTATCGAAGTCTGGTTATGACGTAACGAAGCATCGTTTACTGAAATCACATGCGTTAACGTACAGACTTGTCACTTAGATTAGCGACCTCTTCTCAGACCCATTTTGCGTTAAAAAGCGACGTTTTGGATTAGCAGTCACTAAATCAAAACCGCTTGATTGGACATTTGGCCGTGTAATATATTAATTAACAGTGTGTGAGCTCGGACTAGGGTGCAAACTGCCGACGGGTCCTGTATAGTGATGTGTCGTTCATGAACGATTCGTTCATTTTGAACGAATCTTTAATATGACTCGGGACTATCGAGTTGTCTCAGGGAGTGATTCGTTCATGTTGTGTTACCCGCGCATGCGCATTGCGCAACATATGGATTCTGAATCTGTACTGGAAACAGAAATGATTAGTTCATCTCTCGAGTTCGGGTTCGGGGGGTCCGAGTCTTTCGTTCTTCCTGTCAGTCCCATTGAGCCTATGCTGTCAGACCACCGGAAAGAGGAATGATTAGTTCATTTGAGTCTTCGGGTTTGAGTCCTTCCCTTCGTTCTTTAGTCACGTGACCGTATTGAATACCCAAATTCACAAACTTTTTACAAACGAATTCACAAACCTTTTACAAACAAGCACGTAGATGATGTATAATATAATAGTAGTTAATTAATGTACAATATATATAATAAAACACACCACAGATGCATAATATAGAAAAGAGACGGACAGGGACAATAATAAGGAATAAGGAATATGGAACCTTTGTTTATAATGTTTATTGAACATTTTGTATTTTAATGCCTATATAACACAATATTCAGACGCAGTCAATAATACGAATCTAATGTTGTATTTGATGCAAGACCCGTGGCCACATGAGAAAAGAACGACGGACTCAAACCCGAAGACTCAAATGAACTAATCATTCCCCTTTCCGGTACTGAAAGCATAGACTTAATGGGACTGACGGGAAGAACGAAAGACTCGGACCCGCCGAACCCGAACTCGAGAGATGATGAACTAATCTTTAATCTTTCCGGTCCTGCTATATCGCATGGCACGGCCAGCAGACAGCACAGATCAGAGTCAGACACTGACGGGTCAACAGCTAACGTCTCGAGACATGAGAGGAGGAGAACAAACCTGATAAATATGAAGTTGCAAAGCAAAGAACGTCTCGGATCAGGAGGTGAGGTGAACTATAACAGGGTCAGACTGCATAGCCTGAACTTGAGACCCAGCAACTAATTAATAGCTAACGTTACAGTTATTTCAGTTGCTTATTGGCTTTGGCTGCATTATTTATGTTATTTTTACAAATGTAATTAAGATTTTCGTAAGTACTAGACGTTTTGGGATATTTAACATGACATTTTAAATATATAATTATGAAATGAACGAAATGACTCGATAAAAGATTCGTTCATTTTACTGAACGAGACTCAAAGATCCGAATCAGTAAAATGATCCGAACTTCCCATCACTAGTCCTGTAGGTTAGCGCTTTACGCCATCTTTACGCCAATCTAGCCACATTTAGCGACTCATTGCCAACTGTTTTCAACAGAATCTTGCTTTATCACAGTTTCCAAATGTCAATAATTCGTCGCTAGGGGGCGATGACCTCTGTGTCTTTATGCTCAGACCAGTAAGAGACTCTTTAACAAATGTATAAAACTGATCAGGTAAAATCATAAACAACACAAGCCCTACAATTTAATAAAATAAAACTTTATATAGAGACGCTTGATATTATAATAATAATAATAATAATAAACTTTATTACAGACTCACCGGTCCAGATAAAAAAGACAGACAAATAAGACAATACACACAATAAAATGCATACTTCAAAGGAGACAACTATACCAATGCTTCCATAACTTGGACACATACCGTGTAGTGCTAAATTTGATATTGGTCAAAGCCACAATTATATAATTCTCTGAGTTATTCAACCAAGTTATTATAGTGGTATCAGATGATTTATTTGCATTTAATAGATGACGGCTTCAATTAAAAATACAGTTGGTTTGTAAACTGTTTTTCTGCATGTTGAGTTTTCGCTGCATTTACACTGATCTGACCAGCAGGGGCCGCCAGCGAGTGACTCTTCCAAACTGTGAATCATTTTGCCAAAGCAATTCATTTGATTCAAAGCCTCGTTTCTCCCTTTGCCTGTTTTTTTGGGGGGTCTGTGTGAATGTCAGGTGTTACAGGTCATGCCTCAAAGATCTGTGGAGTCTCTGGCGCCGCGTCTGGTGGGTCTGGATGGGAAGCCGTTACTGAGGAATGGAGTGATTGATGACCAGGCTGTGGATGAATATCTGTCAGAGGAAGAGTTGCTGGACGGAGACGAGGCCGACGTGTCCATACTACCCCAAGAGGTGCTCGAGCGCGTCGACATGATCCTCGATGCTCACTCTGCAAAACACTTCTTACTTGCTTTCAGACCAAATATCTAAATATTCTTAAATCAAGATGTCTTTACTAAAGTAGTAAAATGCCATAATTTTGATTTATATACCCAGAAAACAAGATGATTCAAAGAGAAACTTTAACAAAGAGTTAATTTATTTCCCCATTGGCAGATAATTTTAAAAAGTAAAGTAAAAGTAAAAAAAAGCTTAATTTTGACAAGACATTGTATGGCATTTTACTTGCATCTTGATTTGTCTGTCAGAATCAGTGTTGGGTAAGTTACTCTAAAAAAGTAATTAATTACTAGTAACTAATGACCTCTTCAACAATGTAATTAGATTACTGTACTAATTACTCTCTGTAAAAAGTATTTAATTACTTTTAATTACTTTCAAAATCCCATATCAATCTCAACCAGCTGAATAATACAAGGATAGACTTGAATCTGTTTTAATTATTTTAAATAAATACTATAAAATTGCATGAATTATCCTTAAACTGACCAAAGTGGAGAAGGTTACATTATAAAAACATACTTTTTAGCATCAGACAATACATTTTGATGTTAAACCCTCTATTGTTATGTCTGATCTCATGACATTTCACACTTTTTTCATACATATTTTACAATAATTCATAAGAATTTGTACGAGTGCGGTCGTAATATTTAGACACCTCATACGAATCGCTGTGAGATCGGATTGATCTATTTACCTCAATTACATCAGAAGTAACTAATTAAATTACAGATAAATGAAGAGTAATCCCTTACTTTACATTTTCAAGGGAAAAGTAATTAAATTACAGTAACTAATTACTTAGTAATTAGTTACACCCAACACTGGTCAGAATTAAGCTTTTTCTTTTAACTTATTAAAATGCTAAATTATCTTGTTTCTCTTTTGAATTAGGATGATTTTTTTCGTACCCCATTGGCAGTCAATTCAGCTTGTTTTTAGCGACCTCGCTTAAGATATTATGTCTTGTTTTCTTAACTTATTTTCATCTTTATTGTTTAGGTATCTGGAAACAAGGCAATAAATACTGAGTAAGAAGAGTTTTACAGTACAGGGATGGAAGCCTTTGCCACATGTCTGTCATTCTCTTGCAGGAGTTGTTGAACTTGGTGGAGAGCTTGCGCTCGAAGCTGATGGCTGAGCGCAGGAAAAACCTTATCCAGGAGATTCAGATCCGTAAGGAGATGGGAGACGCGATGCTGCAGCAGATCACGGAGGCGGAGGAGCTGCACAGGTGAGGAGCCGGAGCTGGGTACTAGAACATGGACATGGAGCCTTCCCAGGGTTCCCTCTGCTCTGGAGGAGCCTATAGACTAAACGTGTGACACGCCTGTGCGCCGTCAGCGGTTTCACTTTTTTTTTTTTTTTTTTTTTTTTTTAGTTTTTACAGAATTTTAAATTTTATTATTTTCACCACTTGCATCTTGAACTGGTTTCAAGGCTTGCGTTCTCGAGCAGCAAACACTGTTATGTTAATGAACCGCCAGAACACAAGTCATGTGTTAATGGTGTCGTGTTGGCGCCCCCAAGTTAATAACTATTAATCTTTGCAACAGAAGTGAATCGATAAAAACGAACTTCATCTGGACAATAACTTTATTCTAGATCTGCTTTAAAGGAGTAGTTCACTTTTGAAAACTTTTGCTGATAATTTACTCGCCCCCGTGTCATCCAAGATGTCCGTGTCTTTCTTTCTTCAGTTGAAAAGAAATTGAGGTTTTTGATGAAAACATTCCAGGATTTTCTCCATATAATGGACTTCAATGGGAACCAAACGGGTCAAGGTCCAAAAGACAGTTAATAACAGTTTCAGATGCAGCTTCAAATGTCTTTAAACGACACCAGACGATGAATAAGGGTCTTATCATGCGAAACGATCGGTTATTTCAAAACTTGTAACTTTTCTAAGGACAAATGCTAGCCTTGCTCTATTCTGTGAGGCGCGTTTGTAACGTCACGTAATACGTAATTACGTTCAAAAGGTCACGGGCGACGTAGCCGGAAGTACAGAATCAAAATCGTCCGACATCGGTGTTTTACCTTTTAATTCCTTTTTTTGTAAACGGCGTTTGAGTTAGTTTGCACATTCAACCTATGCGTTCAACTTGTAAACACTGACTCTGTACTTCCGGCTACGTCGCCCGTGACCTTTTGAACGTAATAACGTATTACGTGACGTTGCAAACGCGCCTCACAGAATAGAGCAAGGCTAGCATTTGTCCTTAGAAAAGTTACATTTTTGGAATAAGTTTTGAAATAACGGATCGTTTCGCGTGATAAGACCCTTATTCATCATCTTAAAGACATTTGAAGCTGCATCTGAAACTGTTATTAACTGTCTTTTGGACCTTGAACCGTTTGGTCCCCATTGAAGTCCATTATATGGAGAAAAATCCTGGAATGTTTATCAAAAACCTTAATTTCTTTTCGACTGAAGAAAGAAAGACATGGACATCTTGGATGACACGGGGGTGAGTAAATTATCAGCAAAAGTTTTTTCAAAAGTGAACTACTCCTTTAAAGTCAAACAATCTGTTACTGTAATCTCCTTTTATCGCTGTAAAGCTGCTTTGAAACATGCACTGTATAAAAATGAAGCTGACTTGACTTTAACCGTCTGTGTTTCAGTCGTCAGCTGGAGGACCTGAAGGAGAGCTATGAGGAGAAGATGGACAGCACGTTTGAGATGTATAAAGAGGCGTTGAAAGAGCACGCGTACCAGTGCGCGCTCGAGAGACTGGAGGAGGATTACATCCCTATAGATGAATACAATGAAGAGCAAGAGCGAGCCAAGGCACACACACCTTTTAGATCTAGTTAACCCCAGTGTATGATGGGAAGGTTTGAGCAGAGGTGTGCTTTTGTTGGATTGCGCAGGTCAAATTATACCGATTCGTATTGAAGGAGAGATTTCTATTAAATGCTTGTACACTAGTTCTAACAATCTAGTTGGATTTATTAATTGACAAATTTTGTTTATTATTATTATTATTAGGGTCCAAGTAGGCACTTATTGTAACAGTTAGTGTTTCTTCTTCAAAATGATGGAATTTGGCATGTAGATGGAGGACAGTCTGAATGTCACCACTGCGATTGCACACTGACGTCAGTTTTTGCCACTTTAATTTTCCAAAAACAGTACGTATTCAAACTGCTGGACTGTTGCTCCGATTTCCACAAAAATTGAGCCAGATCATGCCAACAAAATTATGGACTTGATGTGTCGAACTGTTTTCGAACGATGAAATAATTGGAAACGGAGCGTGCCAAAATGGACATGAGGCTAAATATTTGCAATGTTTAGCGTATTTAGAACAAACTTGGTGGGTGTCGTGACAACCATGACATGAGATTACCTGCACAATTTCGGGACAGTGCCACCTAGTGGTCAGGAGATATGCTCTTTCGAAATCCGTTAACTTCTGAACGGTTCAGCCAAAAATCAAAGAACTCTTTAGATTCGGTGCTGCATGCAGTCTCGAACTAGCCTAGCTAACGCAGGGATGGGACGGTATGAAAATTTCATATCACGATTATAGTGTCCAAAATAATCGTGATTATCAATATTATCACGGTTTTGTTAAAAATTTATGAAAGTGCTCAAAAAGAACTGATGCTCACACTGAAAACATTTCAACAAGTTTTATAATCGAAAATCAACAAACAACAAATAAAACAAGCCTCTCTATGCAGTTTAAGCAAGATTCTATTCTATGGCATTTGCTTCTTTATAATGCCCGTCGTCAATAGCAACGCATTATTACACAGCGCACATCCATAACATTCACAACGGACGCGCGCTCTTGTTTCATTCAAACACAACTTGCCGTCTTGCGTCTCCGGTTTTTGATTGTATTGCAAAAATGAAATCAGAGTTGATTTATTGTTTACAGAGTTTGATAATATTGGTGTGATATATCTTGTCTGGACGATTGTTTTACAAAATGAATTCATAAACAGGTAAGATTTAAAACATTAGCTAATCTCATTATCAATTCAATATGTCCCCTTAATTATGTGGTAAAAATAAAATCGGTTTAATACGTGATGCATCTATACTTTACTATCCCTTAAAACATCACTCTTAATAATAGTCTTGTTTGAAGTTGTTCGTTCGTCTTTGGCTCAAAGCCACTTGCTACGAACTTTTCTTCGCGGAAGCTTGACGTCTGTTTCAAGTGAGTGACATAAAACGTTTCAACTCAAAACAACATTTCGTGCCCAATTGTTTCCCAGACGTAGTTTTGGTATTGAGGTCAAAGTTAACTTGCCTTGCGTTCGGGTGATGATCACACAAGACGACTCGGCAGATTTGAAGTGTTTCTATTGTAGTGACTTTTTGTTCGGCAGACAGGGTGACCATCCTCGATCAAGTTTCCCTCAGGACTTTTGTATGACCACACCTCAGATTTGGTCCTCTTAAAAGGCTGAAAAATCTCCTGAGCACGGTCACTGCCTTCCACCATTCCTTCTCGAATAGTAATTAAAAAAAATATTGCGTGCTGCGCGCCTGCGTCAGACTGGCCGACTGGATTCAGTGAGTTATTAAAATCGCGATAATCAAACACTGTTTTAATGATAATTAAATTTTAAACGATAATACTAACCGCCAGTACATTTTATCACGGTTTATCGTGAAACCGGTTATCGTCCCATCCCTACGCCAGACCATGAGAATGAGACGTGATCTGGAAACCACACGTTTATTTTCTCATATTTGAGGCGTGGTTTACTCTCGAACAGCACCATATTGGAAATTTTGGGCATCTGCGTTTTGAATTTTGTATTAAAAAGCAATCTCTTGCGAACGTTGTCGTTCAGAACCATGTCCTGAAGCGAATCAAAGTTTGATCACAGCACCACCTATTGGTCGAAAGTGATAAACCATTACTGATGACTATCTACAATTTTTCAGTCTAAAATCATAATGTCTTGAATTGCTTGTTGCAGTTGGTCTGTTCCAGCCATGCTTGCGTGACTTCTCGTTCCTTTGTGCTTGGCGGCTTAATGCGATTTAATCCCGATCATTTTGTTTATAGGCGCTAGAGAAACTTGTATTTGAGTTGGAACAGAAATGCCGGTGTTCTGGTCCTCAACCCCTCAAACAGGACGACTTTACGCAGACAAGCCCACTGCTGTCCACAGACACAGGTATCGTGTTTGTGTGTAATCTTGACTTTGTCCTCAAGGGAACTTTTTCGAGGTAAACGTCTTCTAAATAATACTAAATGTTTTTTCAAAATGTAAAACTGCAGAAAGGTATAAGATCCTGTACAAGGAGAAGTGTGCGGTGGAGAATCTGTGTGTTGAGAAGCAAGAGGTAAATGCCCCAGAGATGGCGAACTCCTGGAAGTGCTGCAGAATCGTGAGTGTCTGCTCTGTGTTTCAGCTCATCGTGTCTCTCGAGCGGCGCATCGGCGAGCTGAACGAGACGCTTCAGGAAGCCGGCGAGAGCTATATGGAAAAACTTGCGGAGATCCAAACTCTACAAAACAGACTCTTGAATCAGGTTGGGACACTTGAATGAAACCATAGACCTAAAAAAGTGTGTGACGTCACCTGTAGTGCTTCTGAACAGCATTTGAAACCAAAAGTGGGCGGAGCCGGCTGTCGCCATCTTGGCAGTGTGTTACTCCTGGATAAACGAGCATGTGCAACGAGGGGGATTAGCTGAGGTGACTCTAATGCTAGCAGACAAACGGCTAGCAGTGACATCAGCGGCAGTCCACCGGTCACTAGGGTTGGGTATCGTTTGAATTTGAACGATTCTGATTCCGATTCCTTGTTTCGATTCCGGTTCCTAACGATTCTCGATTCCGATTCTTTTAAGAGGCGGGGTCAAAAAAGTTTAGCTAAACTTCCTAACCAACGGCCTTTCTGAAGGAAATACTCCTTTTGTCACAAATTTTGCATTTTGCCGAGATTTCGTTATTTTTAGAAAAGTGAAGCCACACTTTGGACCGCCGACGTAAGCTACTCATGTTCGACTCGCGCGGTTATGCCAACACTTCCGGTAGACGCTTCTTCGTTGGTGTTCAGCGATTTCTTCTTCCGCTCGGCGGACTGTGAATATCGAAACTAGGAATCGAAATTTTAACTTTTGAACGATTCCGGGAAAAACGAAAAGTTAGTCCCGGTTCCAATCGATACTCGATTCTCGATACCCAACCCTACCGGTCACTCAAGTGGCCACGCCCTTAATTATGCAGAACTTTATGGCTTAATATAATTTAAACGGATGGGTTATGAAAATATTCACCCCCTCACGGTCATGAAGGACAACATTAGCAATATAGACCAAAAAGTATAAAGTTGGCCGTTTTAACATGCGGGTCTATGGGAGTGAGTCTCTTCTGCAGTGCCTCTAGTGGCCAGTGGAGGAACTGCAGGTTAACTCACTCCGTAAGGCTGCTGCTTGTGCTGAGAGTGTGTGTGTGTGTGGACAGGAGCAGAAAGCGGAGTGTTTGGAGAGTGATGCCAGCGCTCGAGAGGAGGAGATCGGCCGTCTGCGTGAGGAGGTGAAGCGTGCGAGTGTGAGCGTCGGGTCTCGTCCGCGGTGTGGTCTTCTGCTCAACATTAAAGAGTCCATGACTCCTCCGTCCACTGGGAGTCTGTGCCGCACCATCAGGAAGTCTGTGAAAGCCACGACCCTGAGGAAGAAGCCCAGCTGATCATGTCTTGGAGCGCTGTGTGTGTGTGTTTGTTCAACGTTTCTACGAAGGTTTTTAATATGTAATAAAAGTGTATTTTTAAATCTTGTCACTTTTTTTCTTCTTCAAATCTGAAAAACGAGTACGCTAGTGATTGTGATAACCAGATGTTCAAATGTGCCAATCAGATCACATGAAAATGTGTTCAAAAAGAATCAGATTAGCTCCTGATCTAAGATTGTGATGTCAATTTTATCCCTTAACTCATCGTTGATCACAGAAATTGCATATTTAAATTTCTTTTCCTTGTGTCTTAAAATATCTTGACTGTAACTCGACACCCTCGCCTCATTTAGTGTTCGCAGTGGTTCTATGAATATGCAAATGAGCTCCGCCTACACTCACTCATAGATCTGATTGGTTGCAAGGTGGTTTGTGACGTCAGAAACACCAGCGATTTCAAAACGTGTTTTTGAGTGTCTTTGGTTCACTGCAGTTTTAAGGAGGAAAGCAATGCTGTAAACTTATGAACTTGCATTTAAATTTATATCTATGTAATTGACAGAATTTGAAAAGAATTTGCCGTTTAGCAAATAAATAACAGTTGAATGCATATAACTAACTTTATATCATTAAAGCTTTATGGTACACCTCATAACAAGAGAATTTAGTGCTAAAATTAATCAGCGTGTGTGTGTGTGTGTGTTGAGCTTATATGGACCGCACTGCTGTACAGTAAAGGAGATTGGGTGTCATACAATGAATCCCCCAAACTGCTGTTGTACTATTACAATCCCTGCTCGGGACTTTTGTTCTGTTTTTTGTTTTCCTATTGTAGTCGGTTTGTAGTTTTCTGATTGGTGTTTGCCATTCATTCTTGTAGCGAACTCTTTTGCTGCTTCCCAATTCACATACTATCAGAATTAATGTTCCAAATAGTGTTATGTTGAAATGATTATTTCAAGTAGGGTGTACAGTTTCCGGTTGGAATCTAAAGTGCAGGTCGTGCACACTCTAATTAAAATTTCCCACAACCCATTGCGTGTTAGACGAGGATTCGGGTTCGATTAGGTCTACAAACATGGCGGATTTGCGATACGGCTAACTTGGTGTGAATAAAGTGGTTTGAGTGATTAATCAGTATCTAACCTGACGACGACGAAGGGATATGTATTATAACGTTATGTTATTTACAATGCAAAAGTATTGTGAACTTTAATTAATATATGGCTGGTCTTAAACTATTAAATGCATCATTACACGAGGAGAATCTCCGAAAGATCCACGACGGGCACATCAGCAGCTGCAGCATTTCTCCGAAACGGTAGGAAATTAAATCAAATTCAACGTTGAGGAACTTAACTTTAACGAGATGATTGACAGGTCAGTTTTAAACGGCGACAGGGTGCAAGACGCAAGTATGATGATGTAGTTTGTACCAAATCTACTCGTATAACTACTTTGTCGAGTTGTGACGCTGGGTTGTTTCCTCTGTTCAGGATCTGGTGTATTTTGTGGTTGTTTTCAGTGACAGGAGATGTGAAGTGAAGTGTTTAGAAACTTGAATAAACTGTTTGTTTGGCAAAATGTTTCAGTGTTTAGCGACCCCTGCTGGTCAGATCAGTGTAAATGCAGCGAAAGCTCAGTCAAAACCAACACCTTTTACAAACCAACTGCAGTTTCTTTGAAGCTGTCATTTATTAAATGCAATTAACAAATAATCTGACAACACGAAATATGAGTGTCTCGTATTAAATTATAGACCTGAATTCACAATTTCTAAAAAAATATGTGATATTATAATTTATAATTCAGGCTTTTGTGTACGCCAAAATAAATGTCCATTTCCTTCCACGCTCATAGACATAACCTGAGATATGGATATTGGTCAAGTGGTACTATTTGAAATGGACTTTTACTTACACTTTTGATCTAAATTCCACATGATTCTTTAGTCAAAAACAAAAATTCCCATGTCGTCACTGTAAATCTCTTGATATTCTGTCCCGACTTGTGTTTATCATCCAGTTTGCTATTATTGGAAAGAGGGAAAAATTATTGTGTACCAATTATTTTGAATTGCTTGATATCCACATAAAATAAACAATTGACCATTAAGTGAACTTTTACTTGTTGATTAACAAGATTCATCTAATTTTCCTTAATTTAAGCTTTTATACGGATATAATAAAGCTTAATTACAATTTGCATTTATTAAAAAAGTTAGATATTCTAATTACCCTTTTCCTCTTCAACGAGACTATTTTATTACACGTAACCGCTTCACTGATTAAAATGCGTGCATATAAAGAAACAACTGTTTATAACAAATAATTATGCACATTTAATTTAGTTGGTGTTATCGTGTATGGGTTGGTTATAATAGTTAAACTGATGTAAACAAAACAAAAATCCCAGACAAAGACAGACAGAGGACTCAATCAATAATTCAACATTTTTAATGCCAAGATTTGTATGGAAACTGTCTATGGCAGAAAAAGAAAGATCTCAAGTTCATGAAAAAGAGGACATAATAAACACACGTTTAACTAAACAAATTATTATTTTTTTCTTATTAATACACATCAGCTGCCATTGATTGAGGAGTCTCATTTTGACGATACATTACACGTTTTTTGTGCATACTGTACCATACACAAGTTACACAGTCTTACTGTATTGAACTTCTTCGCACTCATATTTCATAAATAGAGTTTTGAAAATAAAGGTTCTTAATTGGCATCTATGGTTCTATGAAAAACCTTGCACTATAGGTTTATATATATATGAAGAGTTCAGATGCAAAAGCCTCTAAATGCCATTTGAAATTTTCTTCTTTAATGATGATTTTTATCAAACTTGTATATTTAAGTTCAGTAATTTCACTTAAATAACAATTAATAGGTAATTATCATTTCCATTTAAGTGAAATTACTGAACTTAAATATACAAGTTTGATAAAAATCATCATTAAAGAAGAAAATTTCAAATGGCATTTAGAGGCTTTTGCATCTGAACTCTCCATATATATATATATATGAAGGTGGTGACACTATTCCAGACATTCTACTGACTATAATAACTTTTCAACTACATCACAACTTATTCTACTAACCCGAACCCCAACAGTCTACTAATGCGTGAGATATAATGGTTACCAAAATAACAACACAAGTTTGTACAAATCTACTGACATTTCTAATAATACAAATAAATACAATTTACAAACACAAAATTATAAATGTTATATCTCCAACTTTCCCTTAGTGGTCACAGGCAGCGTGGTCATGCAACATACACTGTTAGATGAGTAGAAATAAGTCTGTTCTATGCTTTGGACAAAAAGACTCTTCCAGCTCCGCCAACCGTGAGAGATTGAGCATGTCTGTAGCGGACAAATATGTTTTTCCTTTTCTTTCCCTGTATCTTAAGGAAACAAGGATGCACAATTCGTTAAAGAGCTTGTCGTGCAAATGACGGCTGGAGAGCTGTTGCCCAGAGCATAATCTCTGTTTATAATGTGCTAAAAACTGCTCGACGCCATTCATTAATTATCTTATTCTGGAGTAAAACTGGTGTGCCAAGAAGTTCAACTTTTCAAAAGGCATCTTGAGATCTTGCACATTTTTTTCCATTCCAACGCACTGCGTCTTGCATTTATTTAAAAACCAAAAAAGCATTGTGTAAACGGTCTCTTAGTCCATTAGTTTGTTCTGTCTTCAATCTTTGTTTGTATCAATCTAATCCACGGCCAGCACAGCGGCCACTGCTTCTCATCAGGGACAGGCAGACTAGACCCAGGCATCCCCGGCCCTCAAGAGCCACTCATCCCCAATCAAACACACCTTGGGGTTACCAGAGAGCATTCCAGACTGGCATTTGTTCTCAGTTTGAGTTCATGTTGGTGCCCATTGCCAATGTCGAGGTGAGGACTAACGTCGATATTGTACAAATCAATTATTTCACAATCTGAAGCAAGTTTAGAGTATGGGGCAGTGTTGTCCACAAAACACATATATAATCTCCAGCGCATCAGGTTCTGCAGAGCGTCTTGTGACTGTAGCGCTTTGTCCTTTAGTCGGCTGGGTAACTACTGGAGGTGTAGTTTCTGTGATCGGATGCACCTTATTGGATGGTGGTACCAAGGCAGACACAATACTGTGATGTTCTGTATCCTTGATCTCTGTTTTCCCCTCGGGAGGGTCAGGTTTTTGCTCTTCTGGCTGTATCTCTGAATCATTGGCGTTTGGAAGGTGAAAGTAGGTGAACGTCCTCCCTAGGCACCCGGTGTTTTCCCCTTGTTCTTTGAGAGACGAATCCTTGTCAGGTATGATGGGAGAATGGCCAAATAGGGAATATGGAATATCCTCGTTCCCAGAATCCGTCTCTGACTTTACACGCTTGGGTGTGTCTTCATTCTCTGGACAAGGTTTCGGACTCGTTTGGCTTTCCCTGCATAACCAGCGACCCTTATCAATTAGGACTGCATCATTTGGTCCCACCCTGGCGTTCAGAGTAACGCATTGCGTTGGCTCATTGAAGCCGTCTCTTGTGCTCGTGGCGTTAAAGTATGACAAATCCTGTATGGCATTAGTGTGAGCCTCATTGATTGAGGGCAACCTGGGGGAATTTGTACCTTTAAGGCCTTCTCGTTTCTTGACTTTGTGGGCTGAAGAAGATCTCTTCTCATCAGAACTTAATAATCCTTTAGGGCCTTGCCCATAAAGCCGCTCAATAGTCCTTTTTACATAACCTTTGGCAATGGACAACTTGCATGGATCTTCCTCTTCTCTTGAATCGTCTGTGGATTGGTGTTGTTTCTTGTCAGAGGATTCAAATCGGTATTCTGCCGAATCACAACTTGGGCTTCTCGGCTGTATGTCTGTAGAGTTCTTCTTAGCAAGAAACATGTCTCTGATGGATTTCACTTTGTTGGTCTGAATGTGTACCTCTGAATCTTTTGCCAAAGCACTGTTCTTGGAATCATAGCTGAATGCTAATGAGGATGAGACTGAATCCATGGATGCCCTATCTGTGGTTCTGGTAAACTCTGCTGCCTCTAGATTTGGTTCATTGATGTGGTTCAAGAGCTGTTCGCCAAATGTTTGTGCTGTATTATGAGGTCTCTTACACTCTGATTTTTCCTGGTCCTGTAGACTGCAGATAAGCTTTACAACAGTGCTTGCTATTTCTTCCTTAAAATGAATCTCATTGTCCTCACACTCTGTGGCTTCATTCGACATCTCCTCAAAGTCCTCTTGGTAGATGGTGTAGCATTCTGGCGCTTCTAGGATCACCTGTTCCTCTTCTGAATAAGTCCCACTTTCCATGCACAAGTCTTGATCCACTTCTGTATTTGATTCAATATGAACACAATGAGAAATACCTTGCACCTCAGGTAATGCAACATCCCTCTCATTGCTCCAAAGTCCTGAAATCTTCTCGTTTGAGTATACCTGTTCTGGACTTTTCACAGTAAGATTCTCTTCTTCATTGCAAGGAAAGATCTCACTCTCGTTGTCCTTCTGTTGGCGGGACTTTTCTTTCACAGAGAAATGTAGTTTTCCTGTACAGGTAATAAGTGACTCCTCTGATAATTGAGTTCCTTCCTCTTCAACCGTGTCTATGTATTTCTCGATATCATTTACCGCTGTTCCTATGACCTCTTCTTTTTGTAATACTGTCTTCTCTACTTCAGAACTACTTTCTTCCCATGTACCTCTTCCCTCATCAATTTCCCACTGTCTCTCTTCCTTTTCTTGATGTTTCTTGACAGTCTCTTCTTCTCCTGGTCGCTTGCGTCTTACTTTCTCCATTCCTTGCAATCCTGTTCTCTTTAACCCCATTTCTCGGCACATTTCTGCCTCAAAGCCAGATTCACTAGATGACACATCCTCGCAGATAGCAGAGTCAGGTATCGCATCACCCTGAAAAGTTCTCTTAATGTTGGAGAAGATCTCATTTCTCAAATCTCGTTGGTGTCTATCGGTGATCACAAGATTGTCCACATCAGGTCTTGCCTGTGAGCCTGCTGTGAGGTGTGCATTTATAGCTTTATCAATAACTGAATTAACATAGGTGCTCACATAATCTTCCAGCACAAACTCTGAGAAACTAAACACCCGCTCTTTAGAGCGGTGCTCTGAAACGCCATTCATATTCATCTCTGGGAGTGAATCCCTTACTGTGTCAGTGTCCTCCATCTGACTGCAAGTCATGTACTCTACATCTGCATGGTTGAGGGCCGCCAGCTCCTCTCGGACTCTTTCAGGAACACCTAGATGTTCCATCAGCACTTGGATTGAATGTTCTTCCTCCTCTATACTTGACCTGTGATGGGACTCACTCCCACCGCTAGTTCTTGCTTTATTGTTCAGTACTTGGAAGCCCTTCCAGTTCTGAAGAAGCTGATCAGATGCCGAGTTGTAGAGGTCAGACAGACTTATCCTTAGATGTTGTCCATCCTCTATCACTGCCAGTTCCTGTAGAGACTGGAGCATGAGCATTGCCTCTGAACTGCTTAGGTTGGCCTCAGTCTGACTACATGTATTTAAATGGCTTAAGCCATCCTTTAAAGTCATGATGGAAAGAAAGGCAAGGACTACCCTAGAGGAAGAGCTAAACGTAGATGCCAAGGATGAAGAAAAATCTGGCAGACATTTGGATGTTTTCAAACATAATGACCGCTTGTGTTGGGTGATCTCACGAAGCGACAGGATGGAATTGCAAAGCCGATCAAGTACAGGCTTCATATCGGGCCTTACAGCCATTTTAACCGTATAGTATTTTTGTGCTTGCAGATCTATCAGTTCTGTTAGAGGCTTACTTTGGATATTAATTGGTCTTCTCAAAGTATTTTCTGTGTCATGCGAGGAGGTCTTAACTATTAGCTCAGAAATCTGTTGATTTCCATTTGTTTTTGTTAAGTCTGAAAGTGTTGGCCTTTTGGCGTTTGGCGAATGTACATGGATCCCTTTCTCATCAATTTTGTCCTTTGTTGATGGTTGTATTGTCTTACAAGATTGGTCATTGAACAGTGATGCTTTTGCCATTGTGTTATTTTTGGGTATCGCTTCTAAACAGGACTGTGCTGGAATCTGTTGAGATTGTAGCCAGAGTTCAACATAGTCTGATGTTTGCTGTGTCATTGTGCCTTTGCTGACGGATGTCTTATGCAGGTTTTCCTTTGGCCGAGTGAAACCATCAGCTTGCACTTGTAGGTTGTTTTGTTCTTTTTCAACCAATTGTGGGCTTGGGTCGTCTGTACTCGACGTCGTCTGAACACGCTCTGTTTGAGGCTTTAGTCCGTTCCCACTATTATTTCTCCTTTTCAGAAGTTTTTGAACCGCTTTTGCTCTGACATGTTTTATAGCTCCTTTCTGGCTCAGTATATCAGCTCTTATTTTCTTTATCTCCTTCAGGATGTCATCTTTTTTATCCCTCGGCTTTCTTTCTGGATAAGCGGACCTAAACAAGTGATTCTTTTTCACTATTACTCGCACTGACTTCCTCTTTGTGGTTGTATCGACAGTAATAACTCCTCTAGATGCCGATGCTTTTGGGGATGGTGTTACGGACACCTTGGCCCTTTGTGTTGAGGAGGTGTTTGTTTTGTAAGTGGCAGCATATGGTTTATCTTTTTCCCAAATTGACTGACATTTGACTGATGCCATGGTCTCAGATTTCACATCTTCATTAAAGTAATGGATTGTTTTATCTGAGGATACTGTGTCAGAAGATGCTATATAGCCATGTTGCGAATTGCCTGAGAAGTTCTCTTCACAGATGTGTAACACAGTTTTTTTCTGATAGTCCTGCAACTGGAGGACTTCTGAAGATCTGTAGTCACTGGACTGAATCGATGTGGTGGTGTTCGTATCAGAGGGAAGAGTGCATCGAGGCTTGGGGACGGGGTGGTTCTGCTTCGCCTCTCCATTGTCCGGATCTTCCACGTTGGAGCATAAAGAGTTCTTATTCGTTTCTGTATCACTGATGCTCTCGACGGATCCTTGTTTGTGAGCAAGCCGCTCTAACTCCATGCTTCCTCCATTGATCTCACTCTGTGGATGTACCTTACAGTTTTCCTCAGGGCAGGAGCAGCTCGTGTTATTGGGGTCACTCTCGTTGACCTCAATGGCACCAGGATCGTTTTGAGGGGGTAAGCTATCAGCTAAATTAGCTTCCAGCTCAGGACAAGGAAGAGTGGCTGCTGTAAATTGATTGCACACATTGGAGCGACTGACTGTGGTGGTCCAATGAATGGTTTCCTCCTCTTTAATAGTGAGGCGTACCTTCATTTCAACGGTCATACTTCCATCTTGATTGACTCGAAAGGATTTCTCGATGTCATCATCAGAGGGCATGTGTGGGTCATCCTCTCTCTCACCATCCAGACTGGTGATTATTTCTGTTTCCGAAACGGACTCGAGATGATATCCAGTAGCTGCTCCCGCAGAGCCGTTTGGGTTGCTTGGAAAATCACACATACTTCCTGGTAAACTGCTTTGTATTTGGTTCACAATGTAGCTTTCGGAAGATAGGGAGAAGGGACAAGATTTGGCGCTGCGGGATTTCTTTTTTCCTTTTTAAGATGATGTGTTGACAGATGAAGAGTTGTTGGATCAGGCCAGCAGTGGAGCAATGCAAGTGAGAAAAATAGGAACACAGATTAGAGAGAGAGCATGTATGCTATAATCCATATTGAAGAAAGTGGGTCACTGTAGGTATTACAGTAGATATGAATGCCTCAGCACTTGCTTCAAGACAGTCTCGGTAATAGATTATCTTGACATGCAGTGTAACACATAAGACATTGGATATCTGCAAAGTTACATCTTCCTCATCATTATAGCAGTTGAGTACTGGAATAAAAGTCAAATGAATCATCTTACTGGTTATTGGACGCCGCCGTCCCAGTCTTTTAGCCGGTGGCCACTTTGGTGGAGATGAATTCTGGACATCATAGTTGCTTTTTTTGAAGGGTTCCCGGCCAGCGGCCACCAATACCCCAGAGCATAAGATCAATGCAGGAAGCCCGTCCACCTATGATAATGTGAAAACATCGGTGTCATTTGTCAATAAAGCATTGGTGTAGTTAGCAGTCATTCTACAATACAGTGCACTTCATAATTGTTGGATTAGGTCATTTATTAAAGTTAAGAGTTATTAACAAAGTCAAATTCAAGCAGAGTGTGGCTTTGATAACGGGCAGTAGGGTTCAACTCTTCAACTCTTCAATAAATGACTTCTTTCATCCTCCACTGAAGACAGAACGTTGTACAGGTGAGGGTGAGTAAATGAGTATAGATTTCGCAGACGATGTGTATGTTGTATAAGCGGGCTCACAATGGCGTAAGTCTGAACAGTTGTTTATTTGTTTCAGGGACTGAAAAAAGGGTGTAAAGCCTATTCCAGAAGTTAGTGAAAGCAATTTTGTGCACCTATGAGGTCTGCGGATTGATTTCACCAATGGTTCCTGGCTTCCTCTTGGTTTTTAAAATGCTGGATTTATAGAGAGAATACGAACACATTCTCACTCCCAACCCAAAATGTTGACACTTGGTCAGGGCGTTCAGGACACTCCATTGCTTTCAGTTGTTTGCCATGTCCGCATTTAATGGTTTGCATTATAAAAGTGGTATATTTTTTGGAGCCTAACCCTACCCCAAGAACAGTGTGAGGTTTATTCACTGAAAGTGATCGCAGTCTATGAATGCTCATTCCCAAACATTAGCATGACGCAATCGGACACGAGAGCCAATGGGATTTAAATCCGAGCTGACGTAACGCAGCTAAAGTTTGAACGTGCACATGATCTGAGCTTCGTTTTTTGGGTCCGTTTCACACACAAATCGATCGTCTGTCCTCTGAACACTTGGAAAATTTGTACTTTTTGAATTATTGTTTCTGTGCTTTATATTATATAATACACAAATGGGTATGTTTAGGGGGTCGGGTTACGTGCTCAAACATTTCTAAATGTTGTAAATAAAATAAATGTAAATTTAAAAAATCACACCCCAACATGTGTGTCATAATGGCAAAATTATACCCAAAGTCATCATGACGATACATTTCCCATTCCCATCGCATCTGTGTGTGACGCCAAAGGCTTCTCATTTAAAGTTCCTGCACATGGAAAAATAACTTTACCAAGTCCCACCCAAGGGTTCCTGCCCAAGTGTCGAGAATATCATAGACTGTAAAAAATATGGACAAAGCGTCTGTGACGTCACCCATAGACTCTCTGAAGAACGGGTTTGAGGCTGTTTATGGGGGGTATGGGCGGCGCCATACTGGAAAATCTTGAGAAATACAAAATACAAAAGTTTCAGAAAGGATACAGAGGTGGTATGATGTGTTGTGTCAAATCATGGCCAAGACGTCAAATTCACTCGGCGCAGACCGTTATCAGCTGTCAATCAAAGTTAACCGCCCTTATTTGTCATACATATGATCTAAACTAACGAGTTAGAAAAAAATTCACCCCCCTCACAATTGAAATTTACAATAAAAGTCCATGGGACTAAACTGTAAACATGAATCTGTGAAAACGGATATTTTAACATGACGTCTATGGATATTTGCTTCTTTTTGGGACCGCCCTCTAGCGGATTTGAGACGTATTGTAGTTTTTCGCACTTCCGGGTAGGCTTCAGCTTTCAGATTAGAATGTTGCCGCTTGATAGATATATATATACACACATATTGGTTACTCTATTTAATGTATACTTCAATAATATCCATAAATAACAATCATGCTCTGAAGAACACTTAAGTTAGCATTATTAATAAAGCTGGTTTGGTGGTCTACATGCCATGCCTCTTATTCCCTTCTGTGTTCTACCCCAGATTGCAGAGTATAATAGGATGAAATGGTAAAGAGGATTAGTGTCACTGGTCTTCCTGGGTCTGTAAAGGCTATTTATGACTGGGCCAGATTACTTGCACCAGAGCCACACCTGACATGGTCACCACGCTCATCGAACACAACACTCTGGAAATAGAGTCCTAGTTTATTTTTGTTTCCATGTGTCAAAAGCGTACATGTATTTTTGTATCTTGGTGTCACGTCCTGTTTTACATTTAAATTTGGGCACAGTAATAATAGGAGGGGATGTTTAGGAAACCTGTCGAGAAACATTTTTATTTGCGGTTGAAGAAAAAAAGACATGAACATCTTGGATGACGTGGGGAGAGTAATTTAAGTGAACTACTCTTTTAAATTGAAAACTAGATTTAAAGAGCTGAAGTTATCACTTTACAATATGGTTAATTAGTTCACATGAATTAATGTATTAACTAACAGGAACCAAACATGAGTTACAGTATTTATTAATCTTTGTTAAAGGGTTAGTTCACCCAAAAATGAAAATTCTGTCAGTATTTACTCGCCCTCATGTTGTTCCAACCCCGTAAGACCTTCGTTCATCTTCGCATAACAAATTAAGATATTTAAGATATTAAGATCGCTCCTGCATACTAGTCCATAGGCTTCTTGAGGGAATGGCATCGAAAAGTCATTAAAGACATCGTTAAAATAGTCCAAGTGACTACAGGGGCTCAATCTTAACTTTATCAAACGACGAGAACACTTTTTGTGCGCAAAAAACAACAAAAATAACGACTTTATTTCAACTATTCACTTCCTTCTCCATGGGCCTGTAGTCAGTTAACGTAGTGTGATTGCGTAAAGCTACGTCACACGAAGGCTCACTATTGGCCGACGCTGGTCATGTGTGTGTGATGCGTGTGACGTACAATAACAGAAGCTTACACTATTAAACTAGTAACCTGACTCGCGCAGAGGGAGAAATAAACCAATAGTTGAAATAAAGTCGTTATTTTTGTTGTTTTTTGTGTTCTCGTCGTTTGATAAAGTTAAGATTGAGCCTCTGTAGTCACTTGGACTATTTTAACGATGTCTTTAATGACTTTTCGATGCCATTCCCTCAAGAAGCCTTTGGACTAGTATGCAGGAGCGATCTTAATATCTTAAATATCTTAATTTGTTATGCGAAGATGAACGAAGGTCTTACGGGGTTGGAACAACATGAGGGCGAGTAAATACTGACAGAATTTTCATTTTTGGGTGAACTAACCCTTTAATGTTAATAAAATACAGCTGTTTATGTTAGTTCACATTGCATTAACCAAAGTTAACAAGATTTAAACAAAGGTTAATAAATGCTGTATAGATGCAGTTCATGTTAACTAACAAACCTTATTGTAAGGTGTAAACTGAAGAAAAAATAAAAATCAATGCAATCTGGTGGCAAAATCCTTACCCTCCTTCCTTCAGGTGTGTGTAACTTGAGCACAGGGAAGTGCATGACCTCTGACATGTGATCTAAGAGCGCTTCGAAGGAGTATGTGGTCCTCCTCTGCAGCGTCAGCGTGTGCTTCACTTCCGGCTCTCCGTTGCGGAAAAGCACCAGGCGTTTTGGCGTATGCAGCAGGACCCGCTCGTTCCTCCTCGCGCTGTGGACGCCGTGTTGAGCAGGGCTGTGCGTGTACCAAGCTAATCGCCGGGCGCTAACGG
>NW_024121185.1:387971-575471 GCF_016745375.1 Pimephales promelas
AAGCGCACTGTTTGGCAATATTTTGGCCAATATATATTAATGTTAATAAATGCAATTTATAGTTTTTACTTTTTTTAGAGTGCTGTCATTTATGTAGGCTAAGGTCCTTTTTAAAGTTTTTATTTTATATTCGTCTCTTTTTGTTTGGTTTTATCTTATTTAACTTTGTTTAATTTATTTAGGCCTATTTTGTTTTCTTATTCGTTAATAAACGTTTTATTTTTTTGGGCCCACAGTTTGCCGATTTCACTTTTTTCAGCCTATGCATGGGGTTATTTTTATTCGTTCGTTATGCTAATAAAAGTTCTGTCTATATTTTATTCGTTTATTATTCTAATAAAAGTGCTGTCTAAATAAAAGTTTATTGTCAGCGAGTTGTTTTTTTTTTTTTTTTTTTTTTTTTTGTCCATTCCAGCAATTGACGCTGAATTGCAATTGACGCTTATTTCGAAAGTGAAAGTATGTCATTTATGTAGGCTAAGGTCCGTTTTGAAGTTTTTATTTTATATTCGTCTCTTTTTAATTGGTTTTATCTCATTTAAACTTTGTGTAATTTATTTAGGCCTATTTTATTTTCTTATTCGTTAATAAACGTTTTATGGTTCTTATTTGTTTGGGCCCACATTTTGCCGATTTTCACTTTTTTCAGCCTATGCATAGGGTTATTTTTATTTGTTCGTTATGCTAATAAAAGTCTATAAATAAAAGTTTTATTATCAGCGAGTTGTTTTTTTTTTTGTCCATTCAAGCAATTGACGCTTATTTCGAAAGTGAAAGTATAACGCGCACGCATTTAAAAGCTATTTAACCCCCCCGCCCTGCCCTCCACGGTGACACCGGGATTACCGGTGTTGTCACACGTCGATTAACCGGTGGGAAATTTTCCTCACCGCGGCAACCCTAGCATGTATTGGTAGTTTTCTTTGCGTTAGAGCTTCGTTTTTACAAATAAGCTTTGTGATTTTCTTTAAATCACCATATAGATATAAACTGAGTTGTTGAAGCCTGTTTGTGTGGATCACAGACTGTACATCCCTTTAATGTTGTTTACTGTTCAACAGGTCTGGATTAACCCACCAGAGCTGTGCTCAGATCAGCCAGTTCACCAACGTAACACCATTATAAACGCTAAACGACAATCTTACACAAAACTCCTGTAGAATTTATGTGGAAAAGGCATTCTTTAAAAAGTAAACTAATTAAGATTTTTGGGTTAACCCTAATCCTAACCCGTTTGGAGAAAATAATCCAATATCAGATTTGATACTCAGGATTTAATCTGAACGTTCATTAAGTTAAAATAAGGAAACGGTTTTGCCTTTTTTTCGATGTGTAGAAGGCACACATTTCCCAAACTAAAGTCACTTAAAGCTCTGAATGCAGATTATCGGTGGTGACGACGAAACCGCTCCAGAAAACACTTCTCGAGTCTAAACAACACAACACACACGTACAGTCACGGAGATACTCACTGCGTTCCTCATGACTGCGAGAGAACCGGAACATTTGGTCAAACGCCGGACAGAAGCTGCGATGGAGACCGAGGTATTCTGGGCCACTTAATCTCTTCTCGCGGGTAATCTCACCAACCTGTGTGTGTGTGTGTGTGTGTGTGTGTGTGTGTGTGTGTGTGTGTGTGTGTGTGTGTGTGTGTGTGTGTGTGTGTGTGTGTGTGTGTGTGTGTGTGTGTGTGTGTGTGTGTGTGTGTGTGTGTGTGTGTGTGTGTGTGTGTGTGTGTGAGAGAGAGAGAGGAACACGCTAAGCACATCACCCGAACATACCTTCACTTGTGTAATGGTAAAGACCTGACTGATCATTAGCAATATCGTATCAATAAAAGAAACACGGTACGTCTGAAAAATATGCTCAAATATTATTCAATATTTTTTACTCTACTGTAACAAACTGATGAGGTGTATAAACAGATGTTCTTACGCAATATTAAACGCGTTTGAACTTCTGACTGAAATATTGTCAAATACTGTATAGTAAACTCTGTATTAATCTCTACACAAAGAGCTAGAACTGCATAGACAGTGAGAGCATTATACTATAATATCAATTAAATAGATTTATTTTCATAAACCGTAACCGATTACAACTGCGTGATGAAAACGAGGACACGCAAGTCGATTAAAACTTTCCCTCATTAATTCAGCCGTAAACATCATTAAACCGA
Source organism: Pimephales promelas (assembly GCF_016745375.1). The sequence continues at coordinate 390,151 of NW_024121185.1, forward strand.
TATATAAAACATGTTCTTCCGAAATAATATATGAACAAAGGAATAACAGACCTGCTGATTTTAAAGAAAAAAAATACGGCCAGGCATTATTTTTTTAATCAACTCTTGAATGTGGGCAAGTTTCATATTTGAGCAAAAAAGCGGAGAAAATCACGACGATCTGGATCATATAAATATCCCAAACACAGATGGAGTCCTTCACCGCCTCAAAGCTTCAGTGTTTAAAGGGCCAGTTCCCCCAAACATGTAAACTCTGTAGTAATGACTCTCCCTCGTGTCGTTCAACACCATAACACTTTCGTTCATCTTCGGGACACGAATGAATATATTTGTGATTAAATCTGAGAGCTGGATCACTCCTCCATAGGCTTCTGTTGTTATTGAAACTTGCCGGCCCAGAAAGTTGTTAAAGACATCGTTAAAATAGTGCGAGTGACGAGAGCGACTCCACCTTTAGATTATCAAGCTACGAGAATACGTTCTGTGCGGCAATAAAAACAAAAATAACGACTTTATTCAAGTCTTCCTTTACTTCTACGTGGGCCTCGAGTGAGTTCTCGTAGTGTAACGTTCTGTGTTGTACGTCACACGCAGGCTCTCTATTGGCCGACGCTGGTCATGTGTGTGATACTGGCCAATAGTGAGCCTTCGTTCTGACGTACAGAAGCACAGAAAGTATTCTCGTCGCTTTTTAACGATGTCTTTAATAACTTTCTGGGCCGGCAAGTTTCAATTACAGACAGTTTTGATTTATATGCTGCTTGATGTTGACAATCACGTCATTTTACGTGAGATTCCTCTGTTCTGCATCTTCTGTGTTTTGATCCAAAAAGGGAAGATGTCACAGCGCCCCCTACCGTACAACAGTGGGAACACGACAAGCCAACAAGTCCGTCAATGGCGGGGAAAGAGTTAACATAAACATACAAAACAAAAGAATTGGGTTTTATGATGTATATATTTGATAACTCTGCTGTGAGCTACTCTGTGTGTGAACACGTGATGTTCTGACCAGCTGAGAATCATGAAGAGATTATAAAGTGTGTAAAGGAGTGAAAACACACACACACACGTGAGAGAGACATCATACGCTGAGGTATTCATCTGGAATGTGTGTATCTATATTTAACCCTTTGCAGTTTTCCAGGCGCCGGCTTCAGATCCCCGAGCGAGCATTGCTTATACTGGGAAAACATCCAAGACATGTTTGGGATAAATATGGGATTTGTTTGATATGTCTGTGGACCCACACATGAAGCGAAGCGGCCATGCCGTGTCACATGATCATCCGGCACTCGCGACACTGACTGCGGGAGAATCGCTCAAATAAAAACTGCATGTTGACTTTATAAGCACCAACACATATTCATAAACTCGCTTCTGTACGGGTCCTTGACAATGCCTTCAGGAAACCTCGAAACCCATAATCTGTTCTTTATAAGCGCAGTTTCACTGTCGAACAACGACACTCAGCAAAATATATAAACCATGTAAAATAAGATTACAAACAATAGGACAAATACAATACAATAAAAGGGAACACTTTACAATAATGTTCGTTATTTAAAGCTACACTGTGTGATTTTTACCCCATCTAGTGGTGAAAAGGTATATGACCATCCAGTGAATATTAGTTTCTGTTCCTCTCAATTTCGATTTCATTTTAACTCCTACGGTGGCCAATTTAGTCCAAGATTAACATGGCTTCCAGTTCGACTTCGTCCATGAGTGTTAACTCAAACGTAAACGCGAAAGGCGAAGCTTGAATTAACGGGTATGTCCCTCTTTGGCTAATGTACTTTCAAGATGGAAGGGGCAACATGGCGAACCCCTTACCCGTATGTATTTTCAATGGCATATTATACACTCACAAGAATACGAAGTAAATATACATTAATGAGCACATATATTTTTGAAAGAACTAAGTGTTTTTAACTAAGAATAAACTAAAAGAAGCTTTAACATGAACTTAGAATTCTATTAATTTCAACATTTACTAATATTTTATTAAAATCAAAGGTTGTATTTGTTAACATTATGTCCCAATGAACTATAGCATGAACAGCTGTATTATTATTAACTGACATTAAGAAATATTAAATACTGTAAAAAAATGATCGCTCATTGTTAGTTCGTGTTAGTTAATACATTAACTAATGAACCTTATTGTAAAGTGTTACTAATATAAAATATATAAAAATTAAGTATTTTACCTTGTATACTATACAAAAATGTAATAATCGAGTGTTAAAAATAAAACTGCACCGTATGAATGAAGTTACTAAAGTTATCAGTGAGTGATTCTCTTGTCTTTTGTTGTGATTATTAGGCTACTGTCACTTTAAGAGCGAATCCACCGATCTAATACACTAATATCACATGGTCGACGCCCCTCCCACAATTGTTGATTGACAGCAGCGTTTTGACACAGACTCACAGACCTGCTGCACCTCCAGAAGAAGTGTGTGTAAAGCTTTATTAACCTTTATTTTAATCTTTGCAAATCGCTTGCACGCGTCACGATGAATGCGGCTAAGGTTTCCGTCAAAACCATAGACAGTAAAGGTCAAAACAGAGGGGCGGAGTCAGCGAAGCTCATTATCATTTAAAGACGCATGCACTGAAACGGCGTGCTGAAATCAGAGCTGTTTTTGACCAGGTAAAATAAGTGTTTTCTTACAATACTAATGAGAATCAAATTAACTTGTAAAATTAAAATGACATTATATGACCTCTTTAAGACAAAACCAACTGTTTAGTAAAAACTCGCCAAGATGGGTATTTTAACATATTGTTGTGAGTTTTTGTCTAAGCGCACACTGAAGCCGGATCTCCGATCACTGAAACAGCGGCTCAATTCTCTTTTAACTCTATTTTTAATATCGAGCTGGTCCGGCGGGACTTTTGTTTCATGGGAACTTGTTTCATGATTTGACTGGTTTGCATGTTGTGTAATGAAGAGCGACAGCGCAGGTTCATGATCGTTGAACGCCAAAATCAAAAGCGAAAGTAAAATGCTATTCATTAAATCATGTTTGAGAGCGAGGGGTTCAAAACCACACTTGACAGGCAAATTCTCTCGTCCCAATAAAGTTTTGGCACCTTCACTTTGAAATAAAGGTTGCATATAAGACTGCTAACACGGGGAGACGGGAGGACAGAACCTGCGAGCGCCTCACAGCAACATAAACGAGTCCAGGAGTAATGAGTTGCATGGTTCATTTTGTGCGAAATCATGCTAGCTACATGTTAACCATATAGAACCATATAAAATTAGCATCATGCTAAATCATGCTAGCTACATGTTAACCATATAGAACCATATAAAATTAGCATCATGTTAAATCATGCTAGCTACATGTTAACCATACTAGAACCATGTAAAATTTGCATCATGCTAAATCATGCTAGCTACATGTCAACCATATAGAACCAAATAAAGTTAGCATCATGCTAAATAATGCTAGCTACATGTTAACCATACTAGAACCATGTTAAGTTAGCATCATGTTAAATCATGCTAGCTACATGTTAAAAAATTTTTTGCACCATGTTAATTCATTAACATGGTGCAAACATTGTGTTAAATAATGTTAGCTACATGTTTAACGCTAGCACCATGCTAATTCATGCTGGAATCATGCTAGCACCTTGTTAAATAATATTAGCAAAATGTTAAAACATGTTTGAGCAATGTGCTCAGACATTCCAGCACTGTTTATTCATGCTAGCACCAATTGTAAATCATCTTAAAACATGTTAGGAACGTGCCAAATCATGCTGGCTATATGCTAAACATGCTAGCATGGGTTCTTTAACTCTAGCGTCACGCTTGGTGCTCTTTTTTTATATTGCCCTTTTTCCTATCACATCATTTATTAATATTCATAAATTAAGTATTAGCTAAAACTTTCAGTATTCATTTTGAGAACTATTTTGAAATTTTTGTATTGCGAAACGTATAGCGGCGACTCGAGTGGGTGGAGTCTATTTTATAATCAAAACCTTTTCTAATCTTGACAAAGTGCATATCGTTGGAAAGGTCTGAGACTCTGGGGTCCATATCTGGGGATTGTTTTCCTGAATGAAGTGATATTGTGACAGAAATGTTGACATTTGTGACTCGAGAACCCAATAATATCAGTGGAATGTGTGTGACACCCGGTGGACATTTTGGGTAAAGCGCCAAAACTAAATCTCATAGGAACTTTCATTTTTGTGATATCAACTTTCAGATATCAAATTTCCAACAAAACTTGAATAGACATATGTCTTTGATTTCATGGCATTTTCAGAGTAAAAAAAACAGTTTGTAAAATCTATATTTTGTATAAAAGTAAAGGACAGGCACCATTGGGATAATTGAATGCAGATTGATAGTTTCTCAAACTATTATAAACCTCATCGATATCAACCATCACTTAAAGTGCCTGATGGGTGTTTATTAATATTTATAATGTATATCTGTGAAGCTGATCTGAAGGAATCTGTGTTAAATCAAGTGATAAATAAACATGAAATTGAACTGATTTCGTAAGTGTCCCTGCTGTACTAATACAAAAGCAAAGGGAAAAGATAAAGGTTTTTACACGTGTGTGTGTGTGTGTGTGTATGAATGTGTCTATGGATGTGTGTGTGTGTGTGTATGAATGTGTCTATGGATGTGTGTGTGTGTGTCACTATTTTTTAGGTACAAATGTGGAACTTGTTTGATAAACAGGAACATCGTGTGAAGCTTCTCTGAGACGCGTGTAAAACACATTTACACACACACACACTCATGTGCACACAAACACACACATCCATACACACACACACACACACACACACACACACACAGTTTTTAGTCAGTATTCCTGTAACAATCAGGTCCATTTATAGATTTACTCCACTAACACACACGAGAAACAAAAGCATCCGTGTGTGTCAGAGATATTTATAGATGTGTGTAAATCGGTGTGAGGAATAACTGGTTGTGTTGTTGAGCTACCATTCAGTGTGTGTGTGTGTGTGTGTGTCTATATTTATCATCAGCACAACTGGACTGGGATTGAGGACAAGCTTATGAATCTGATAAAGCCTGGAGACACATATTTACATAGTCCTGTCACACACACACACACACACACACACACACAAGCAGATACACACACTCTCTCTCTCTCACACACACACACACACACACACTAGCAGATACACACACTCTCTCTCTCTCACACACACACACACACACACACACACACACATACACACTAATATGCTTGTGAATGAGAGTGTGTGAGATTGTGTTTGTGTGTATATGTGAGTGTGCGTGTGGATACGAATGAGAGTGTGTGCGTGTGAGAGTTTGTGTGTATGTGCTAGGCTAGTGTGTGTGTGTGTGTGAGAGAGAGAGAACCGGGAAGTTTTAACTGGAGCACGAACATCATTTACACACAATCCAGCAGAATAGAGTTCATACGACAGAGTTTGACTGTTTTAAACAGAGTAACAAACACAATATTATGCTTTACTTTTATTTTTCAAAAATACAAAAAAACAAAACAACGAAAAAATAAAATAAACAAAAATGACTCTGTAAGGGTTTTACTGTACAGTTCATTTTACACTATATTTACAGTAGAGTCGCCAGAGTTATTATTATATTAGTGTTTTTGTCCTGCTTTACTGAAAGTGAAATATTGCACATTTTGAAACTTTAATGCTGCCGTCAGACCAGTGGATCTCTGAGCTGAGTGAGTGGAGGCGGGGCTCATTTGCATATTCATATGTATAACCACAATGAATACTAAATGAGGCAAGGGTGTCGAGTTACATTCAAGATATTTTAATTAAAAAAACACTTAAATATGTTATTTTCTTGATCAAAGATGAGTTTTAAGGGATAAAACGATCGACTGCAGGGGGACTTTAATATTATAAACAATCCTGGCGAGCTGAGAAAAACTATACTAAACTGAAATGATGCTTTCGGCTGTAAAAGTGTTCAGTTCTCTAACTTAAAAAAATTGAGGAAACCGTTGCCTTTATACTTAGTTCTTAATTGATAAAGTTATTTAAATGAACTTGACAATTCCACATTAGTTCAATTAATTTTCGATTAATTATGCCATTTTAATGAGTTTTAATTTAAAAAATGTGTAAACAATTGGAATTTCGTCTCTATGGGGAATTACACTGAGTGAGTGAGTGAATGGAGGCGGGGCTCATTTGCATATTCATAGAGCCGCGAATACTAAATGAGGTGTCGAGCTACAGTCAAGATATTTAAATAGAAAAAAAAAAACGTTTAAATACGTAATTTTGGTGATAAAATGATCGACTTGACAATTCCACATTAGTTCATATTTTCGATTGATTATGCCATTTTAATGAGTTTGAATTAAAAAAAAATGTGTAAACAATTGAAATTTCATCTCTATGTGGAATTACACTGAGTGGCTCTCTGAGTGAGTGAGTAAATGGAGGCGGGGCTCATTTGCATATTCATAGAACCGCGAATACTAAATGAGGTGTCGAGCTACAGTCAAGATATTTAAATAGAAAAAAAAAACGTTTAAATATGTAATTTTGGTGATAAAATGATCGACTACAGGAACTTTAAGATGATAAACAGCCTCTGGAAATGAACAAACTTTAATGCTGATATTAATGGGTTCAGATTCTCAAAATTACTGTGAAAACCATTGAAGGGCCTCTGGATTCTCTTTACATTTCATCGATCGAAAGCTAGAAATAATTCACCAAGTTGGATTGAGTTGTTCAGGAATGAGTGTAATAATACACAGCGTTGCTGGCGTCAGACAGAGCGGCGGAGATCAGATCGGGCCCTTGAGGGACATGAGGGCCCCCGTACACCACACACTCGTCCATCATCGGCCCCGGAGAGTCATACACACACAGGCTCTCGTCGTAAAGCTGTGCGTCGCTCATCAGGCCGAGCTGCGGATCGGTGTGTGTGTAGGCGGTGTGTGTGTCGGCGTGCTCCTGGAAGTGTGTGTATCTGCACGAGGACTGGTGTGCGCTGCTGAATCCCGCCGGAGTGGCGCTGAAGGTCTCGAAGGCTTGGTTCTGGAAGTACGCGGGGAAGTCGTCCGGAGCGGGCCGCAGGAACGCCGAGTCCAGACGCTTGGCTCGCTTGGCCGGTTTGCGGCGCCGGGGTCGGTACTTGTAGTTGGGATGATCCTGCATGTGTTTCGCTCGCAGGCGTTCGGCCTCCTCCACGAACGGCCGCTTCTCCGACAGCGCCAGCGACTTCCAGGACTTGCCTAGAGACGACACCAGAGATCCAGCTTTACAGACCGTGAACATTAATAACGCAAACTAACCCTGGTTATTACACCGTAAAAAAAATATTTTCAAGATTTGTTATCACAACATATTTTCCTTTGTCAAATCAACTTTATAATAATTTATTTAGTTGAGATAACTTATTATTTTGAGTTTCTGATGGTTAAATTAATCTCCTTCATTGTATTAACTCACTTTTTCCAGTTCAATCAACTTAAAATTTTAAGGCAACCAGATTACTTACTTTTTTAAGTTAAACCGACAATATTTTTTTACAGTGTAGTAATCACATTTTTTCTTTTGTCAAATCAACAAAAATAATTTATTTAGTTGAGATAACTTATTATTTTGAGTTTCTGATGATTAAATCAATCTCCTTCATTGTATTAACTCACTTTTTCCAGTTCAATCAACTTAAAATTTAAAGGCAACCAGGTTACTTACTTTAAGTTAAACCACAATATTTTTTACAGTGTATATGTTAATGCTAGTTATTAAAAACAGTCTATTCATGTTCAATGACTAACCTTTGATTTCAATAATGTATTATTAAATGTTGAAATGAACATTAGTAAATGCTTTAGAAATGTCGTTCACTAGTTCATAACTAATTAACCTGTGTTACAATTAATGCTCGAACACTTCACAATAAGGTTAATTAGTTAAACAATTAAGTTTAAAAAGTGATTAGTTGACTTAACTTAAAAAAGAGAGGAACCCTGTTGCCTTGAAATTAAGTGAATAAACTTCATGCGTAGTTGGGGGAAAAAAAACAAGTTATTTTGGAATTGTCAACTTTTCAACTTAATTTTGTCAAGTTGAGAAGTCCACATAACTTAATTTTTTTTCAATTGCGTATGGTTCAATTTTTTTTTAAGGTAACTTGATCACAGTTTACACGCAGCGCATCTCTAATGTAAGAAAAAATAAATAAAATGTAAAATAAAGTGAGCAGCCGTAAGGTTTTACATGGTTGTTTAGCTTAAATTACATTAAACCAACTTAAAAAATGAGTTGAATCTTGTTTTAAAAAGTTTTTTAAAGCAACGTAGAATGATGTCTCAACTTATTGATCAAATCAGCAAAATATCATGAACAACGAGCAGGGTAAAAACACAACTCCAAAACTCTTATTACACTTACTGATACATAATTTGATTCTACACGCCAATCACATTATTATAAAACAATAAGGCCTACATATTATATTTGTACTGTCAGCATTGCTTGTATTACATGTATTACACGTTCATGTCGAATGATATTAATATACGACATTAGATCTGCTTTATTTCACCTTGGGTCAATGATAAACTTACACGTGTTCGGCAAATTTTTATTCTGATGGATATTATATAGAGAATAATGAGTTGAATAATTATGTTTTTGATCAAAAGCGGCTGATTTAGTAAAGCAGTGATAGACACATGTATCTCACCGAGTATTTTGCTGAGCTCTGCGTTGTGCAGATCCGGGTTCTTCAGCGCGAGCCTCTTTCTCTCATCTTTCGCCCAAACCATGAACGCGTTCATCGGCCTGCGGACGCGCGCCTCGCTCTTTCCGCGCGCGGGAGTCTCGCGCTTCGCTTTGGCGTCTGAGAGCGCGTGAAGCGCGTCTACCTCCGGCCACGCGCACTGTCGCGCGACGGGCATCATGACTGAACTGGTGCCTCGGCTCAGGCTCGGGTCCGGCTCGGGTCTGGCTCGGGTCAGGCTCGGGTCGTCACTGGCGTAACCCGCATCGGGACTGCTCATCTCCTGCACGCGCCGCGCGTTCCTTTGGTGATCCCCGGTGATGAACTAGACTGTGTGTGTCCTGGAGACTTCCTCCACTGGATGTCCTCTGCTGGTCTCCCAGTGCTGGCCGCTACAGTATATCCAGTAAGGTCAGAAGTGCACACAGATTTAAACTCCACCAATAGTGACCCGTGTGGGCGGACCGAACCGAGCCAAGACTCCGCGTTCACAAACACTGCGCGTTCACAGCGATCCTTCCCCCGGGACATTTCACTTTTTGGCAGGACTTTACATTCAAAGAGTATAAAGTGAATAATCACACCAGTCGTGTGCGGTGAAAAGTTCTGTTCCCGTTTGCGCGTTTATTTATGACTAAAATGCATTGCAAAGCTCGTGATTTAACTTTTACTCATGCATTATTAGAAACACCTTTATTTTCTTTCTAGGAGGCATGCGAATGTGTTATGTGTGTTAAAACCCTTTTTATTTATCATTATAATAAAAAAGTTCGAGGGTAAAGCATGTAGTAATCTAGCCTGATCTTATGAAACTTCACCAAGCACAACACATAGCCTATGCTGTCAGGTGAGGAGCGAGCATGCACTTTATTTCTCGTGCCATTTACACCAAAAATAGTTGCCTCGTGCACGCACTGTTTTTGGCGTATAAATGGCACGAAAAATAAAACGCATGCTAGATTCGCATTTACCTGACAGCATGTGTCATGTAATCCTAACCCTAACCCTGCGTGGTGAAAAGTTCTTCTGTTTGCGTGTTTATTTAGGACAAAAATGCATTGCATGAACAGCTTGTGATTTAACTTTTACTCGCACTCTTATTTTCTCTCTAGGAGGCGCTTAAAACAAATGTGCTTTTTATTTTTCATGACTCATGATGATAAAAAAGTGCAACAAGCATAAAGAGTTTAAAAAGATGGGCTTACATCAGCGATTCTGAATATTAGACCTATTATTTAAAAGACATCACACGTGAAATTGTAATTTAACTTTTATTTCGCAAACGTTTAATCGTGTTTAAGAGTTAAATGTTTGCCTCGCGGATGCGATGCATGTGTGGTTTAGGATTAATATCCTGATGCATAGATTTAACCTGGATTTGCAAACAGTAGTAGGAGGATCGTCACACACTGATAATGAAGAGAAGGTGTTGCATTGTATTCAGTGAAGAAACTCGCTTTACACCACAAAACAGTCAGCGAGTGATATTCACAATCTTGAGTTTAAAACAGTGCTTTGTTTAATGCAAGGTATACTAATTATATTAATATAAATGATTTTAATATTAGAAACAAACTATGTATTGAATATCGGGGTCTGTAATATCGGGTCTGTTGCCTCCGTGAACACTGAAAAAATATAATATGCTTTATCTAATCAATAAAATTGTGGCAACATATTACAAGCAATATTATTAATTAAATTGTACAAATTGGAATGTTAATTTGATTAACTATTACTCAATTCTAATTTGTTCAATTTAATAAATAATATTGCTTGTAATCTGTTGCCACCATTTTATCGATTAGATAAAGCATATTCATTTTTACAGTGAAGGGTCCCTGTGGTTTGTTGAGGATTATTGACTGTAAACGGTAAATGTTGACGTTTTGAGAACTAAAATGTCCCGATCGTGTGCAGTGTTACCGGAGCAAGTGGGAACTTGACCAAAACCACATCCTATTTTATGGTCACCTTGATTTGAATGTTTTTACTCTCTAACTCTTTGTGTTATAATGAAGAGCACACACACACACACACACACACACACATGAGCCGCTCGCGTGTGTAACGCCCTCATACAGTACTTTTACTTATGAAGAAGCATTGGGCCGTGTGTGTGTGTGTGTGTGTGTGTGTGTGTGTGTGAGAGTGAGAGAGTGCGAACACATATACGGCTTCCGTCTGACTCATGTAAAGTCCCCCGGCACTCAGGAGCCAGCGCTATTGTGTAATTCCCCACAAAGGCCTGCCTGGCGACAGTGTGTGCGTATATTCATAAATGTGAGTCTATGTGTAGAGCTGTCTGTGCATGGGGGACAGTGTGTGTGTGCGTGTGTGTGTGTGTGTGTGTGTGTGTGTGTGTGTCTGAAGGCTCCAACGCCAAGGACAGGAAGCAGTTCGTGAGGGACAGGAAATGCAGGCTGAAGCACTAGATAAGGGTGAGAGACCTCTCCCATACACACACACACACACACACACACACACAAATGGGGACATTTTATAAACGTCTACAGTTTTTATATATAGCTAGTTGTACACTAAACATAACCCAGACAACTTTAAGCATTTTTCCTAAAAAACAAAGCAAAAAACAAACGTTTTTTTCATTTATTAAATGTATAAGAAAAAGGACATTCCTAAAGGGAGGTCACAAATGTGTCCCTAAAATATGTTTGAGTATGTACACACCATCCCAGTCTCCCCTCCGCCGTACTGGTGCCTCACAAACATGTTAACACTCCCAAAAACAAGAGCTATAAATGCATAATGTTATTATCAAGCCCAGTGATGGAGAGAGAACACAAATCACGGCCGACGTCGACGGCTTTGATGATCTCAAGTTTGTTTATATAGCAATTCAAAGTGTAAAACGCCATTGTATCATATTTTTCACAGTTTTACTGTGAGATTTTCCCATGTTGAATGCACTTTGCCTGTGGTGTTCTTTCGGTGTGCGTAAGTAATCTATTGGACGTCTTCGATAGATAAGATTTTCCCTAAAATCGCACTGGATGAGTTCTTGGAAAGCGATCCTGCGATCATCTGAACTCCATCCAGACCACGCTTTTGTTCGTTTTGCGATCTCGCGGTTTCCAATGATTTCTTTCTGATAAGTTTTCTGATAAAACTTCCATTTGTTGGTGAAGCGATGGGTTTGTGTGTTGCTGTTCCAGTGATGCGTGTTACGGGTCGGTTTCAGTGAAGCGCTGCAGAGCTCCGGGCCCGACAGTGGAAACACAGCATGTTTTGGGCCCCGTGTTCCTGACCCGAGGCTATTGGCCCCGCCCGCCTGTTTAAAGCTCTGCTCGCACTGGCCCGACAGTGGAAACACAGCATGTTTTGGGCCCCGTGTTCCTGACCCGAGGCTATTGGCCCCGCCCGCCTGTTTAAAGCTCTGCTCGCACTGGCCCGACAGTGGAAACACAGCATGTTTTGAGCCCCGTGTTCTTGACCCGAGGCTATTGGCCCCGCCCGCCTGTTTAAAGCTCTGCTCGCACTGGCCCGACAGTGGAAACACAGCATGTTTTGGGCCCCGTGTTCCTGACTCGAGGCTATTGGCCCCGCCCGCCTGTTTAAAGCTCTGCTCGCAGTGGCCCGACAGTGGAAACACAGCATGTTTTGAGCTCACATCAAGATATTGGGTTAGGGAACAGCATTGGCAGGGCTCAATCCGAGGGGTGGGATAAACGGTTGTCTTTCAAAAATTCTCTCTGCATGCAATAGGATAGCGCTACAACCAACCAGAGCAACGCAGTGACGTAGTCAAGCGGGTAATCCATCAGCCGGAAGTTGAAGCCTCGCGGGAGCTGCCATTGTAGCAAAACTTCACGCTGTTAGCATTCCATTGACTTCCATTCATTTTGGCGTCACTTTGACAGCGAATAACTTTACATCAGAGGCGTCCAAATATTCCATTTGTCCATTATTTATTTCTAAAGAAACACGACAATGAATAAAAGGCTCCATTACTTTGTATCTTACGTTAGAAGCTGTTTTTGAAAAATATAGGCTAACGATTACGTCATAACCACAGAACTTTCTGTCGCACAATAGAGACATTACCGTATAGACAGGAGGGGACGCTCGCAGGCAATCTTTTACTGTCTATGAGGCAATCGGGGGGACATGAAGGCATAAAGTTAAGGAGAAGCCCATAGATAGAGAGTCCATAAAAGCAACAGGACAAAATATTTCAACGTTTGTGAGGAATTACGTGATTCAGATTTGTCTTGCTACAGCTACTAGAAGATGTTTGAGCCTGGCCCGAGACAATGATCAGGCAGAGAGGCTCAAGACAGCCAACAGGGGAAAACACTAGACAATCGGACAAAGCAACAGGCTGGCCAACAGCGATCACACACAACACAAGGGAATACAAATCATGCAAATACACTTATAACAAAGAAACAAAGGGGCAAAGGCTAACGAAACAAAGGTCTGCGCTAGAAGCATATGGCATCCAAAATGGACGTATCTGTGTGCGGACAACACGAACTTTACATATTTACAGATGCTGCTATAAAAATACAGTTACAAATCGGTTACAAAACAAATGCCACTTGTTTAATATTTTGTTTTCCAGGCACACTATGTAGAAATTGTGTTTTTGTCAAACGGCGACCCCTATAGTCGCTGCGGAGTACTTGCACTGTCGTAAATAGCTAGCTAGACATGAGGAAACTATTGGACTGGTCTAATTATCAATAATGGATGAATGAACAGCATCATAAAAAATGACATAAGCTACTACAAGCCAGCGCAGCAACAGACAACATAGAACGCTAACTAGCTTAGAAATAAGAGATTTACTAGTCCATCAACAAGATCGTCAGGTCGGCATCGCTGTTGGATCCAGTGCTGCTTTTTAGCGTGCGCCAACTAGTGCAATCCCGAGTGCGACTCTTATCCGGTTCCTCACGAAGTCCTTTTCCTAGTCTCTTCCTACCACGTTTTCTTTGCTTTTTCCATCGTCGAGCATCACATGAAATGCGCGCAACTGCCGTTGTTGATGTGTGTGACATCATTGCCGTAAAGCATGCCGTGATTCTCGCGAGATTTGCTGTCCCCCCCAGGCTTTACTACCAGGAGTTTGTTTACCACCGAAATGACTGTGAAGCTGTTATATTAATGTAGAATTCTTGCATAGTGTGCCTTTAAAAATTCCTCATGAAAATCGATGGCCTTTTAAAGTCTGACCATTTTGACCCTATCAAAGAGTTGCCAGTCATGCGGGGAAACACTGATTATTGCAATAGTTAATCATTTTAATGAGCATTTGTGTGAAGATTAGGAATAGCAGCACACATCCTGTAAATCAGAGAGAGAGAGAGAGAGAGAGAGAGAGGTGTGATATAAGCTTGAAAAGAAGCGGAGTCCGAGAAGGACGAGTGAGAGTGATATATTGGGTTTTAACGGCCCCATTGTTCTGCTGAATGACCTGGGAACTGTGACCCGAGTTTAGCTTTGGTGAGAAACTGTGCGAGTCTGATATTTTAGGCACACGGACTCAAACACACACTGATCAAACACTGAATATCGACTTTATTGAGTGAACCGCTTTGATTCAGAGATAGGCACGTTTGAATAAAGGTTAATCATCATCTGTCGGTGTGCATCAGTGTGTGTGCAATCGATCTCTCAGAAATGTGTGTCATATATGACCAGTTTGGGTACTAATGAAAAAAAAAATCTACACACACACACACACACACACACACACACACACACACACACACACACACACACACACACACACACACACACACAGAGATAACGAGAAGTGATTTCACACTTTAGCCCTGTACTAACTTCCTATGAGTGTGTGAGCTGAGCTTCCCTGTTCTGATCTCTGCAGAGATCGGGCACACACACACACACACACACACACACACACACACAAACACACACACTCACTTATACAGCAGTTATAAATAATTATTATTATTCCCTAATAACCCACATCCAGAAAACTAAAAAATATGGCTGAGTAGGCTCGCACACGCACATACACTAACACTAAAACTCACTCACACACACACACACACACACACACAAACACACTCACACTAAAACTCACTCACAAAAAAATCCTCTTATGTGAGATTTGTTTGAATATCCGTAGCCAAAATGAAACAAAATGTTTTTTTATTTTGCTTTTCCATACGAGTCCTCCTGTCGTGTGTTCTGAGGGTTTCATGCAGTGCTAAACAGTTGTTACAGTAAGATGGTTGCTAGGGTGTACCAGGTGGTTATTGAGATGGTTGCTAGGGTGTACCAGGTGGTTGTTATGTGGCTGATTGCTAGGGTGTACCAGGTGGTTGTTTTGTGGCTGGTTGCTAGGGTGTACCAGGTGGTTATTAAGATGGTTGCTATGGTGTACCAGGTGGTTGTTAAGATGGTTGCTAGGGTGTACCAGGTGGTTGTTATGTGGCTGATTGCTAGGGTGTACCAGGTGGTTGTTTTGTGGCTGGTTGCTAGGGTGTACCAAGTGGTTATTAAGATGGTTGCTAGGGTGTACCAGGTGGTTATTGAGATGGTTGCTAGGGTGTACCAGGTGGTTATTAAGATGGATGCTAGGGTGTACCAGGTGGTTGTTATGTGGGTGGTTGCTAGGGTGTACCAGGTGGTTGTTAAGATGGATGCTAGGGTGTACCAGGTGGTTATTAAGATGGATGCTAGGGTGTACCAGGTGGTTATTAAGATGGATGCTAGGGTGTACCAGGTGGTTGTTATGTGGGTGGTTGCTAGGGTGTACCAGGTGGTTGTTAAGATGGATGCTAGGGTGTACCAGGTGGTTATTAAGATGGTTGCTAGGGTGTACCAGGTGGTTGTTAAGATGGTTGCTAGTGTGTACCAGGTGGTTGTTTTGTGGCTGGTTGCTAGGGTGTACCAAGTGGTTATTAAGATGGTTGCTAGGGTGTACCAGGTGGTTATTAGGATTGTTGCTTGGGTGTACAAGGTGGTTATTAAGATGGTTGCTAGGGTGTACCAGGTGGTTATTAGGATTGTTGCTTGGGTGTACAAGGTGGTTATTAAGATGGTTGCTAGGGTGTACCAGGTGGTTATTAAGATGGATGCTAGGATGTAGGTGGTTGTTATGTGGCTGGTTGCTAAGGTGTACCAGGTGGTTGTTAAGATGGTTACTAGGGTGTACAAGGTGGTTATTAGGATGGTTGCTATGGTGTACCAGGTGGTTGTTAAGATGGATGCTAGGGTGTACCAGGTGGTTGTTATGTGGCTGGTTGCTAAGGTGTACCAGGTGGTTGTTAAGATGGTTGCTAGGGTGTACCAGGTGGTTATTAGGATGGTTGCTATGGTGTACCAGGTGGTTATTAAGATGGATGCTAGGGTGTACCAAGTGGTTGTTATGTGGCTGGTTGCTAGGTTGTACCAAGTGGTTATTAAGATGGTTGCTTGTGTGTACCAGGTGGTTATTAAAATGGTTGTTAGGGTTTACCAGGTGTAAATTAGGATGGTTGCTAGGGTGTACCAGGTGGTTGTTATGTGGCTTGACTGGAGCCCGCCCTTTAAAGAAAGTGTCTTATGATATTAGCCTTGTGTTGTTGAGGCATCATTCAAAAGTATTCTTTCTCTGCTGGGTCTCGTGTGTGTGTGTGTGTGTGTGTGTGTGTGTGTGTGTGTGTGTGTGTGTGTGTGTGTGTGTGTGTGTGTGTGTGTGTGTGTGTGTGTGTGTGTGACGGGTGTGAGTTCGCCTGTAAAGTTATGAACTAACTAGTTCTTAGTCAGAACCTGAAGACTTTGCAAATGCTTATTGGTTGGAGAGAGTGGGGTAAACTGTGCCACTTTACTCAAGTTCTTCACCATTTTGCAGAAATATGGAAATGTTTAACAAAACCTTCAATTTATCAATTAAAAATGTAGTAATTAAGTAAAATCTGATGACTTCTCGTGTATTAATATGGTTATTTATGACTTAATAAATAAGTCATAAATAATAAATAATAATAATAAATAATAACGTTATAATGACTTTTATGAAAATTTCCCCTGAAGCAAGCAAAGCTTAAACATGGGCAAAACTGAGCGCTAAACTCAAAGCTTTAAGATACGGTTAAAGTTCAGGCGTGGCTGTGTGTGTTGTGGGAATGATGTTGGACTCATAACTGAGCATTATTGCTGTGACGGGCCAGATTTAGCCTGTGCTCGACTGATAGCGCTCGTGTTATTGTCATAATGATCTGATAAAGGTTTCTGTGGGATCAGGTCTATTCCTGTGAAGTGTTGACATCAGGACCATTCGCACACACACACACACACACACACACACACACACACACACACACACACACACACACACACACACACACACACACACACACACACACACATTTTACTTAGTCTCAAACTCATCTATTCAAGCATTTAATAAAACAACGAGTAGACTAGCGTGTCAAACGTAAAAACAATCTTTAACATTAGACATTAAGTTTAGCCTAATGATACCTTGATATTTGCATAACGTCAGCTTGTTATGTTATTTTGTTCTGATTTTGCTACACACACTTGTTGGGTTATGGCGCCATCACGTGGTCAACATGTGCACGTGACGTGTGATTGACAGGCGCTCGCGAGGTTAGTTCGTGACGTGTAATAACAGCGCACTCGTAAACTATAGCGCTTCAAACCGGTGTGTTTATGAGTTTTACAATAAATTAAAATAATATGAAAACAAGTTGGCCGGTTTGGAGTATCCGCGCAAACACATGAACATTCCCTTATAATGTTCCTCTAACGTTCCTGTTTGGTAATATTTCTGAGAAACAAATAAGGTCCCTGCAGGATAATTTTAGGTTTTATTTTTATAACTATATACCATGCTGAAATGTGTCATTTTTCATAAACAAAGTATATTAAAACCTGTATTAGATCAGTCAAAATCGTTTCATTTTATAGTTAAAATGATGAAAAACAAGAATTAAGATCATAAACACGTGGGTTTGTTCTTTACACGACCGGGTAATTCCGTGGCAATGAATTAATTTAATGTTATCGTTATCCTATAGTAGTCATAATTGTTATTCCTTTTTTATGTTTTGCGCTTAATGTAAAATCGGTTACTGAGCGATACAAGATCGACATCTTACACATGTATCAATTTGATTTAATCCTCCATGACGGATTTTGTGCTCGGGTTAATTCTATCAATCAATTTTAAACAATATTTCAAAGCAAAAGTCCTATTTTATTATTAAGTCCTATTTTTCCTTTTTCTTAGCCAGGAAAGCTTTCCTGGCTAATATAAAAATAAACGTTACATGTTTTGGGAATGTTTTGCCAACCATGTTTGTTTGTTATAAAGCAGTATAATTGACTGTTTTCAACACCTTGCTTATTAAAAAGTTCTTGCTTATAAATAGCTAAGCTAACTTATTCTGTTGCACGGCCAATTTTTTAATGATCTGGATGCATGTCAAGAAAATGAATTACTTTAGTTATTTTCCAGCGTCTTGTAAAATTATTTGAATGTTCCACAAAACTTCTGTTTACAACGTGTGTAACATTCTTGGGTGTTATCTTAAAAGGCATATTCCTGAAAAAGACGGTAAACAAGCAAATATGACCTCATGTGTGCCGGCTCATAATCAATATTACACATTCCAGAGTTGGCATCAGTTATTGTAATCATTGCTTTAGTTATGGAATGTCAGCTTCACTGTCACTCTGTTGACAGATCTGGAAGATATTTGTCAGGGGTTCAGTTTTAGGGCAATACATGTTAGCAACACACAAAGATTCCCTGTTATTCCTGGGATTCGGTCTTACTGCTTTAAAATGCTGGAACAATATCAATTTAAAGGCCCGTTCACACCAAGCACGATAACTATAAAGATATAATTCTAAAAATCGTTCTCCATATTAAAGAATAACAGAGTTCACACTACAACTATAACGATAAAGACATGACGAACGATATCGATGGGATCACTTTCAGAACGATTTTTTTCCAGCTGTCCAACGATAAAACACTGACAACCAATCAGAATCCATTCTAATTTAACGATCTCGCGCATTTAAAATGGCGGATGACATTCCAGAGAAGTTAATCGTCGAGGTACAAAAAAAATCCTCCACTGTTTGACAAGTCAAACCGTTAAAAAAGATGGATATATGGAAAGCAATCGGTTGTATCCTGGGAATAACCCTAACCCTATATGCAGTTTAGCATAGTGTAACAAAATTACCTCAGGTAGGCTATCCAGCGCTAGTTGACAATATTTCTGAAGTTGCAGTGAAAAAAAAAAGGCGTTATCCAAAAGTGTGACTAGTGATGTTTTTACTACCCTATCTCACGACCAATTCGTACGAATTCGTACGAGTGATTAAAAAGTGGCTAATTCGTACTAATTCGTACGACCTCACTCGTGCGAATTCATACGATTTGTCTAAACCCACGTGACGGTTATGTTTAGGGGCGGGGTCAGGGGTAGGTCATTCGTACGAATTCATACGAATTGGCCAATTCGTAAAATATGTACGATTTAGCAAAAATCGTACTAATTTGTACGACTGAGGTCGTATGAATTGTTACGAATTAGCCACCTCGTAAAATTCGTACGAATTCCCGTGAGATCCCATCACTGCATGATTTCATCAGCTAGATTCACTGTTTAGATGCGCTGCCAACTCTTCTCCTCTTTTAAGGATGTCTTGTACCCAAAAGCGCCTGTTTTTCTTTTGATATTTGTTTGTAACGTAAAGCATTTTCGCTACTTTAAAAACATAGCGCGGGCGCGCGCGTGTTTAAAAGACAGTTATCGGTCGTTGGTGTGGACGCAATCATATAGTTATCTTCATCGTTATCTTTATAGTTATCGTGCTTGATGTGAACGGTCCTTTACGCATAAATAACACAATTTCAACTCTATTTAAGTTGATTAAAAGAAGTGAAACATTTCACAACATATTTTTAGCCACCACTTATCACCATTTTCATGATGATTTATCAGTCATTTTACCAGTAATGTTTCTTTAAGATGATTCAGTTAAGAGAAATATTCAATATTTTTAAAACAATAGTTTTAAAGACAATTCAATTCTTTATTGATAAGCCTTCTATGTTAGCTTGTTTTTGCTCAGTCATGGTGCATTGGCTGATTTTAGATCAGAATGTCCACCCTGTAATATCTGAAAAGTATTTGATGTTTAAAGTTGAAGAAGTAGCCTAGTGAATTTAATGTTCACTGCAGTATT
This sequence comes from Pimephales promelas, assembly GCF_016745375.1. The sequence goes on from NW_024121185.1 coordinate 410,129, forward strand.
TTACATAATGTTTCCCATCTAATACAGTAATAATGTAAATGTGAAATCATCCATCCATTATTTATACCACTTATTATTAGTTTGCACCCATTATTATTTTCTCCACCCTGTTATTATTTTGTCTTCCCTGTTATTATTTTGTCCACCCATTATTATTTTATCCCTATTATATTGTCTTCCCCGTTATTATTTTGTCTGCCCTGTTATTATTTTATACACTCTGTTATTATTTTGTTTTCCCTGTTATTATATTGTCCACCTTTTATTATTTTGTCCACCTGTTATTATTTTGTCCACCTTTTATTATTTTCTCCACCCTGTTATTATATTGTCCACCTGTTATTATTTTGTCCTCCCTGTTATTATTTTGTCAACCTGTTATTATTTTGTCCTCCCTGTTATTATATTGTCCACCTTTTATTATTTTGTTCTCCCTGTTATTATTTTGTCCTCCCTGTTATTATTTTGTCCACCTGTTATTATTTTGTCCTCCCTGTTATTATTTTGTCCACCTGTTATTATTTTGTCCACCTGTTATTATTTTATCCACCTGTTATTATTTTTTCCACCTGTTATTATTTTGTCCACCTGTTATTATTTTGTCTTCCCTGTTATTATTTTGTCCACCTGTTATTATTTTGTCCTCCCTGTTATTATTTTGTCCACCTGTTATTATTTTGTCTTCCCTGTTATTATTTTATCCACCTGTTATTATTTTTTCCACCTGTTATTATTTTGTCTTCCCTGTTATTATTTTGTCCACCTGTTATTATTTTGTCCTCCCTGTTATTATTTTGTCCACCTGTTATTATTTTGTCCACCTGTTATTATTTTGTCCACCTGTTATTATTTTGTCCTCCCTGTTATTATTTTGTCCACCTGTTATTATTTTGTCTTCCCTGTTATTATTTTATCCACCTGTTATTATTTTGTCAACCTGTTATTATTTTGTCCACCTTTTATTATTTTGTCCACCTGTTATTATTTTGTCCACCCTGTTATTATTTTATCCACCCTGTCAAGCAGTTGTTGTTTTTTTGACACTAATTTCATAAAACCAGCAGAAAAACATGCTAACAAGTCAGTGACAATGAAAATTTACAAGAGTAACAGGGTGAACATTTTACAAGACTATAAGTAACAGGGTGAACATTTTTGACCAGAATATTTTTTTCAAATGCTTTGCATCACCCTACAATACATTTCTTTTAAAAACTAGATTTTCTACACTCTATGATGGCCAAAAGGCACTGAATACCAGGAACGACCCTCCTACTCTTGAGTTGCCGCAAGACAATTCATGTGTTATACTGATCTTTACGACTGATACGAACACATCAGTTGTTCTCTGTCGAGCTTGAAGCACATGACGTATTAGGTTTCTTCATAAATCTGACACACTTTGTTCAGTGGACGTATGTGTTTGGGGATTTTCAGGGAGGGTTTGTTGACAGAAAGGCGTGAGTAAAACAGCAAACAGCAGTTCCTCCTCGCTAAGCTAACAAATGAAGTGTACATGCTTCAAAATAATGTTTTATTCCTTTTTATATATCAATAATTTATCTGCAAACTTGCATGTCATTCAGATATTAAATCAGTTCATCCAAAACTATAAAGTGATTGATCAGATATTTTATTAATGACATCATAAAAAAGCAAACTTTACACAAGTAAAAGAAAACAATATATAAATACACACCAAACTCAAGGTAAACAATGTCATGATCTTTCAACATGCATGTGCATTACATATAATAATAGCACTTTACAATAATGTTCATTAGTTAACATGAACTAAGAATGAACAATACTTCTATAGCATTTATTAATCTTAGTTAATATTAATGTCAACATTATTAAAATCAAAGGTTGTACTTGTTAACATTAGTCACAGTAAACTAACATGAATGAACAGCTATTATTAACAGCATGCATTGCTCATTAAGTAAATACACTCACTAATGATAACTAGTGCACCTTATTGTAAAGTGCCGGCCATATAATAAATAAACACAGTGTATCACACAGGCTGGTTCACTGGAAGCGTTCGACACTGGAGTCTCTGTTGGGAGTGTGTTGGGCTCCAGGATTGAGGTACTGGTCGAACTCGCTGCGGTCGAGCTGGTCCAGCATGTCGGACCTCACCTGCTCCAGGTAAAACTCCAGAGAAGGTCCTCCGACCCAGAGCTCAGGCCCGCTCGTCTGCGAGAAACACGAGCTGTGATACGCCAGGTTTCCATGCGGTGTCGTCGTCTCACGGTGGCTCTCCAGTGGAAACCCAGTGTGTGGAAGCGAGCGTGGCCAGTGCGAGGCTTGACCCTGAAGAATATAACTCAGCTGGAAACTAGCGTGTGGAGAGCTGATGTTCTCAGCTGAAGGTATTTTAATGCCACGCTTGTTGCACTTTCGTCGACGGGGCCGGTATTTGTAGTTGGGATAGTCGATGGTGTGCTGGACTCGCAGCCGTTCTGCTTCTTGCATGTAAGGACGCTTCTCTGCCAGAGACATGGCCTTCCATGTCTTTCCTGTAAACACACACACAACGTTTTAGTCAAAACTGTAATAGGCTGCTCACTTTATTACAATATGCATATAAGCTTATGGGTTGGGTTTAGACAAATCGTATTAATGAGTGTTGTAGCGTATTTTATTGTACACTCTAAAAATGCAGGGTTGTTTTAAACCAAATTTGGGTCAAATATGGACAAACCCGGCAGTTGGGTTCAATTTTTGAATATTTTTTTTTAACCCAATGGTTGGGTTGTCCATATTTCACCCAAAATTGGGTTAAACAAACCTGCATTTTTTAAATTTAAAAGAAACTGAATTTTTGTACGAACACTGTAAACAAAATATAACAAAAAAAAGTCCGTCAAAACAGTGCTATCTCACGAACTTACTAGTACGAATTCGTTGAATAGTATGAATGATTTTTCTAAACCTAACCCCCCCCCCCCAAAAAAAACAGTTTCCCCCTCCAAACCCCAGTGTGTGTTTACATGGACAAGGGCAGGTCATTCGTACGAATTTTTATGAATTGGGCAACTTTATGCAGATATTTTAGAAAATCGTACAAATTCGTACGAATAACCCACCTCATTAAATACGCACGAATTGCGGTGAGATCGGGTTGGATTTTTCGGTATTATTTATTATTATTTTTTACAGGTGTTTTGCCTGTATTTTGAATAACGCATTGCATTATGTTGTGTTTTAAGATTTAACGAAAATTTTCGTTTCTGTATAAAGTTACTGTAGCTACGGAAAGTTACTGTATAATTTACTAAAATTACAAGTACATTTTACCGGTTTAGTTTTTTTAACAGTGAACGATCTGAAACGCGAAGCACTCACCGAGTATTTTGCTGAGGTCCGTGTTCTCCAGATCCGGGTTGAGCTGCGCGAGGCGTCGACGCTCCTCTTTGGTCCAGATGATGAACGCGTTCAGAGGGCGTCGCACTCGAGCCTCCGCGAGCGTCTTCGCTTCAGGGCTCGAGCAACAGGACTCGGAACCCACCGACACCGGGCTCGACGGACCCGACACCGGGCAACGCGACATCGGGCAACGCGACGCGACCCGGCACTGCTGACTCTCGAGCATCATTCTGGCGCGGTCGATATGATGTTGTGAGACGATCAGGTCGAGGAACATGCTGGAGTTCGTCCTGGTCCATCTCTGGGATGTAGTGGGATTTAAGGGAGCGCGGGCCAATCAGCGGCGGAGGAGTGGATTAAAGGTGTGAAGAAGCGCGGGAAGTTTCACCTCAGCGATAACGCCGATGTGCACGCGCACGCTAACGAAATGTTTATAGAAAAAAATATTAACATGGTTTTATAAATTAGCAGACATATCCAATGCTAGGCTAAACCATGATTTAGGCTAAAATAACATGAAATTGGAAACTGTGAAGTTTCTACTGGAAAAACTGAAAATTCAATAAATTAGTTTGTTTCTCTTATCCCTCTTGGGATTGGAATTATATTCGCTGGAATTTTTCTCTAAATGTTTAAAAAAGAAAAAAAGGAGAAGAAATAGGCTACTCTCGCGTACAAGATCACATCGCTTGATGTCTACAACTATGTGGCTGACCAGATAATAATCATACTTTTGCCCAGAAATCATGAACACACGCAAAACAAGAGTGAACCCATGAAATATTAATAACCGATTGCTTTTTGTTTTTCTATGCATTTTTTTCACATTGTGAAAAGTTATATTTATGATCAACTTTTTTCTTTGGTCAAATCAACTTGGATAATCAATTGGGTTCAGATAACATCATATTTTGACCTTCTTCATTATTAACTCAGTTTGGTTTTAATTTTAATGAAATTAAACATTTGAAAGCTACCAGGTAATTTCCTTTTTTAAGTTAATCAAAAAATAAAAATAAAAATGGTTACAATAAAACCTGTGGCTACTTTGGCTTTTTTGCCAGATAATTTAGTCAGATAAATACATTAACTGAATTTAGTGCTTTTCTCTTCTCTTATATTTCAAAATATATAAAAGGTTTTTCTTCATATATGTTGATGGTTTAATCAAACTGGGTCATTAAAAATATCACTTTCCATAGACATAATAGTTTTTATACTGTACCCCCCTCTGTATCTCTCTCTCTATCTCTCTCTACCCATCACAGAAAACTTGATGCATTTTTATATTTTCCAAAAACATCACTTATTGTGATTTATGAGCGGTTTTCCTCATGGGGACCAAATGGACCCCCACAAGAACCGGGATTTGGGATATTGTCTTCATTTTGTTCCCATAACTGAACCACACACACACACACACACACACACACACACACACACACACACACACACACACACACACACACACACACACACACTCACACACACACACACAGTAAGTCTCTCTTAAGATCTCCAGACAGCAGATCTCTCTCTCTCTCTCTCTCTCTCTCTCTCACACACACACACACACACACACACACACACACACACACACACACACACACTCGTCTGTCTGATGCACCTGTTGTCTCAGACTCTTGTGTTTGTGATTCCGCCATAATAGAATCATGAACCGCTTTGACACCTCGATTAAACACAGACTCGTCTGATCAGAAATAGCCGCTCGGTTAATTCAATGAAGGCAATGATCAAGCTTTAGATTTTATCTGGCGAAACCTGTGTCGGACAAAGCGAAGCGATGCGATGCGATCTCGGAATAATGCATGTTAGACAGTCTAATGATACTGAGGATAATCGAATTCAACTGGAGCGTCTTCTGCTATTATTTGACATGATTGAGTTTATGTGAATTGGAGACTAATTCGATCTCCATGATGATTATGATGAAAAGCTGTTGAATCGAAATTAACTGAGATAGATGAGCCGTAATAACATTAAACTCGACGAGAATGAGGTGAATGAACGCAAGTTTGGATTTGATTTAATTCGTTTACTCAACCAAAAGACGATCTTTCTGTAATAATCGATATATTAATAAAGCAGCATGTTCACTGTACATTCAAAAAAAAAAATGCTGGGTTGTTTCAACCCAAATGTGGGTCAAATTTGAACAAACCTAACCGTTGGGTTATTTTTAATTTTAATTACATTGACTTTTTTGGGTTCGTACATATTTGAACCAGATTTGGGTTAAAACAACCCTGCGTTTTTTAATCTATTTTCAGCGTGCAATTAAGCTATGAACCGATTTAAAAAATAATTTAAAAACCGCTTTAAGTTGCTATAAAACGGGAATGCACTTTATAGATTAATGATTTAATTCAGAATAGTGCGAAATAACATTATAGGCTACCAATAAACATGCGTCTTTTGTGTCTTAATGCTTACACTAACAAATGATTCCTGTTCGCTGGAAACTGAAGGTTGTTCGCACCGATTAGCGACTGAATCCACATCGCGCGTCAGATCGCTCGCGTCGCTGTTAACAGCGATAATGGGGTTTTGTTAATTAGTTCGCGCGACTCAGCGTGAATACAATAATGTTAGTTTCGGTGTTTAAAAAAATAATAATAAAGGCATTCGAGAGTTTTTGTTTAAAGTTTGCTTTAAAATCAATGCACGCAATAACATCTAATCATGAGCATCCGGCAAACCTTTTTATTAATATTTGTGTAATGAATATGCAGGTGTGTGATTGATATGATGTAGTGTTTATATCCATAAGAATGTGGTGATGTTGACTTTTTCTTAATCTGAACAGATCTGGGAAAACATGAGCTGTAAATAGCTGATGCATCATTCAGAAATAATCAGACAGAATGAAGTTTGGGCAGAATATGTGAGTGAGTTGATGCGTCACAGAATATCTGCTGAGAAATATCATAATAAATGCATCTGAATGGATTTCACTGTGAAAACTCGTTTAATACTCCGGATTAAAGAGGAATAATCCAATGCTATAAAGTTATTATAATGCCCACACTGAAGAGATCAGTGGCTTGAGAACAAGTCAAGTTAGCTTCATTTATACAGCGCTTTAACAATATAGAGTTTCACAGTAGCTTTACAGTGATAACAGGAGATTACAGTAGATCTAGAATAAAGTTATTGTCCAGATTAAGTTAGTTTTCATTGATTCACTTCTGTTGCAAAGATTGGTTATTTATATGGGCCTTTTTGACTAAAAACAGAAAGTGTTCTTGCCGTTCATTCACACACTACAGTGTTTGTGCTCGAGAACGCAAACTTTGAAACTGGTTCCAAGATGCGAGTGTTGGAAAAGAGGAGTGACTCCACCCAGATAGCACAAGTCTATTTGATGTGATGTTTACATCTGGAAGACGTATTTTTAAGAGTGTTTGCTCATCTGTAATACGTCTATAGGACAGTTCCTGTCAGATGTCAAGTAGACGTTTAGAAGATGTCTTTAAGATGTAATGATTTAGAATGGATGTTAAACTGACATCTTCTAAACGTCTATTTGACATCTGACAGGTAACGTCCTGTAGACGTATTGCAGATGAGCAAACACTCTTAAAAATACGTCTTCCAGATGTAAACATCACATCAAATAGACTTGTGCTATCTGAGCAGATTGCGATCCGTCCTCAGGAATCTGACACATGTCCTGCTGCTCATTTGCATTGAGTGGAGCAACACTTGCTCTCCGACAGTCAAACACTCGAGGCCGATTCTGTGCTAATGTGCTTTATCTTCAGTGAATCTGCTGATTTCCTCACACTGATTGTGTTTGAATGGTTATGGCGATTAAAAGAACAGATTGAAGTTGAAGTGAACTTTATTGAAAACAAAGTTTATGAGGAATAAAAAACATGTTTAAAACACACACACACACACACAGATATATATATATATATATATATATATATTCTAGACTCTATACAGAAGACGTTTACAGGTTTGTTTCAATGTTTCCATGATATTAAGAGTCAGGATATGATCCAGTTATCACAGATATTAAGAGTCTGGATATGATCAAGTTATGAAGAGTCAGGATATGATCGAGTTATGAAGAGTCAGGATATGATCGATTTATGAAGAGTCAGGATATGATCCAGTTATCACAGATATTAAGAGTCAGGATATGATCAAGTTATGAAGAGTCAGGATATGATCGAGTTATGAAGAGTCAGGATATGATCGAGTTATGAAGAGTCAGGATATGATCGAGTTATGAAGAGTCAGGATATGATCGAGTTATGAAGAGTCAGGATATGATCGAGTTATGAAGAGTCAGGATATGATCGATTTATGAAGAGTCAGGATATGATCGAGTTATGAAGAGTCAGGATATGATCAAGTTATGAAGAGTCAGGATATGATCGAGTTATGAAGAGTCAGGATATGATCGATTTATGAAGAGTCAGGATATGATCGAGTTATCACAGATTTTAAGAGTCTGGATATGATCGAGTTATGAAGAGTCAGGATATGATTGAGTTATGAAGAGTCAGGATATGATCGAGTTATCACAGATATTAAGAGTCTGGATATGATCGAGTTATGAAGAGTCAGGATATGATTGAGTTATGAAGAGTCAGGATATGATTGAGTTATGAAGAGTCAGGATATGATTGAGTTATGAAGAGTCAGGGTATGATCGAGTTATGAAGAGTCAGGATATGATTGAGTTATGAAGAGTCAGGGTATGATCAAGTTATGAAGTGTCAGGATATGATCGAGTTATCACAGATATTAAGAGTCAGGATATGATCGAGATATTACAGATATTAAGAGTCAGGATATGATCGAGTTATGAAGAGTCAGGATATGATCGAGTTATGAAGAGTCAGGATATGATCGAGTTATGAAGAGTCAGGATATGATCGAGTTATCACAGATTTTAAGAGGGATATGATTGAGTTATGAAGAGTCAGGATATGATTGAGTTATGAAGAGTCAGGATATGATTGAGTTATGAAGAGTCAGGGTATGATCGAGTTATGAAGAGTCAGGATTTGATCGAGTTATCACAGATATTAAGAGTCAGGATATGATTGAGTTATGAAGAGTCAGGATATGATCGAGATATGAAGAGATATTAACAGATATTAAGAGTGAACAGAAGAACGTCTTGAGATTAAACAGCGAATACAGTGCGTCTGATGGAGCCGTGAATCAGTGTGTGTGTGTGTGTGTCAGGCACTGTATTGGCCCAGTAGGAGTGAGTCAGATAACACACACACACACACACGCCTCCTCCCCAAACACACAGGGGATTACGGGACCCCTGAGGGCCTCGTTAGCAGAACACACTCCTCTGAAACTCCTCAACACACACACTGAGATCTTATGGATATGTTTTTGGACGGTTATGATTATGGTTATGGACGGTTATGGTTATGTTTAAGGATGGTTATGGTTATGGTGTTGATTTGAACTGGTTTGTGATGATTATTCTCCAGAGTGTTCTCCTATAGCTTCAGCTCGAGTGTTTATTGCTGTTATTTAGTGATAAGATGTTATCAGTCGCTCTATTGTTCACTTCTCCACTACTGTATATCACAGCACTGTATTCTGTTCTCGCACACACACACACACACACACACACACACACACACACACACACACACACTTCATTTCTCCACTACTGTATCTCACAGCAGGTCCTGCACTGTATTCTGTTCTCTCTCTCTCTCACACACACACACACACACACACACACACACGCACACACACTTCGTTTTGGGTCGGTAAGATTTTCAATGTTTTTAAAAGAAAAGTCTCTTCTGCTCACTTAGGCTGCCTTTATTAGATTAAAAATATTATTGAAATATTATTATAATGTAAATCATCTGTTTTCTATGTGAATATAAAGTGTAATTTATTCGTGATCAAAGCAGAATTAATCATCATTACTCTAGTCTTCAGTGTCACATGATCCCCTCAGAAATCACTCTAATATGAGGATCTGATGATCAATATTTATGATTATTATCATCAGTGTTCAATAATAAGTTTAAAAGAACAGCATTTCTCTGAAGTTTTTGTTTTCGGTCAATAAGAATTTCCTTTGTGGGGGAAGAAATAACAGATATTAATACTTTTATTCAGCAAGGGTGCGTCAAATTGATCAAAGGTTACAGTAAAGACTTAAATAATGTCATTAAACATTCTATTTCAAATAAATGAAATATAACTTTGAATCCTGAAATAAATGAAGACTGGAGTAATGATGCTTTAATCACAGGATTAAACTACACATTCACATAGAAAACAGTTCTTTTAAATTGCCATAATATTTAACACTATTAATATTATGTTGTTGTTGTATTTTTAATCAAATAAATGTAGCCTTGGCGAGCACAATAGACTTGAATGACGATTCAAAACTTTATTTAAAAACGTTTCCAAATAATTATTTGAATAAAAAAATATTTTTTCACAGGGTTAAAACCATCACAATCTAATCTAAACTTAATAATGAACACGGGTACTTTCAGACGGAGGTCATTTGTTATTAATATAGGAATGAATATAGTTTTAGATCCATATATTGTCAGGTCTGCAGCCTCGTTTCGTTTCTTGTATCATTTTTACATATGCGACATTTCATTTTTTAAAATAGCCTATATTTTATATGAGGAGTTTGATCAAAGTGACTCCGCCCATTGTGACGTCACACACTATGTATTTAAATCTATTTATTGCCTTTGAACGCTCGGATGTGTGTGTATGTGTGCGCGTGTGCGTGTCATGAAAATGAAGCTTGTTTCCGTCCCAGAATAAAATAAATAAAAATTAAACAAACAAAGAAATCTCACATGTCTGACTGTTCCCCCTGCAATTCCAACTTTATATCTCACAATTCTGTCCCTGGAGCAACTCATAATGTAATACGAAGGATCATTTAATAACTGCGCAAAACGTAATAATTGTTCTCGATTTTTGTTTCCGGCTGTAAGTCAGAAAACAGACACAGGGGGCGCTACAGCGTCAGCATTTACAACCCCGGGTGTTTCAGCTCTAGCTGGCAAACAGAGATCAAAGTTTGATTTGCAATAAAGTGCGTATCATATGAACGTAAAAAAATCATTTTTTGCGTATAAATTGCACGATAAACACAACGCTGATGTAGAGACGCGTTTCCACGAGATCAGGGACTGAAGATGAAGACTAATATGTGTGTGTGTGAAACACTCCTCGATGTGAACTCAATGCCGAACAGGGGAAATAGTCCTCAAAATGATTGATTTGTATGAGATTAAAACCCTTTGGCCAGAAGAGTATGAGCTTCAGTACCTCAGTTTCCGTTTCTGTCTCTAAAAGCAAGAGGCGAGGCCAATTGAAGAGTGTAAAACATGCAATCCAGATCTACACACCGCGCGAATCACTCAAGCCCCGCCCCCTCGTGTCCGAGCGCGTCAATCAAAGCGCACAACATCGACGAGATAATTAAACGGAACCAGATCGAGAAAGATAAGGCTTTAAACAATTGTTAATACTGATGGGGAAGTTTCACAATCATAAAATGAAATGGCCTGACTCCAAACCTAATTTTTCTTGCTTTAAAAATGATTTTAAGCTTTATTGTTCTCTTTTGTGTAACTGCTGCACAAGTAAAAAGGCATTGTAAGCAGGTATGATATATAATGTAGCACCCCTTTTCTGTTTGTATATTTTTCTTGTCCTGTGGCACTGTTCTTTTTTATTTTATTTACTTTGTTTTTTGTTTCACTTTGAATGATTATGTCTCATTGTATTGTTCCGTTCGTGGCATTAATAAAAAATAAATAAATAAAAAAAAGATAATTAAACGGAACCATCCTTCTGGGAGACTGATGGGAAACACCGGGAACTCGTGTTCTCTCCAAGTTTGAGGTCAGCACTGAACAGTCAGTCTCCGATCTCATGAAAGCGCGCATTTATACTACGAATTTCTCGTGACATTTAGACGCCAAAAATATTTTTTGCGTGCATATGATCGGTACGCACTTTTTGGCGTGTAATATGCACGCACTCCACACCCCAGTCCTACCCAAGAGATTTAAAGTGTGTCGCATATGGCGAATAAATAGCACGTTTGTTTGATAATACAAAGGGCAGCGTGTTTATTTATAAAGCGCGGGAAAGGTAACCGAGTCGCGCGTTAACATGCGTTCATATGCGCGTGCACGAAATGAAACAGGGGTCAAGAGGGCCCCAGGGAGGTCAGGATCACCTCTGTTTCAATCATACATTTTTTTTTTATAGAAACAATTGGGTGCATAATTTACCGGTTAATATTCTTTAGTATCAAATACTAAATATTTATTGAAGTAAAATGTAGCATTACCACCAGTAACACTTTACTTTACAGTTAGTATTATTAACTTAACTACTTTAGTTAGCATTAACTATTAATGAACTGCACTTATACAGCAGTTTTAATTTCAACATTTACTAAAATCTATTTCACATTAATTAATGCGCTGTGAATCACATGAACTAACAATGAACAGCGGTGTTTTATTAACTATAACATTAACTAAGATTAATAAATACTGTAACAAATGTATAGCTCGTTGTTAGTTCATGTTAATTAATACATTAATAACTAATTAACCTTATTGTAAAGTGTTACCGCATTCATTTAATTAAAAGTAAAAAAAAAAGAAGTTACACTCGAGTTGTTTTGCCACTTTTTAGGAGTATGACTGAATAATGACACAAATGCACAAATATGTTTGCATATGAGGCTTGTACATGTCTATCTATCTATCTATCTATCTATCTATCTATCTATCTATCTATCTATCTATCTATCTATCTATCTATCTATCTATCTATCTATCTATCTATCTATCTATCTATCTATATATATATATATTATGGGATGTTCCCTAGTTAGACTGTTAGTGTCGGTTTAAACTGAAAACTGTAATAGTTCTCAGGAAATGTGTAAATCCTGCCACTAACGGCTCTTACTCAGATTACAGCTTTGCTTGTGTGTGTGTGTGTGTGTGTGTGTGTGTGTGTGTGTGTGTGTGTGTGTGTGACTAATGACTGCATTTAATAACCTCTCGTACCTCGATGTTCTTTTGTCTACTGATCTGCATTTTCCAATTGGCCAAAATAAAATTAGTGATCAAACTAAACTGGAGGATGTTAGAAACACACACACACACACACACACATACAGTTATGAACATGAGAAACATATTTCATAATGACTGGGACTTACACTGTCCTGAGACTCGAGGAGATGCACAATACTGGAGAGATCTGCTGTTAAACACGCAGTGTGTGTGTGTGTGTGTGTGTGTGTGTGTGTGTTTCATTAGAACAGGAAAACACAGATCAGCAAAGTCTGTAATATACGGTAGACTAATTAAAATGAGAATGTAATATACAGCTGTGAATGCTTTGGGTTTGATGTGAAGAGTTCAGATGCAAAAGCCTCTAAATGCCATTTGAAATTTTCTTCTTTAATGATGATTTTTATCAAACTTGTATATTTAAGTTAACTAATTTCACTAAAATGGCAATGATAATTACCTATTAATTGTTATTTAAGTGAAAATACTGAACTTAAATATACAAGTTTGATAAAAATCATCATTAAAGAAGAAAATTTCAAATGGCATTTAGAGGCTTTTGCATCTGAACTCTTCATGTTTCCGCGTGTTTGTTAGTCAATAACACTGTCAGTTTGTGATAGGAAATGTCTAAACCACTAAACCTTTCTCAATCACGTTACTCGGTTATAGAGTTATAGAGTTATACTTATAGAGTTATACTTAGAGTTATAGAGTTATACTTATAGAGTTATACTTAGAGTTATAGAGTTATACTTATAGAGTTATACTTAGAGTTATGCTTTATCCAATCCGCATTTCTTTATGAGAAGTGTTTTGAAACTGAAGTAACATTTATAGATCTTACAGAAGTCAGTTCTCAAGTTCACTCAGGTGTTTAGTTGTCTTTCGTGTCTCATTTATTTTGAACATTTTACCTCTGTTGTTTTATTATTACAAACCAAATCACTGTAAACACACTCTATAAAGCGCTATACAGACTTAAATCCTTATAAACACTATAGTATGCATCAGTGAGGAAGAATCAAACTCAGGAAAAATTCCCCTTTGGATAATTGAAGGCGTGTGTGTTTGTGTGTGTGTGTGTGTGTGTGTGTTGCGTCAAGCGAGCTGCGGGGGCGCGCCTAAAAGGCGAGGTCCGGGAACGCGCTAATAAAGTGTAGTTCAGAGAAAAGATCAAATCGCAGAGAGTTAGAGTTAGAGGTAGAGAGAGGTAGAGAGAGAGAGTTAAAGCGAAATGTCTCAGTTTTTCGTCGCAGTTTCTGCGGTTCTCCTGGCGCTCGTGATCGTGTGGATCTGCGGACACGCGCGGAGAAGGTGAGATCAGAGAAAGTTCATTCACTTTCACTCTTTCTGGACTTATTGCAGTTTTTCATAACTTAATGTGACATATACACATGTGAGAAGTGTGTTACATCTGCTCGTAATGTCACTGCAGATTTATATTAGATGTCACATTAACAGACGCGATTATAGCCTACAAAATATAGAATATTAATGCAAATATGGAACAAAAACAACAGCCGGATCACAATGTAGGCTGTGTATTAATAAAAATATCAGATCCTGCTCTAAATAGCTTCGTTATTTTTTTTTTTAGTTTAACTAATTTAATAATTTAATTATGATGATTTTTTTTTTTATTGTGATGGATTCACTTCTGGCAGTGAAATAAACATGTCTAACTTAAAACATTTTCAACACTTTTCAATAAATAATTTGAAATATGGATTAGGTTACTGTTGTTTTGAGATATTACAATCACGGAAGTAGACATTTCAGGTATTATTTCAAAAGTCATAGTTTTTGAAGGACACGGGCACAAAAAGACGCATATATGGTGTTTCAGAAAAATATTGATCATTTTAACGATATAGACTCTATTATAGAGGGCTTATTCAGAAACATAATAAATATGATATGTGATGTGCTGTCTCCATATAGCCAGAGCCGTTAAAATGTATTTTGTTAACACATTTAGCTACTTTAGAAAGCAAGTTCACACAGAAAACTCTTTCCTATTATAAACGCGAGATGAAGATCAGAAAGCACAACTTCTAGAAACACGTTTAAAAAAAAAAATTTTTTTTATTAAAGTTATAAAGTTAAATAAACTTATATTATCTTGAGCGTGTTTTTAGCGCGTCTCTTGAATCCAACACTGAATGAGTTAACCTGCAGTTCCTCCACTGGCCACTAGAGGCGCTGCAGAAGAGACTCACTCCCATAGACCCACATGTTAAAATGACAAATTTTACAGCAGAATAAAACATGTTTACAATCTGGTCCAAAAAGTGGTTTTGGTCTATATCGCTAATGTTTCCCTTCATGACGACTGTGAGGGGGTGAATATTTTTATAACTTTTATAATCAGTTTAAATTAAGCCTTAAAGTTCTGCATAATTAAGGGCGTGGCCACTTGAATGATAGGTGGATTGCAGATAGCAGATCCGCCTCGCTGCACATTTCCGTTTATAACGGTCAAACACACGTTAGTCTAGCGCGTTTACATTGAAAAACAATGGAAAAGTAGTTGTCGAATAAAAAAATTAAAAATAGCGTTCTGTGTGAACGTTGAGTTACGATCCTTGCACACCGAGTTTGAAGTTCACGTCCGAAATTTTCGCACATTAAAAAATAAATTTGACCTCTCGTTGTCAATCACGCTCGCACACCGCCTCCGAAACTTTCTTCCGTCATAGGAAAAATCGGATCGGGTTTGATTTTTTGCGTTTTTCGCATCCGTAGCACGCAGTATGAATGGAGTTTTGACAATTCAGAGCCACCGAATCACGAATACAAAAAAACGCATACGAAAATTTATACACGTAAATTTATAAATTGTGTGTGTGTGTGACTGCAGGCGCCCCGGGGAGCCTCCGCTGGTCTCTGGATGGATCCCGATCATCGGAGTCACTCTGGATTACGCCGCAAACCCTTTAGACTTCTTAAGAGAGACGCAGAAGAAATATGGGGATGTTTTCACGTGTGCCATTGCTGGGAAATACTTCACTTTTGTCACGGACCCTTTCTCTTTTTCCACTGTGGTACGGCAAAGCAGAAATCTGGACTTTAAGAAGTTTTCTCTTGGATTTTCTCACCGGGTAAGTGATCAAGCAAGCCTGGACTCCATTTGCATGTTTATTTGTAATCTATGTTTTTTTTTTTTATTTCTCGCTTTAGGAGACAAAAATGCAAAAATCTCCTTTTGTTCCCTTTAACAACAGAAATATTAAAGCCCCCCAGTAATTGTATCCCTTAAATCTCAAAATTGTATGAAGAGTTCAGTTGCAAAAGCCTCTAAATGCCATTTGAAATTTTCTTCTTGAATGATGATTTTTATCAAACTTGTATATTTAAGTTCAGTAATTTCACTTAAATAACAATTAATAGGTAATTATCATCGCCATTTAAGTGAAATTATTGAACTTAAATATACAAGTTTGATATAAATCATCATTAAAGAAGAAAATTTCAAATGGCATTTAGAGGCTTTTGCATCTGAACTCTTCATATATTATTATTATATATATTTGAAAACGTTTTTATCCTTGAAAAAAATTCTTCATGCCTTAAAATATCTTAAATGTAACTCGACACTATTGCCTCATTTATTATTCTCGGTTCTATGAATATGCAAATTAGCCCCGCCTCTACTCACTCACTCATTGATCTGATTGGTTACGAGGTCGTTTATGAAACACCAGTGATTTCAAAGCGTGTTTTTGGTTCACTGCAGTTTTAAGGAGGAAATACTCAGCAATGCTGTCCACTTATCAACTTACACACGGTGTGTGTTAAAGCGGATTAAACACACCACACACACACATAAACAACATTAAACACTGGATTTACACCACAGGGGGACTTTAAAGAAATTTGTGATTCTGCTTTCTAACATGAACACAAAAATGCATCTTAGCATGTAGACGTCTATGGATTATCTTAATTTACGTTCGTATTCCAACACAAGTCATTCAACTGTGGAAAGGTTGGAAAACACACCAGGGAATTCTCCTTTTAAATGGGATAAAGGGCATCAAGTTACTGATTACTGTTCTCCTGATAAGAAAGCATTGGGTTACAGACATAACCCGGCTCTCGAAGCATTGCACTCTGGGAAACGCTTCATGCGTGAGATCGATTACACCACGTCTGTCAGAGCTCATCACAAGATGCCCACGTTAGTGTGCTAGTCAACACATCTAAATAAGTGCACTTAAAGTCCCCTGTAGTCGATCCCTTAAAACTCATCTTTGATCACCAATAATGACATATTTAAAAATTTTTTTCCTTGAAAATAATTGTCCATGCCTTAAAATATCTTGAATGTAACTCGACCCCCTTCCCTCATTTAGTATGCATGGTTCAATGAATATGCAAATAAGCCCCGCCTCCACTCACTCACTTAAGCGGCTTTTTATGTTGTTAAAATACTGTCTGCAAGTACAGGTTTTGGAAAATCTACTTTTTAGATTTGAATACGCTGCAAGTAACATTCAACACAACTGAGCACTTCTTTTTCTCAAGGGAAGCTTGAACTGGACACACACACACACACACACAGAGCAATTTTCTTTTGTGCAGGTATAAAACGATAACTAGGCTACATTCCTTCTGTCTGAGCTGCAGTTTAGACAAGTTTGTTGAAGATTGCATGTCTAAACTAGTCACGTAACGCTGAGCTAATGAGCCGTATGAACACTGGCACCACAGTGACCTCTGACCTCTGAGCGAAAGCGAGAGAATACTATGCATTTCATTTAAATAAAGTAGGGGTGAGCGGGACACGAACTAACGCGAGGCTCGTTGTAACACGTTTAATACTTTGACGCTTGAGGAAACTTAGTGAATGTATTTACCAGTTGCCAAAATGTTAAAAATGTAGATGAAGTTACGAAACTTTTTTGGTTTCGTCGACTTACTTACATTTACATATATTCATTTAGCTGACGCTTTTATCCAAAGCGACTTACAATTGCTATACATGTCAGAGGTCGCACGCCTCTGGACCAGCTAGGGGTCAAGTGTCTTGCTCAAGGACACATTGGTCTCTGGACACACCCGGGTCTCTCACACCAAAGGCATGTGTCTTACCCACTGCGCCATCGCCACCCCGATTTTTGGTTTTATTTTATTTATTTTTTATTTTATTTTTATTTTATTTATTTTTTTCTCTTTCTCTCTTTTGTGTTACATGATTTATGACATGATTTCTAAATGACTGACCGAAGAAATAAATAAATAAATACAAAAAAAATAAATAAAAATACAATTTAATCATTAATAAACGCTTACGTAAATGTGCCAGTTTAGCCATCTTGGCTAATTTTCAACTGGGCAGATGTAATAAAACACATTCAGACTATCAACAAAACTTATACATACATTGAAACAAATTACATAGAAGCTCATAAAATACATTCAACAACAAATCAAACATGATTAAGATGATTTAAAAACTACAGAATATGGGTACACACTTGATTGTCCTTTAACCATGATTTTAATTTAATCTGTACATAAATCTGCATACATTTGTATCTCAGACTCGGTGCATACATTCGGGAGATCATTTATGTACAGGCTAAACAACAACGGCCCCAAAATTGATCCCTGAGGTACACCAATGTTACAATCAATGGCCGACGACACCTCATCGTTAACCCTAACCCTTTGTTCTCTGTGTTCCAGATTAGACTGCATCCATTTTATTACATTAGGACATTAAACATTGACAGTTTTTTTAATAGGACACCATGGTCCACAGTGTCAAACGTCTAGGAATATAGCCCCAACAACTAACTTTGATTTCACATTCTCCACAAAAAAGCAGTTTGCAGTTTCCGTTGAATGATTCGATCTAAAACCAAACTGCATAGGACGCAGTGTAAATGAGCTGTTACTAAGGTGGCATATCTCTACATATCTCTCAATTACCTTTGACACAATAGGTAATGTACTAATTGGTCTGTAATTACACACCTTTGAATTGGATCGGTGTTATTATAGCTGTCTTCCACGCTTTGGGATAAATTCCTTCATTAAAGGAGTAGTTCACTTTTGAAAAAACTTTTGCTGATAATTTACTCGCCCCCGTGTCATCTAAGATGTCCGTGTCTTTCTTTCCTCAGTCGAAAAGAAATTAAGGTTTTTGATGAAAACATTCCAGGATTTTTCTCCATATAATGGACTTCAATGGGAACCAAACGGTTCAAGGTCCAAAAGACAGTTAATAACAGTTTCAGATGCAGCTTCAAATGTCTTTAAGACGATGAATAAGGGTCTTATCATGCGAAACGATCGGTTATTTCAAAACTTATTCCAAAAATGTAACTTTTCTAAGGACAAATGCTAGCCTTGCTCTATTCTGTGAGGCGCATTTGCAACGTCACGTAATACGTAATTACGTTCAAAAGGTCACGGGCGACGGAGTCAGTGTTTACAAGTTGAACGCATAGTGCAAACTAACTCAAACGCCGTTTACAAAAAAAGGAATTAAAAGGAAAAACAACGATGTCGGACGATTTTGATTCAGTACTTCCGGCTACGTCGCCCGTGACCTTTTGAACGTAATTACGTATTACGTGACGTTACAAACGCGCCTCAGAGAATAGAGCAAGGCTAGCATTTGTCCTTAGAAAAGTTACAAGTTTTGAAATAAGCGATCGTTTCGCATGATAAGACCCTTATTCATCGGCTGATATCGTTTAAAGACATTTGAACAGTTTGCACTGAAACTGTCTTTTGGACCTTGAACTGTTTGGTTCCCATTGAAGTCCATTATATGGAGAAAATCCTGGAATGTTTTCATCAAAAACCTAAATTTCTTTTCGACTGAGGAAAGAAAGACATGGACATCTTGGATGACACGGGGGCGAGGAAATTATCAGCAAAAGTTTTTTCAAAAGTGAACTAATCCTTTAATGGATCTATTAATAATAATATGTGTTAATGGACTAGACAGACATTCATTAAACTCTTTCAAGAACGTTGTGTCCAGTCCATACACGTCTTTAGCTTTGGAAGTTTTTAGGGAACTTATTATTCTTGTCACTTTAGCTTCGGATATTTCGTGAATCTCAAATACAGGTTTATCGTAATTTACAGGCACCATGGGTAATGGATTGGTAGATTGGTTATGTATCAGTGATGATACAAAGTATGATACTATTTGAGCCTCATCTTGTGTAATACCATTATTTATATAGATTTCAAAGTGCTGTTTATGACCACTATGATGTTTTCCATGTCAGTCTCTTTATATTCTCCCATATTAGTTTGGTATTTCCCTTTCCTTGATCAATAACATTAAGATAAAAATTTGCTTTTGCTTTTCTAATCTCCTTTGTAACCTTATTTCGTAGTCCTACAAACTTTAGTCTTTAGTCAGTTGCTAATTTTGATTGAGTCCGAGTCTCGTCCTTCATCAGGTTATGCATGTCACTACTTAACCGTGGAAGCTCTTTTTGTTTTCCGTTGTCGGGTTTAGTTCTCCTTAAGAAGTTATTCATTGTCCGTTGAATTGTGGAGAAAAAGATCTGACAGTCAGAGTCGACATCAGAGTAAGAAAGTAGGCTATTCCTTGCATTTTCAAAGTCATTTTGTTGTCTCTTGGGTATTCTGAGGTGACTAGGCTTATTTACACCACAATTAGGACGCGTTTTTGACCGTTTCCTAACTCCTAGTGTCAAATTATGATCCGATAGCCCGGTAACCAAATTGAATGTTTTAACCATTCTCTCTGGTTTATTACTAAATATCAGGTCTATCAATGTTTTTGAACTCTGTGTTATTCGTGTCGGTCCCTTATGTCAGAAGTATCTATAATTCGTTTTAGAGCATTTCTTTTACTTTTATCTTCCCAGTTTACAGACTGATCTCATGAAGTAGCGTTTGCATGCCACGCCAATTCGTATTTCCATTTTTGCCGTGCTATCAAGACGCATAATCGCCTTTCAGCGTGTTTATGAACGCCGTTGACTTAACGTTATATAAATATATGACTTACCTCAACCCCGTCCCTAAACCTAACCGTCACTGGGGTTAATGGCATTTATCACTGGAGATTTGACTCCGTGTACTGAAACGCGGAATGACGCGGACGTTAATGGCGTAGACATACACGCATACACGCGGATAGCTCAAAATGCGTAGAGATAACACGCCACCTGACTCGTGAAAAGTCCTCTTACCGGCTCCCGCTTCCTCGCTCTCCCCCTCCCTCTTATTTCCGTCAACGCAGCCAACGTGACATGCGACAAAGCGGGAGCCGGTAAGACGACTTTTCACGAGTGAAGGTATTATTGCGCCAAGTTGAAGCGCTCTAAAGCACTTTTTATGGTATTCCGCCATACAATATAGTCATCAATTTTAAACGCTTAGAAAAACACAACGTTTTATTTTGTGTCACCAGCCTAGGTCGAGTTACACTAATCGAGTAACTGTGTTTAAATAGGGAAAACGAGGAAGTGTTTGGTCGCTTCTCTTTTGGGCCCATATTTAATGCACTGGGCTAAGCTAAGCGCTAACGTAGTTTTGCGGCAATACAGAGCGATAGAGTGCACGCACTGAGACGATGCATCAGCTCGTCTTAATTAAGGGAATAACGTAGTTTAATATGAAAACCCGGTGGAGTATCCCTTTAAGCTTTAATCCTTCTAATTGTATGTAAGTGTGAACTCGTGAACTCATGAAACTATAAAAGTGAGTGAAATGAGCTAATGAGTGGAGCCATCTACTGGTTATAGTGGTAGTTTCATGACATTTTCATGGTAAAAGTGTTTGTTTTCCACCATCCACTTGATCATGGCAGATTTTCCGTGTTTTACGTCTTAGTGAATATTTGCTGGTTATTTAAAATGATTCGAAAGTGATTGAACATTCAGGGATTGACTTGATAGGTAGTGTAGAACCTACTGTATTGTTCATGCTTACCGTTGTATACAAACAATATGTATATATTTGTAATCCCCCTGATGTTGAAATCGTAGAATCGTATAACATATTTCTTTTGACGAAACTCACTTCCGTCACTTTAAATAAAATAAATAAATGCAATGTAAACCTATAGGTTTGATCCTGATTTTCCTGTTTGTTTCTCTCTCTCTTTCTCACACACACACACACACACACAAGGTCTTCGGTCACGCTGACTTCAACGAACCGCAGTTTAGTGAGAGTTACAGGGAAGTTCACGGGCTGTTTCGACAGACGCTTCAAGGCCCGTCTCTACAGGAGCTCGGCGAGTCCATGATGTGCAACCTACAGTCGGTTCTGGACCGAGAGAACGAGTCCGTGTTGCGTAATCCACAGTCGGTTCTGGACCGAGAGAACGGATCTGAACACCAGTGGCTGGAAGAAGGTCTTCAGAGCTTCACGAACCGCATCATGTTCGAGGCCGGGTTCGTCACGCTCTTCGGGAGAGACCCGGGCTTTCTCCAGGCCAGCAGAACTGGCATGCGGGAGTTTCTGGCGTTCGATCACGCGTTCCCGTTCCTGGCGGCCGGCGTTCCCATCGGATTGATCCCGCGAGTGTGGAGAGCGAGAGAAGCTTTAGCCGAGGATCTCATGCATGATGAACTTCACCGACGGAAATGCATCTCGGATCTGATTCAGCGCAGAATGGAGGCTTTTGATCGCATGCCTCTGGACGAAACTGGAAAAGCACGGACACATGTGTGCATGTTATGGGCGTCGCAGGCTAATACACTTCCTGCGGCCTTCTGGAGTCTGTATTACACACTCAGGTAATCACCTGTGTTAGTCGATGCATGTTAAATATGTAATAGAGTGGCGAAGTTACGACGTCACTCTGTAGGCCAAAACGCGGAAGTGAGTTAGCATTTTAGCATTACGGTTCCCTCGCTCTAACGCCTATGGGATTAATCGCCTGAAATAAGGTCTGTGGTGACCAAACCTCTAAATATTTTCACGTTTTGATCTATGACATAGAACACACAGTTATAACCTGCTTGTGGTTTTTTAAACTTTATATAGGCTTCAAAATGTATAAATTTTGGATTAGATTATCTTGCTAGACAAAACGTGTGAGGGTCACAACCCTTTATTAAACACAGATCTTATTTTTTGCGATTTTCCAAAAGTCTATGGGGAAAATGCATTGCTTTTCGATCGAGCGAACCCATGCGCCGCGAGTTGTCCTACAAAGTGACGTCATCACTTCGACACTCTATAGCATTAATACTGACAATGAAATGTGTTTTACTACAAGCTCATCACTGATAGCAACACCAGAAAGTTTTAACGAATGATTGTAACCCGACACCCTCGCCTCATTTAGTATTCGCGGTGGTTCTATGAATATGCAAATGAGCCCCGCCTCCACTCACTCACTCACTCAGCTTTTTTTTGTCACGCCTTAAAATATCTTGATTGTAACTCGACACCTCATTTAGTATGCGCGGTTCTATGAATATGCAGATGAGCCCCGCCTCCACTCACTCAGAGATCCACTGGTTGGCGATCACACGTTGATCTGATTGGTTACGAGGTCGTTTGTGACGTCATAAACACCAGCGTGGGAGGAAATACTCAGCAATTCTGTCCACTTATCAACTTTATAAGTGATTAAAACACCACACACACACACAAACAACATTAAACACTGTATTTTCACCACTTTAAATCAGAACGCTAGATGTCTCAGACTCACTATTGGCCGTTTGATGATAGTGAACACGAATGGAGCGTAAGCCAGTGTGTGTGTGTGTGTGACGTGTGTGTGTTCTGAACCTCAGATCTGCGGACGCTCTCACCGCTGCTCGCACAGAGATCAACAGCGTTCTGTCCGGTCAGGTATTAACCAACCAGGACCAGCGAATCGAGCTTTCTCGAGAGCAGCTGGACTCCATGACTGTCCTAGGTCAGTGATTTCTTACTCTACTCTGGTTTCTAAGAAATGTTCACGTCTAATCATCATGATTACAGTGCATCATGGTCAGGAATGTCATGGAATTTTGGTTTCCGTGCAAAAAAAGACTAAAAAAGTTCTGTGTCTAAAATGAAACTGATTACCGATCTCTCGAGCCGCTGTCGCGGGAACTGGGGTAGCCGAATATTTGTAGCTCTTTTCAATTAAACGGATATCTGAGTGAAATAAATGTTTGTTTTTTCTAGAGAGTATAATCGAGGAAGCTCTTCGCCTGTCCAGCGCCTCCATGATGATCCGCGTCGCTAATGAAGACTTCACTCTGAAGCTGGACTCGGGTCAGACAGCGGATATACGGAGAGGAGATCACGTCGCTCTTTACCCGCAGCTCATACACATGGACCCCGAGATCTTCCCCGACCCCACAGTATGTGTGCAAACTTCTATCAAATACACAGTCTCTTAATCAATGAGGTTTTAGACCATTTATGTAATGTTGGGAAATGTGGTTTTTATGCATGGTTTGAGTTATTCGCTGCACTTCCACTGTTCTGACCAGCAGGGGTCGCCAGCGTTTCGTTTCGGTTCAAATCGTTTAAAGTTACAAACGCTTCGTTTCTCCGGTCACTACTGAGAACTTAGACGGTTGTAAATAAATGCATAAATGCAACGTTCTTCTGTTTCTAGGAGTTCAGATTCGGACGCTTCCTAGATGAGAACGGTCAACGCAAGACGCATTTCTTCAGGAACGGGCGGCGACTGAAGCACTTCTTGATCCCGTTCGGCTCCGGTGTCAGCGAGTGTCCGGGACGCTTCTTCGCGCTTAACGAGATCAAGCAGTTCCTGGCCGTGACTCTGTGGCGTTACGATCTCCATCTGTGTGACGCTGGTGTCCCGCTGGATCCGGACGCCCGGCGCGCCGGTCTCGGTGTTCTGCCGCCCTCGCGGGACGTCCCGCTCCGATACAGGAGGAGAACACACACCAAATACTGATGCACCTCTTGATGCTATTTCCATCAAGATGAGCATCATTTTTTGTTAAAGACCTTATATTGGCAACACAAGATTCCAGCTCTCTGTAAAGTCTCCTCCAGAACATCCCAAACACTTACACATTATACTGGAGAATTTCATGCTCCTCCCAATCATTCTTACACACTCTGAGCCTGATGAATCCTGGCTTTAGGGACACAACTGTCCCACATTACGGAGAAAACTGTCCCACATTAGGGACACAACTGTCTCACATTAGGAACACAACTGTCCCACATTAGGGAGAAAACTGTCCCACATTAAGAACACAACTGTCTCACATTAGGAACACAACTGTCCCACATTAGGGAGAAAACTGTCCCACATTAGGGACACAAATGTCTCACATTAGGAACACAACTGTCCCACATTAGGGAGAAAACTGTCCCACATTAAGAACACAACTGTCTCACATTAGGAACACAACTGTCCCACATTAGGGAGAAAACTGTCCCACATTAAGAACACAACTGTCTCACATTAGGGACACAACTGTCCCACATTAGGGAGAAAAATGTCCCACATTAGGGACACAACTGTCTCACATTAGGAACACAACTGTCCCACATTAGGGAGAAAACTGTCCCACATTAAGAACACAACTGTCTCACATTAGGGACACAACTGTCCCACATTAGGGAGAAAACTGTCCCACATTAAGAACACAACTGTCTCACATTAGGGAGAAAACTGTCCCACATTAAGAACACAACTGTCTCACATTAGGGACACAACTGTCCCACATTAGGGAGAAAAATGTCCCACATTAGAACACAACTGTCCACATTAGGAACACAACTGTCCCACATTAGGGAGAAAACTGTCCCACATTAGGGACACAACTGTCCCACATTAGGAACAAAACTGTCCCACATTAGGGAGAAAACTGTCCCACATTAAGAACACAACTGTCTCACATTAGGGACACAACTGTCCCACATTAGGGAGAAAACTGTCCCACATTAGGAACACAACTGTCCCACATTAGGAAGAAAACTGTCCCACATTAGGGAGAAAACTGTCCCACATTAGGGACACAACTGTCCACATTAGGAACACAACTGTCCCACATTAGGGAGAAAACTGTCCCACATTAGGGACACAACTGTCTCACATTAGGAACACAACTGTCCCACATTAGGGAGAAAAATGTCCCACATTAGGAACACAACTTTCCCACATTAGGGAGAAAACTGTCCCACATTAGGGACACAACTGTCTCACATTAGGAACACAACTGTCCCACATTAGGGAGAAAACTGTCCCATATTAGGAACACAACTGTTGGAACACAACTGTCCCACATTAGGAGAAAACTGTCCCACATTAGGGAGAAAACTGTCCCAAATTAGGAACACAACTGTTGGAACACAACTGTCCCACATTAGGGAGAAAAATGTCCCACATTAGGAACACAACTGTCCCACATTAGGGAGAAAACTGTCCCACATTAGGAACACAACTGTTGGAACACAACTGTCCCACATTACGGAGAAAACTGTCCCACATTAGGGAGAAAAATGTCCCACATTAGGAACACAACTGTTGGAACACAACTGTCACCACATTAGGAGAAAACTGTCCCACATTAGGGACAAAACTGTCCCACATTAGGAACACAACTGTCCCACATTAGGGAGAAAACTGTCCCACATTAAGAACACAACTGTTGGAACACAACTGTCCCACATTAGGGAGAAAACTGTCCCACATTAGGGAGAAAACTGTCCCACATTAGGGAGAAAACTGTCCCACATTAGGGAGAAAACTGTCCCACATTAGGGAGAAAACTGTCCCACATTAGGGAGAAAACTGTCCTACATTAGGGAGAAAACTGTCCCACATTAGGAACACAGTCAATGTTCCTATATTTCACAATATCTCACAGAATTCTGAAAAAATCACAAAAGAAAAAGTTACAATATTACTGTTTATAGGAGGATTAATAAATTTAACTACACTGTTTGTACATGTGTGTGTCTGTGCACTTTGTTTTTAAGTTGTGTGTGTGTGTGTGTGTGTCATGTTTCTTTGCATCATGCATTCATTTTACGTAGTATATTAGAAAAATACATTCTTAGAACATTATTATTATATTTTTTCCATCAGAATCAACAGATCAAGGATGTCTAAAATCACAACTAGCAAAATACACGAAATACAAAACAGACAAACAGTAAATAATCCTCCTCACACACACACACACACACACTCAGTGAGAGTTCTGCGCAGCCGCACGAGGGCGCTCGCGTGGTGATGACATGCGCTCGAGACGAGGAGGATATATTTCCCTCATCCAGGAGTCACACACACACACACACACACACACACACACGGACATCATCACATCCATAACCTCCGAGAACTAGATCAGCTGTCAGACATTCACTGCACTGTAAATTCACTGGACTCGCGAGCGAATGATTCTTCTGCAGTGTCAAGGTGAGTGAACGCGCATCATCATCATCATCATCCTCGCGAACGCGCTAACAGTAATGTGTCACATTCATAGCTATAATGTATCGTTATTGACTATCACTATAAAAGCGCTAAATGATCGAACTCTCCAACTCGACCTGCACATTCAAGAAACAAACGACCTGTTTGTCATCTAATATCTTTATTACTGTTGTGTTTGACATCGACAAGTGTGACGTAAGCTCGTAATGCGGAAACGTTGAAATAAATATATATATCAAACACAACAGCGGATTATTATTATTATTATTTTTGTGTTTAATTTATTTTGCTAGTTTATTATTACATGTTTTGTCTCTCAGCATTTCTTTAGGGAATAGATCTGGAAACGGGATAATAACCATGTCACTGTATCCATCTCTAGAAGACATGAAGGTGGATAAATTCCTGCAGGTTGGTCACACATGTATGTATATGTTAATTTATAAAAACCTTTTAATATAATATAATTTCTAGAATATGTTTTTCCCGTAGGCCCACAGCCCGTACGCGAGCCCATCAAAAGCTCTGGCTCTTCCTGAGCCTTCCCAAACCCAGAATGAGCCGAAAGCTGAAGAGAACGGTGAGAATACTGTATATATGAAGAATATTGCATATATAATACTTTATGATTACATGAGGCTTAAAGCTGAGCTTCAGTGAGTTATTGTTATTAAAAGTAAATAAAATGATGAAAATTAGACTGCTCTAAAATATCGCACTGGTAAAATTAGACTCGCCTGGGATTTTCGATCTGGTCCTGTTTGCAGTTTCAGTATTAGACTGATTAAATCATCAGATGTTCCTCCCGTATTTCTGTTTTCTGTCTTCAGGAGCTTCTGGAAGTTTATACCCGGATCTGAATGAGTTCATGGGTCTAAATCTCAATGCAAACGCTTTACAAACTCTTTCCTCTTCAGTCACTGACCGGACCAGTGCGGTGAGTGTGTGTGTGTGTGTGTGTGTGTGTACTTATTTCAGTCTGAGCTTCGGGTCAGTACATCTACCTTGGGTTGTTTTCTTATATGTGGGTCACTTTTAAATAGAAGATGACATCTTCTAAAAGATAGTCAACAAATCAAGTCCTGCAGTGCAAATAAGGCCTTAATGTGGTCCGCTTGTTTATATTCACTTTAAAACCAGTTCAATCTATTCAGACACTCTGAACATGTAAGATCTGCATGAATACACACACACTGAAGCAGATCTGGGGAGGGGGAGGAGCTCGAGCGATCTCATTGGCTGCCGGATCAGCAGAGGCCAATCAGCTTGTGTCATGCGGTGATGATGTGATTGCATGTAAAAGACGCCCTCTAGTGGCGATAGATGTTACCACACAAATGCCTAACCCTAACCCAACGCCTTTTTTAGGCTCTCGGTGGATCGAGCTGGACGCCAGCTCCTGTAACAGGAAGTGACACGGCGATCTGGAGGGCGGCTCCTGTAACAGGAAGTGACCTGGGCGTGAAGAGGGCGGAGATTCGGCAGGGCGTTCGGGAGGTTGTTCTGTGCAAAGACATGGACGGGAAGATCGGCCTCCGCCTCAAAGCCGTAGATAATGTATTGTTTTTACTCTTACATTTGAATTAATATAATTCATCAAACTTAATCATTAATCATGTCATTTTTCAAGTGTTCATTAGCTATGTTCCTTTTGTGATATCGCATAATAATTTGGCTGCTCATGAACCTATGGCGAAACAGCAAGACTGCGCGAGCCAATCAGGGCACAGCCTGCCGATCAGAGCGCAGAAGGGGCGGGGCATCTGCCAATAGATCCTTTTGCGGCGACGTCACAGTTACGTCACGGCACTAGCTGGAGGCGACACAAAGTGAAAAAACTGGAGGCGGCCGATACAAACCAGCACAGATTCGGCTACATAATAACGAGCTTTAATAATTGTTTCTATTATTAAATGTCATCTTGTTGTGTTGTTTGGTGCAAGAATTGATGAAAAATGAATATGTTGTATCTGGAACTTTTATTTCTAGAAAATATTCACATGATTAAAATCGCACTGTAATGTCGTGGTCTCGGCGCTGGCTCGGCAGAACTGTGGATCGTACACACAAGTCTTCTACAGGACCTTATAGGCATCTAAAGATTTATATGCCTCAGTTTCTCTTTACGATCGGTTTCTCTATAAGGTAGGTGTAGAAGTCAGGCCACTCACCCGAGGTAACGTACGTTAATCCTGTCAGATCGCGTGTAGGCGGCGACGGGTCGGCCAATCTGGATCCGTCCGTTAAAAATAACTTTTGTAAATAACAATCGCGGTCCTGGACAGTGAGTGACCTTACTTACACATTAAGATAATATCGGATTTTCTCCAGTCATTGTTAAAAAACAAGCTAACAATCCTAGCTAACTAGCGTTAGTGAATCGTTCTGCCTCCACCGAAGCTCCGCCCACAAAAAAACGTCACCGTGTTTACCTGAAAAAGGGTCTATAAAAGCAGCTCGTTTCCCCCTAGGATTCAGCTTTAAATGACTGAAGCGATGAACTACGCAACACTCGATCCGTTATCTCAGGGAACCGAGGTTACACTAGTCGTTTGCTTTCGAACGGTCTAACTAAGGTAGTTAGCTAATGAACCTTACTGTAAAGTGTTAGCGCTCTTAAAGTGTAGGGGAATCTCTGATGTGTGTGTGTGTGTGTGTGTTCAGGGTGTGTTTGTGCAGTTGGTGCAGGCGAACACTGCGGCAGCGTTGGCAGGGCTTCGCTTCGGTGATCAGATTCTGCAGATCAATGGCCAATCCTGCGCTGGCTGGAGCAGCGATAATGCACATAAAGTGCTGAAGAACGCCAACCCTGAGAGGATCAGTCTGGCTGTGCGGGACAGGTACACACACACACACACACACACCATGCGTAGAGCATATCTGCAGGTTTCAAATGCTCAATGCTGTTTTATTAATGAGGATCAGGTTGTGCTGACTGAATAATTCATGAGGAGAACAGAAGCAGGGAGTTAGCGATATCCAGCTGTGCGAAACATCGTTATCCGTCACACGGCGTGTCATAGAAATATAAACCCAAGTAGCAATCTTCAGGGAAAGGGGAGTAAATAAAATCTTAATTTGTTTGTAAGAATGGATCAGTTGAGGTTTCAGCGCCCTCTAATGTTCTTTTGCTGAAAGCACCAACAGAAAGTTACTTTTAAAATGCATTTTGGTTTTGGCTCAGTTAATTAAAAAATAATTAGGTTAGATTAATACTTTTTTTTGCACAAGCAACATACACATCTCCGCTACAAATGACCACTTAAAGTTTTTTTCTAGGACCTACCATTTTAGTACAGTTGGACTGAAAGTGACAGAAGTGCAAATGTTACAACTTAATTAATTGTAACACATAATTCAGTACTATTTTATTTGAATAGTTTTATATTGTTGTGCATCTGTATAGACATATCCACACATCCATCCCTCATCCAATCATCCTTCTGTTATGGATCAATATCATGGATAGAGACGTAGAAAAGAGCTGCTTAGTTCTGCAATAATAAATAAAATTATAAATATTGTAATTGCAATTAAATTAGATTTGTGTGTGGCAGCTGCATGTACAATTATTACTATTATTAATAATAATAACAGTAATTGAGCTTAAAATAAAAATTTAAAGGGTTTATTGCATTAATAACAGCCCATATTTTTAATAAATAAACAAGTTATCATTCATAGTACAATAAATTTTAAACATTTTAAATTCCAACATTGGGAAAGTCCAACAAAGTTAAATGTACACTCAAACCTGAAAAGTTGTGTGGCTTCGTTTTCATTTGATTATCATTGTACACTGTGTTACCACTAACCATATTTTAAGCCTAGCTAACAGTCGCTAGGAATTGCTGACGTGTTTTAAAACGGTGCTATGTTTGAGCCAACAACACAGTGATTAAGGCAATATAAAGTTAGATTTGGAAACGTACACCCAACTCGGAAGACTTTCATGGTGTCAAAACACTCTTTGTCCAGTATCTTCACGAAATATTATCAAAACTTTCTGCAAATTCGCGTGAGACCGTCTTCTGGCAGCGAGAGAAAAATAGCTGAAAGACGGCCGGCTTGATGCTGACGAACTATGTAAACGGTCCGTGTTACATTTAACATTGTGCCCCGCGCTCCCCTAATCTGTTACAATATTTTGTTACTCCCGAAAAAAGTAGCTATTTGCGCTACTTTTCATAGAAAGTAATGCGTTATTGTCACGGTTCTGTTATGTTTAGACTTTCCGTTTGTCATCAGTCACATGTGTTCTTTTGTTTGAATTTCCCGCCATTCTTTAGTTACCATGGTTACAGTCATTGTTGGTTCATTGTTATCGGCTGTGTTTCATTAATTTACCGTGTCTCCCTGAGTATTAAGGCCCTGTTTACACGAGAACGCTCGCGGGTGAAAACGTAAAAATATTTTATCGGATGTGCCTTTCGTTTACACGGCGACGGCGATTTTGAGGCTTAAAACGCAAAAAAGTGAAACCACCCTCCAGAGTGGAAATCTTAAAAACGCTCCACCGCCGCGTTCCCGTGTAAACGGTAAAAACGCAAAAGTCTGCTCGACAGTGAAGGTTGTACGCAGGCGCGCGGAGTTAGTGTTGTTGTAGTATGCACTCCTAGCCGCCTGAAGTGCATACTACTTTAAATTTCACCAGAGCGCGTCTAACGGAGAGCCTTGGCACTTCCTATTAGCCCCGTTGTGGATCATCCTGGTTGCAGTTCCATTATAATTCCACTGGAGGTGATCGCGGGCGAGAGCAGAATGAATGGGAGTCTATGGGGCTAAACAGCTAAATGTGTCTCTTTCACCTGTTTGTCGTGAAATTTACACAGATTTTGTTGTTGATTCCGCAAGTTCAATATAGATTATAGGCCAAAAGTCAAATGAACGAGTACTTTTGTCCTTTCGATGTCTTACAGGTTAGGCTGTTGTTGGCCAGAACACGCTAGCATTCTGCTATTGTGTGACGTCATCACATTTTTAAAACAGATAAGTGAACTTAAAAATGCAGTTTTCAGCTGAGTGTATTTTCTTAGCCCTCCCTTTTGAATGCAACTTTCAAATTACTTGACGAAAAATTACATCCTGAGAAAAGTGGGTTAAACCCCATTGACTCCCATTCATTCTGCACTCGACCGCGAGCGCCCCCGCATGGACAGAGACGCGTTACTGCAGCCAGTCCAGAACCCGGAAGTAACCAGCCAGTGCCGATTCTCTTCAATTAGACATTCTCTGATTTCACACACTTTTGCGCGCACAAAACGCTCGTCTAAACGCAAAATAAAAAGTGATGACGCAACGCCACATTTGCGTTTTCTTTTCAGAATCGTTTCCGTGTAGTTCATGTGTTTGTCGGTTAATGGTCTAGCTATCTTTCTTTTAGTAATGTAATGCGCGTGTTGGTAGTGAGCTGATAAAGCGAGCCCTGTCTGCAGGCCACTGGAGCGCAGCGTTACTCTCCACAAGGACCTGAACGGCCAGCTGGGCTTCATCTTTAAGAAGGGTCGCATCAGCTCCATCGTCCAGGACAGTTCTGCGGCGCGCAACGGCCTGTTGACGGACCACCAGATCTGCGAGATCAACGGCCAGAACGTCATCGGACTCAAGGTGACGCGCGCTTCACATCCGCTGGCTTCTCTCTTCTCCGACCACGTGTAACTTTTAATCTGAATTTTTATTAGGACTCCCAAATCATGGACATCCTTAACTCCAGCGGAGGCGTTGTCACGGTAACCGTCATGCCGGTGGTGATCTTCGAACACATGATGAAACGGTACGGGACGATCTGAGGTCTACGCGTTAGTGTCACGACGAGTGTGTTCTTACTGTTGTTTCTCTTTCTCCCGCAGGATGTCCAGCAGTATCGTAAAGTCACTAATGGATCATTCAATCCCTGAAGTGTGAGAAGCTTCGGAGCGAACTCGCATTCGCCCAATCGTCACGCAAAGAAATGAGATATTTATGGAAGCTTGTTTCCGCCATTGAATAAAAAATATAATAAAGAATTGTGACTTTTTATCTTACAATTCTGACTTTATTTCTCAGAATTGCGTGATATAAAGTCGCAATTGCGAGTTATAAAGTCAGAATTGTGTGTTATAAAGTCAGAATTGCGAGATATAAAGTCAGAATTGCGTGATATAAAGTCAGAATGTGTGATATAAAGTCAGAATTGTGTGATATAAAGTCGCAATTCTGAGAAAAAAAGACAGAAGTGTGACTTTTTTTCTCACAATTGCAAGTTTACATGTCGAAATTCTGACTTTCTAGAACAGATAATTCGCAATTGCGACTTATTAGGTCGAATTCTAAGGGGACAACTTTTCTCAGAATTGTGAGATCAAATTCTGACTTTATAACTCGCGACTTATTAGGCCGCAATTCTAAGGGGAAGAAATTCTAACTTTTTTCCCCCAATTCTGAGTTTAAATCTCACAATTCTGACTTTATAACTCGCAATTCTGACTTTATATCACGCAATTCTGACTTTTTATCTCGCAATTGTGAGAAAAAAAGTCAGAATTGTGAGATAAAAAGTCGCAATTATTTATTTTATTTTTTTATTCAGTGGCGGAAACAAGCTTCCATAGATATTTGCTTTATGCAAAAAATGACAAGTTTTTGAATTATTTACTCACATTTATGTTCTAAACCCTAAAGCACAGTCATATATTGTGAAATTGTGTATATTTTGAGAAGGTTTAGACGTGAACGTGATTAAATGTTGACATATATGTTAATTTATGGGCGAGTTAACCCTTTTAATTCTTCTCCTTCATCTTTAAATATCATTTCAGTTTCTCTCAATTCTTAAAGCATTCTGAATAATCATCGCCGATGCTGTGAATCAGTCATAATAATGCTGTTAAAATAATAATACTGTTTGAAAGCCATTAAAAACCTATGCAGTGCTGAAGAAACAGTAGATGGCAACTTTATCTTGAAGAGATAGCTATCCTAGCTGTCCCCTGTCTATGCTGATGTGTTAGTGTTCATATTTCTGTGGCTTTTGTATTTGAAACATCTAAATCCAGGTTTATGGTTTCTCGATTTAAGAATAAGTGCGTATCACGTTTGACCGTTAGGTGGCGCTGTTACCAAATGAATGGTATGGTCAGAACATGTTTAAGTGTGTGAGATTTAGCTTTGGATCATATCAGTTTGAAAACGAAGAAAGAAATTAAAGATGGACAGCAATTTCAACCAAATAGACCAGTTGAAGTAGAAGACCAGTTTAAAAAAAAGAGAAAACAACGACCAGTTTTATTAAAATAGGCTAAATTACCCAAAACCCTATTAGTATTTGTATATTTTATTACAATTTTATTAAACTTATCAGTGTGAAAACATCAGTATATTCAGGGCATGGTGCCGATGAACGATAACAATACGTTGATGCATTCATAAAATAGCCTAGTATTTTACGACAAAATTTTAAATGCCCAAATAATTGGGTTTTCATGTTTTATTAATTTTGGGAAAACCGTTCAGAAGTTATAAGCAAAAATAGCCATAGCCTATATATATATATATATATATGGCTATTTTATATTATAATATATATATATATATATATATATATATATATATATACTGTATATATGGCAGTAGTCGAAATTAAGTGTGCAGAACTTTCTTTACATGTTCTTTACCGAATTTGTTCATACGTTATTCGATAATGCGTAGCCTATTCTTATTAATAAGTATAATTATGAATTCTAGTACTTTAATATAACTCCATGGCATCCATAAAGTCATACTTTTTAACTTGGCAAGGCATAAAATCACGTGTGCATGACCAATAAACATACAGTGAGACATTAAGAACACAGCACTGTTATGGTCTTGACAATATCATATACAGTAACAAGTATGAAATGATTGTAATACTTTAAAACTGATCAAATTAGAGTTAACTTAATTCAAAGAATATGCTATATCCTGTCAAACTATATTATCAAATATCAATATAAATGGCAAATAAATGCGAATTATGTACAAATGAACCAGAAACATGTTCCCACATTTTCTGTAAGTTAATCTTGTTAGAAAAATGATTCTAATCTTTCCATCGAAAATAAATAAATAAATAAATACAACATTTAACTGTTATTTCAATACAACGATGTCAATTATTTTGTACTATACATTTCTTAATTATTTTTGGGAAACTCTTTCTCCTCAAAGTGAAAAGAAACCCAACTTTGAATTATTTCGGATAGAATTACAGTGTGATGTGTGTGTAAATGCCGAAGATTTGGCGAAACTCGTGCTTGAGGAAGAGGAACAGTAGGTGGCGGAGTGTGTGTGTGTGCTGGGAAAACACCAATTCTCAAAAGAAGAAGACGAGGAAGAGGAAGGGGGAAGAAAAAGATCATTTGGTCATGTCTATGGTCATGCAGAACTGAAACTCGTCAAACTCTTATCATGAAGAAGAAGAAAGCGGGTCGCAGTCTGTCCAGAAAAGGTAACGAACTCCGGATCTCGCGTCACACACACACACACACACACACACACACACGGGTGAATTCAATGAACGAGGCTGCAAAGATGGAAAGCATTATTACACACTCTTTCTGCCACTGAAGTCGAAAGTATTGCTGCAATATCACAGTAAAGAGTTATTACAGAGAGAGCAGTTTAACTCTTTAAAAAATAATAGACCCACTGCTTTAAAAAAAACATACAAAAACGTTATTATTAGCTCCATTTGAATGTGGGTACGTTATAAAAATGCAACATTTTGAGCAAAAAGCTGAGAAAATGGCATTTTGTCAGAGACGTGTGTATCGGATTCACTACGAGGATCACAACACAGGTGAAGTACATCGAGGTTATTTTGTTAAAAAGACAATAGACATGCATTACTGTTAATTAGCGTAATATTTATCTTATAGTTTAGTTTTTGAGGTGATTTCCCTGATTTAAACATGAACAGTAGGGCTTTTTACACTTTAAATGGTTAAACCTGGGTCATTCTAAACCCTAGGCAAACAGAATCGTGGGTTAACGTTCTTATTTGCATATTTGCGGTGTCAGTGTCATTGATTGGATGAAGGCAGCACGTGACCTGTTTACATAAACGCCGAAGCCCTGCGCGTCCTCTCTTACCAACTGTAATATCGAGTTTATAGTGAATGGGCTTTTTGGACTATACAAGTAAAAATTACTTCATTAAAATATTTGTGTTTTCTGTCAGCATTTGACATGTTTCCTCATCAAACGCTGAAACTACTTGCAGTGTTTCTGTGACTGTCAAAAGTACGTCAATAGGAGGCACGTGATTGGCTGTCGGTTGCTAAGGATCTTGTCATAACATTCTAACGTCACTTCCTTTCACAGTGTACAAGTTTGACGCTAATTTAAAAGTAGGGTTAGCACCGCTTTTACCCGGGGTTATGAAACTCTGCCTCGGATTAGGGTTAAAACTAAGGATGCATGATAGTATCGGTATTGGCCGATAAATGTTCATTTTTAATGTCATCGGTATCGGCCGATAAGAAAATTTGGTTGAAGAAAATAAAGCTGATTATTTCCTTCAGCTGAGACGCTTCAGATGCGCACTGTTCAACATTCAACAACTTCAAAAAAGAAAATGCAGTAAAGTGCAACGTGACTTTCTGTTTTATATTTTCATAAATATAAAGAATTATCGGTTATTGGTATCGGCCATCGGTGCGTCTCTAGTTAACACTGCTGTTGCTGTTAAACCTGCATTGTGGTGAGTAGTAGTGTGATAAGACGCAGTGTTCGTATTACAGCTAACGTTTTAGCAACAGACAAGCAATCGCGTACTCATATTTACGTTCTTTGGACAGTCACGTAACGCCTTGTATAATAAACAATTAATTCAGCATTTGGGAGTAAACAAGGCAGAAAATGCAACACTTTGAGTGAATAAATTCTTATTTTATGGTCCAGAAAGCCCTTTAATTCTAAACTCGAC
Source organism: Pimephales promelas (assembly GCF_016745375.1). The sequence goes on from NW_024121185.1 coordinate 446,937, forward strand.
AGTACAGACGGTAATGCGAGGACGCGCAACGCTTGAGGTTTTATGCTATCAGGTCTGCGTTCATTCAATCAATGACACTGACGCCTCAAATACACATATAAGAATGTTATCCCATGGTTTAGGAATCAGTGTGAAAACATCAGTTCATGAATACCCAGGATTAATTGTTAACCCTGAGCAGCGATTAAACCCAGGATTCGGTTAACCCGGGGTTAAAATGACCCGGGGTTAAAATGACCCAGGGTTAAAAATGAAAAAACATTTTTTAGCGTATTATTCCGCCGTGCAGTTGGTTTGAAGAACAATAAGAAAAACATTTCTTTTTATAAATTTATGAACATTTATTTTATTCTGGTTACGTAGTACTATTTTTGGTGTGAAAACGTTCTAAATTTTTTCACTATTTTGAAAATTTGCTGGAATAAGTTCCCACGGAATGCTGGGAAATGATTGGATGAAACGTTGAGAGGCGGGCCTAGCGAAGGGTCAATTGTATTAGTGTGTGTGTGTGTGTGTGTGTGTGTGTGTTTAGCTATAACTGTTGTCCCCATATGAGGTCCAAAAGAGGGTGTGTGTACAGCGGCACTAAAAATACCCAGGAGGCAGTGCATATATCGTGTGTCAGCTAAACCAGTGTGAAGTGCTTCATGTGAGCAGAAAAAAGCTTTGCTTTTCTTTTGCAGTTTTGTTTGCAAAAACTATAAACCCACAAGGATGGGCGAAACCAGTGTAGACGGAGACAAAACCACAGGTATAGTGCATGTTTGCTGGTGTGGTGTGAGCTAAATCTCGTACGGAGAGTGTAGATGTTGAACTGGTCTAAAGTTCATCTCTAGTGTGTTTGTGAGCTTGTTTACTCCATTTGCTGTTCATACATGCCATCGAGTTTTGCTTGTAACAACTCCTGTGTTGTTTTTACTCATGAACTGATTTCATTTGATAATTGCTTGTGTTTGGAGTGACTAATCATTGCGATACTAATTTTACCGGCCCTGTCAATCTTCTCAGGGTAACGCCCACATGTATGTAGCCACGCCCCTTTCGTGTTTAGACTAAGATAGAGCCGGTTACAGTATGAACATGTGTCTGTTAGTGCATTAACATACAGATGACCTTCCCACTCAAGTGTAATACAATCCCTATGGGCTATGGCTTTTTTTAACCCTTTGTTGCTCGTCTCTGCGAGTGAACCATTCCCTGGAGCTTTTTCATTTAGGTTTTGTACATGTACTTTCAAAGAATAAGCCAGAAGATCCAGTATTACCATTTACGTCATTTACAATAAACATCAATATTATAGGGTTAGTTCACCCACAGAAGACAACTGTCACCATTTTCTCGCCTCATGTCGTTCCAAATTATAAAACTTTAGGTTTTCTGATGGCTGACAAAACAATGAGATGCATGAAAAAATCACAGCCAATCAGAAGAGCGTGTGGGCGGAGTCTCTGTAAGCACACTGCAGTACTGCATATAAAATGTGGTTACTGTGAATGAAAAGGCTATCGGAAAAACACTTGTTATTAGGGATGCATGATATATCGGTATCGCCCAATAAATGTTCATTTTTAACGTTATCGGTATCGGCGTGATATATTAAAGCTGATAAATAATCTATTATTTCCTTCTGAGACGCTTCAGTTGCGCACTGTTCAACATGAGGGTTTTGAGTCGCTTGAAATATGATTGGAATCACTTCCGAAAAACATGTGTCATATCGGCTACATAAAACTTTCATGAGAATATTATAATTGTGTGTTTGAGACGTGGCTTTTAATGGTGAGACTTGTTTTTGTAATCAGGGTTTAAAAAAATTATATAAAAATTTGGGTTTAGATTTATCGGCCAATATATCGGTTATTCAAATATAAAGAATTATCGGTTATCGGTATCGGCCAAAATGTTCATATCGGTGCATCCCTGCTTATTATCTGCAGTGAAATGAATAGTTTGTAATTGTGTGTACTGTACTAAATTAAGAAATGCTGAAATGTTTTTGATATGTTGTGAGAGTTTTGAAACTTGAATTGTGAAAATAGTACCAAAGCAATTAAACTTCAAAGTAGAGCCAGACCGATATATCGGCAGGCCGATATTATCAGCCGATATCAGGCATTTTCCAGACTATCGTATCGGCAGTTATAAATAATATTTAAATAAAATAAACATAATAGTTATGTTACGTTGTTACAGTGTAGTTGACTGACTGTCCTTTTAACTTTTGACAATGTGACTGAAGTATTTCTTTAATAGCGCGTGACAGTTACAGCAATGAGACGCATCATCTCTCCTCGCCCTGTTATATTGAAAATGGATATTTTGCAATTTGCAGTATGATGTTATCTATTGCTAAATTATGGCTCATCATAGACTAGCTAACCACAAAGCTAGCTAATGCCACTATCATCTGTCTGTTCTGTTGTGACAATAAAAGAAACAAGTTTCTTTTTAAAATGCATTATCATATTATTTTAGTTAAAATTCATAAATAACTACAAAATAACTAATGTTAGGGAAATCTGTCAATGAAAAAAAAAAAAAAAATATCGGCCGAATATCGGATTTTAAAACCAAGAAATATTTGTATCGGCCTTCAAAATCCTTTATCGGTCGGGCTCTACTTCAAAGTAAAGTAATTTAAAGTATTTTATATTGTATTTGTACTTTATCGTTGCTGTTTGCCTGATTTAGTTTGGAACGACGTCACACCATTTCGTTCTTCGATTTCGTTTGAAGTATTTCTGAGCCTTTAGTTCATTCATATTGAACTTGGAAGGACATCTGACAGATACAGTAGTTTACACTGTTACGTGTAGCATCTGATTGTGTGTGTGTGTGTGTGTGTGTGTGTGTCCTCAGAGTCTCCGGTTGGGAACACCGTCACTAAGAGTGCGGGAAACTCGTTCTTCAGCTGGCTGTTGGTTCTGGCTCTTCTCGGCGCTTGGCTCTCTGTGGGAATCGTGTGGTTCGACCTCGCCGACTACAACAGTGTGGTTGGTTAGTACCTTTAAAACACATTTCTTTTTTATTTTCTGAATACTTAAATTCCTGCTGTAGTTGATCATTTTAGCCCTCAAAACTCATCTTTGATTAGCAAAATTACATATTTAAATGTTATTTCTTGCATGTAACTCGACACCTTATTTAGTATTCGCAGTTCTATGAATATGCAGATGAGCCCCGCCTCCACTCACTCACTCAGCTCAGAGGTCCACTGGTTGTGTGTGTTTATAAGATCTAATAGTCTAACAGAGAAAACACTAATCCAGACCGGCCTAAAACGCCAATATCACGTTGCAAACGTCCATGTCACAATGCGAAACATTAGCGTAATGCCACCGAAAGGCAATGCGTAGCCGAGTTTGTATGCGGAAGGTTTGGCCACAAGAAAATGGACGAAATTAGGAATCAGTGATTATGATTTATTGAGTTATTCGATTATCTTGTGTGCAGTGTTCAACAAGTGTTTTCTTCACTGAAAGGTGCGCTTGGAAGAGTTTACGATGCTGACGGCGATGGAGACTTCGATGTAGAAGATGCCAAAGTTCTGTTGGGTGAGTGTGTGTGTGTAGGTGTTTCCCCTTCATGTGTATTTAAGGTTCTTTCACACGTTCACACACACATGTGAGACAAGGAAGTGGTCTAACCATGAGCTCTTCCGCTGTTGTGTTCGTGATCTCGCAGAAGTGATGCTTTGAGGTTTCCTGTCATTTGATGTTGTTGTCATGAAGTACTTGTTGGTTTTGTTTTTGCGAGGTAAACATAAAAATGGTCAAATCTGCGAGTGTAATGCACATTTATGTCAGTTGTGAAGAACTTGGCTCATATACAGTGCTGTAAAAATGAAGGAGGTTTGCGTTCATTAATCCGTCTGTGTGTTATCTGTAAACCTTCTCCTCTTCAGAGAACACTACTGTGGCGACTAAGGACAAAACCTTGAGAAAAAACGTTGCGCCGGAGGAAAACCGTGTCCAAGCTCACTCCAAGAGCTCATGTAAAGATAAAGTGTGGCTTCTGTGTGTGTGTGATTGCTCTGAGAAAGCTGAGTTGTAGCATGTCTATTAGGGCTGGGTATTGAGACAAATTTCACAATTCGATTCGATTTCGATTCGATTCAATATCGATTATTTTGGATATCAGTTACAATAAATGGCCATTTTTCTCAAGGGAATCAAATCTCTTAACTGCTGTAAACTATGGTCTATATAGTCTAGTTGTAGCCTATAGGCTTCAGTAGCCTAATATGAAGGTAACAATGAACTGTTTTGTAGCTATACAAACACTTAAATTACACTTTTATTTATTTTTATAATAAGAAGATTATATGAAATATAAACATTTAAATGGTGTCTGTCATAAAAAACTTGCCATATTTATTCAAATATGCATTAAATATTGAAGAACACTAACGAGTGTGGACTAACGAGTTGATGTGGGTTTTCTGAGGTAAATATGACGATGACATTGATTACAAGCTGTTTAACTGACGTCTTTCCACGGTTGAAACACAGATTGAGGGAATCAATGTGACATGATCCGGATTTCGATAAGTTGTAGTCTATACTTTAACACACTTTCAGATGCTCAGTCATGTTTATTTCGCGCTGTGACTGGTATTATTAACCCGGAAGTGAGATCAGCGCTGCTGCTTCTCAGAGCGATCTTACACCAAAACGGCAAAACGCTAATTGTGTTTTTGAATTTCTAAAGAAAATGGACGTAATTTGAAAATTGAGACTTTGTTTCATATCAATAGTAACAAAGGACAAAGATTATTGCGATTTGTTGGATGCGCGCAGCCGCGATACAATCTCTCATTCATTCAAATGAAACAGGATGACTAATCGATTCTTGAGATTTAAGAATCGATATCGGTTTGTAAAAATGAGAATCGATTAATATCGAGAAATCGATATTTATTACCCAGCCCTAATGTCTATGGTTGTATGTTGGGAGGTGTGTTGCTCGAGGTCTTAAAGAAGCATTTATCCTGACTTGGCTTTCGGCACCCACGCTTGACCGAAGTGTGTTCATCATGTGAATTATTAAGCGTGACTCCTGGTCCTCATGTAACGCATCAGTGTGTGGATCCCTGAATGTTGCAGAGTTGATATAGAGAAGCTTGTGATGTTGAAATGCAGTGTGTATCACATACTATACTAATACTGCGCTCATCAAGTGCTTGTTTAATCTCCGTAAAGATCAGAATGTGAAATGTGTGTATCTGATGATTAAGATGTCGACTCAGTGCACGCTATAGAGAGATTTGAGGACGTGTAAAGTCAGATAAACTGAAGTCTGAAGCCATTCACTGTTTGTCCTTCTTTCAATGCAGATGAGAGACCGAAAGAAGCGGGGTTAAAAAACGACAGAGGTACTTCACATGAGTTCTGGGTTATTTATTTATTTTGGATGTTTAAACTCTTACAGTCTTTAGGGATACTAATGAACACTTAAAGCAATAGTTGACCCCAAAACATGATACGTATATCATGATTTACTCATCCTCACACACATATGATCAGTGTTGAGCTAATGTAGTTTCATTCAATAACTGTGTAAAGATCATCAAATATGAAATGATTTCATTCAGTTCTGTAGAAAACAGAAACTGCGCTTCAATTTTCCTTCAAATTGCGAAGTTTGAAATTGCGAATTGACACGTACATTTTGGGAAAACTTCCATATATTGCAAAACTGTTTTTACGCTCGTATGAGGTGCTTTTCAGGCAACTTGACACAGGAATATTTTACAAAATTGCAAGTGAAGTTGTCTACACTGCTCAATGAATCTCTTATTTACATCATGTCTGTTCTTTGTCGGTTATAATGAGAGGATTCTCGGTTGATTAATCAGTTATCGGCCAGCGTGGGCTAACAGAGTTATCGTTATCGGTTCACCTCTAGCTGTTTTAGTGGAGCATGTGTTCTCAAACTTTGCCACATTTACACGTCTTCGTTCGAAGCAGAAGTGCAGGTTGTCATTCACTGTTTGTCCTTCTTTCAACGCAGATGAGAGACCGAAAGAAGTGGGGTTTAGAAATGACAGAGGTATTTTGCATGAGTTCTGGGGTTGCTACACAATACACTTGCTTCAGTGCGGCTTTTTGATGGCATGCTTTAATCGACAAATCTGTTGTTTATGCTGTTCTGGTTTATTTATTTATTTCATAGTTTAGTATGTTTAAACTCTTACAGTCTTTAGGGATACTAATGTACACTTAAAGCAATAGTTGACCCAAAAATTATAAGTATACCATGATTTACTCATCCTCATGTTGTTCCAAAAACCTATATAACTTCCGTGTGACATAGGATACTTATTATATTTTTTGTGGATGTGTGTGTGTGTGTGTGTGTGTGTGTTTGCGCACACCATTTGGACAAAAGTATTGGGACACACCTTTGATCAGACCTATCGCCATAGGTATATAAAAGCATCTAGCCATGCACAATGACAACTACTGTAAATAATGGTAAGAGATTTAATGTTTTGCACAAATGTTTGAATATATAAATAAGAAATGTTGGGAAAAATGCAATGCTACTTTTAAACATGCAGCCACCAGTGTTGGCATTGAGTCATTGAATCCTTCATTCGACAGATTCGTTCAAAACGCTGAAGCATTTAGCATTGAGTGTTGTTTTGAGAGTGCGCAGTAGTTGTGTATAAATATATATGCTGCGATTTTTCAGCGCTACACTCTAGAATGTTCAATACACAGGCCGCAATGTTATAATCCATATTAATGTATTTAAAATGTGATGTCATTAGTCTCTGGAGTCCTCAATACTTTTGTACGTCAAATGATCACAAGCATGCAATTTTACCAAATGCATTATTTGAATGAATTTCAAATTAATCACATTTTACAAATAATTATTCTTCAATAAAAGCCAGTACAGACTTCAACTAACATTTAAAATCTTCTAATTGCTTGCATGTTTTTTTTTAAATATAGACACAAAAAAAAATCAGCAAAAAATTGCAAAAATTGAACTAAGGGTACAGAGAGATAAAGTGAATTCTGAGATGCTGTTGGAAATTGAATTCAACACCCAAACAAACAATTTTGTGAATATATGCTAGATATCAGCTCTTCGTGTGTGTGCTGAGAAGAAACATTGTGTTTGTACGTACTCTTGCCTGTGCAAGTAGAAAAAACAAAGTGGGTTGGACTGAACCACGGAGCACAAAGCAATAGGTGGCGATTGGGGAGGGAAGATGGAGCAAGCTTGACGATGTTAGAAAGAAAGATGGCTGATGGCTTTAACATGGAGGTCTATGGGATTGACTCTCTTTAACATGGAGGTCTATTGGATTGACTCTCTTTAACATGGAGGTCTATGGGATTGACTCTCTTTAACATGGAGGTCTATGGGATTGACTCTCTTTAACATGGAGGTCTATGGGATTGACTCTCTTTAACATGGAGGTCTATTGGATTGACTCTCTTTAACATGGAGGTCTATGGGATTGACTCTCTTTAACATGGAGGTCTATGGGATTGACTCTCTTCTGCAGCCGGTCTCTAGCGGCCAGTAGATGAATGGCAGTTTAAGTCACTTCCGTGTTGGTTTCAAGAGAGAGACAGGCAGGTTGCCGCTTGATCCAACCCCATGGATTTAGATCCTAAACGGCCTTTAGCCGCTGAACGGGTGCTCTCTATGTTGACACAAGGTCTTCCAACTGAAATTCAAGAGATCAATGGGAGTGCAAGGGCTTCTTCTACTAGGAGTTTGTATGCCCTTAAATGTAGGGTTTTGCCTCTTGGTGCAAATCCTGTGTTGAGAACCGGCGGTTGTTGAATCACAGCTAATTTGACTATACTTGCATACACAGTGTGAGCTGTCCGATTTTGGTAGGGGTTTGTTTGTTTGTTTGTTTGGGTGTCAATTTTTTAAATATCAACAGTATTTCTCAGAAATCACAGAAATTACTGTCCATTAAGAAACTGATTGAGCTTTTCCCCCTCGCATGAATCATGAAAGGTAGATAGTTATTTAGATACTTAAGGTTAAGTCATATAATATGTATGTTTGCATGGAAGACGAGTGATGAGCCGTCTGAGATGTGAACTTTTGTCCCACTCATTCTCAGAACATCCTACCAGAGATGTTGGGCGAAAGCTGAAAGCAGCTCTGAAGGAGCAGCTACGAATGATTCACGAGAAGATTGAAGCCAAAAAGATCGCCAAACTAGCCCTTGCTGAGGTCCGTAGTGTTTTGGCTCAAGAGGAAGAGGAGAGACAGGCTACTCTTGCTGCTAAAAAAATCAAAGAAGAGGCAGAAGCTAAATTACAAAAGGAACGGATACAAAGAGAACAAGAGGAGATACGAGCCAAGGAGAAAGCAGAGAGGGAGCGAGTGGAACAAGAAAATCTGGCCAAAGAAAAAGCAGAAAAAGAAAGACAGGAGAAAGAAAAGGAAAGAATTGAGAAAGAAAAGGCAGAAAAGGAAAGATTGGCCAAAGAAAAGGCGGAAAAGGAAAGAATTGAGAAAGAAAAGGCGGAAAAAGAAAGAATTGAGAAAGAAAAGGCGGAAAAAGAAAGACTAGCCAAAGAAAAGGCGGAAAAAGAAAGAATTGAGAAAGAAAAAGCAGAAAAAGAAAGAATTGAGAAAGAAAAGGCGGAAAAGGAAAGACTAGCCAAAGAAAAGGCAGAAAAAGAAAGAATTGAGAAAGAAAAGGCAGAAAAAGAAAGAATTGAGAAAGAAAAAGCAGAAAAAGAAAGACTAGCCAAAGAAAAGGCGGAAAAAGAAAGACTAGCCAAAGAAAAGGCAGAAAAGGAAAGAATTGAGAAAGAAAGGCCGAAAAAGAAAGACTAGCCAAAGAAAAGGCGGAAAAGGAAAGATTGGCCAAAGAAAAGGCGGAAAAGGAAAGAATTGAGAAAGAAAAGGCAGAAAAGGAAAGACTAGCCAAAGAAAAGGCGGAAAAGGAAAGAATTGAGAAAGAAAAGGCAGAAAAGGAAAGATTGGCCAAAGAAAAGGCGGAAAAGGAAAGATTGGCCAAAGAAAAGGCGGAAAAGGAAAGAATTGAGAAAGAAAAGGCAGAAAAAGAAAGACTAGCCAAAGAAAAGGCGGAAAAGGAAAGATTGGCCAAAGAAAAGGCGGAAAAGGAAAGAATTGAGAAAGAAAAGGCGGAAAAGGAAAGACTAGCCAAAGAAAAGGCGGAAAAGGAAAGAATTGAGAAAGAAAAGGCGGAAAAGGAAAGACTAGCCAAAGAAAAGGCGGAAAAGGAAAGATTGGCCAAAGAAAAGGCGGAAAAGGAAAGACTAGCCAAAGAAAAGGTGGAAAAGGAAAGAATTGAGAAAGAAAAGGCAGAAAAAGAAAGACTAGCCAAAGAAAAGGCGGAAAAGGAAAGATTGGCCAAAGAAAAGGCGGAAAAGGAAAGAATTGAGAAAGAAAAGGCAGAAAAAGAAAGACTAGCCAAAGAAAAGGCGGAAAAGGAAAGATTGGCCAAAGAAAAGGCGGAAAAGGAAAGAATTGAGAAAGAAAAGGCAGAAAAAGAAAGAATTGAGAAAGAAAAGAAAGTAAAAGAAAGATTGGCTAAAGAAAAGGCAGAGAAAGAAAGAATTGAGAAAGAAAAGGCGGAAAAGGAAAAAATTGAGAAAGAAAAGGCAGAAAAAGAAAAGGCAGAAAAAGAAAGACTAGCTAAAGAAAAGGCAGAAAAAGAAAGAATTGAGAAAGAAAAGGCAGAAAAAGAAAGAATTGAGAAAGAAAAGGCGGAAAAGGAAAGACTAGCCAAAGAAAAGGCGGAAAAGGAAAAAATTGAGAAAGAAAAGGCAGAAAAGGAGAGAATTGAGAAAGAAAAGAAAGTAAAAGAAAGATTGGCCAAAGAAAAACTTGAGAAAGAAAAGGCAGAAAAAGAAACAATTGAGAAAGAAAAGCCAGAAAAGGAAAGACTTGAAAAAGAAAAGCCAGAAAGGGGAAGAAAGGAGAAAGTAGATAAAGAAAGAGAGAAGGCACCAAAGGAGAAAACAGAGAAAGAAGTAAAGGAGAAGAAAATGAAGGAAAGAGAAGACGTGAACAATAACAAACGAGAAACGGTGGCCAAGTTAAATACAAAAGCACATGGACAGAAAGTTGATGAATCCGAAAAGGAAAAAGAATCTGTGGATGAACAGAACACCAAAGAGGAGAAAATATCCACCCGTGGTTTACTTAAATCTTCAAACAAAAAAATCAAGAAATAAACAATAGTGGACGGCCATAACTGAGCTTTAATTTAATTCAATAAAGATAAAAACTCCTAGTGTAATGAGCCGGAACTGTTGGGAAGTGAACGACTCTAAAGCAAGACGGTGTAGAAATGAAACTCTACAGCGCTAAAGCTGAGAGGAAGAAGTCGTAACCCAAGTGTCGAGTCTGATTCGTCTCAGCCAATCCGCTCGCTCCGATTAAACGTGAAGTCTCCGATCCAAGAGCTTCAGTCCTACATTTAGTCTGTTACATAAATATGTGTTTAATAGATTTAATTTGTGAATATTTATGGTTTCCGTTTATTATTTTGTGTCAGATAAAAACTGCACTAGTTGCAAAATTAAATATCAACTGTAAGGTTATATATTTAAAAAGATTATGCTCTTCGCTTAAATCCAGTTAGATACTTTTTATTTGCTAACTACTTTTATTTTGACAGTACACGGATTAGGTCTCTTACTCGTGACTGTGTTTGGGGATCGAATCACAATCATGACTGGCTTCCTCAACCGGCGGTCCGTGTTTCCCCTGTTGTACGGTAGGGGGCGCTGTTACACATCTTCTGGAAGAGGACTGAATCGCCAGATCCAAAAACAAGCGAAGAAGCAGAAACAAGCGATAGATGCACATGTCAATTAAAACGTGGGATCATCCAGCATTCAACAGCGTTTAAATCAGCATTACAGAACGAAGTGTCGAACTCATGAAGGGTTAACGACTGTGAGGAGTTGATGGACTCGTTCGAATCCCATCCCAACTTTATTTATTTTATTTTTTTGTTGCTTTTTTATGACATTTACCTAGTGTTGATTAAAAAGAATGCATAATCGAAATGTCAGTGCTGGCTGGCAACTTTTTTTAAAAACGCCAGCAGGTAAAGTGTTGATAATTTTCATAATATATTGTGTTTGTTACAAAAAATCACTTTCCCAGACTGAGATGGTTGTTTATGGGCATAGAAAGCTCAAATCTGTGAAGTGACTTGAAATCCTACGAAGCTCCTGGAAGGACATTGTGGATTTTAGATGTAGAGTTTAGATAAAATTTAGATAAAAATATGTTTTTAAACTTTTACGTTGCCTTGAAACTTGCTGTTCGCTTGAAAATCTTTTGCGTTCGCATGCAAATCTTTTGCGTTCCCTTGAAAAACTATATGTTTGCTTATACATCTTTTGCGTTGCCTTGAAAAACTTTGCGTTCGCTTGTAAATCTTTTGCGTTCGATCTTTTGCGTTCGCTTGCTAATCTTTTGCGTTCCCTTGAAAAACGATATGTTCGTTTATACATCTTTTGCGTTCACTTGAAGATATTTTGTGTTCGCTTGTAGATCTTTTGCGTTCGCTTTCAAATTTTTTGCGTTCCCTTAAAAAACAATATGTTCGTTTATTCATCTTTTGCGTTCCCTTGAAAAACCTTGCATTCGCTTGCAAAGCTTTTGTTCGCTTGCAAATCTTTTGTGTTCATTTGCAAATATTTTGCGTTCCCTTGAAAAATGATGTTCGTTTATACATCTTTTGCGTTTACTTGAAAATCTTTTGCGTTCGCTTGTAGATCTTTTGTGTTCGCTTGCAAATTGTTTGCCTTCCCTTGGAAAACGATATGCTCGTTTATATATGTTTTGCGTTGCCTTGAAAAACTTTGCGTTTGCTTGCAAATATTTTGTGTTCACTTACAAATCTTTTGCGTTTGCTTGCAAATATTTTGCGTTTGCTTGCAAATATTTTGCGTTCGCTTACAAATCTTTCGCGTTCACTTGCAAATCTTTCGCGTTCACTTGCAAATCTTTCGCGTTCACTTGCAAATATTTAGTTCGCTTGCAAATTTTTTGCGTTCGCTTGCAAATCTTTTGCGTTCGCTTGCAAATCTTTTGTGTTCGCTTGCAAATTTTTTGCGTTCCCTTGAAAAATTATGTTCGTTTATACATCTTTTGCGTTCCCTTGAAAAACGTTGCGTTCACTTGAAAATCGTTTGCGTTTCTTGAAAAAATGTTGCGTTTCCTCGCAAAACGTTTGTGTTTTCCCTTATAAACTTTGTTCACTCACAAAAGTTTTGCGTTCCTTTGAGAATTTTGGCGTTTGCTTTGAAAAAAAATGCAGGCAAAAATGAAGCTTTTTAGCGTAAGTAAAACATTTCACGAGAGAACTCAAAAACAGTGACAACATTTTTGCTCCCATCATATTTCTTCCATCACGGGTCCCTTTAGTGGCTCTGTAAGATCTTGTAATAGGAGTTTTGAAATTGCATTTGAATCTAAAAGATCATATTTCAGTACGTTTTTCCGTCATTTGAGTTAATGTTCACTCTTTTCTCATGAATGCAATTTTTGTATATAAGTATGAATTGTGTGACTTCCCTGTGTGCGATTAGTGGGCGGTTTTAACCTGCATGTCCAATAATGTGTAAAACACGCGTGTTATTTCATGTGCCTTAAGTCCAGAACCACGACGAGATGCGATAACTCAATTTATTATTCATCTCTTCACACTGACAGCTGCTCTCAGTCGTTGTTGAAGAGTTCCTTTCACAGTGACCGTCTGTCCTAAAGTCTTTAATTTGTTAGGCTAGTTCTGCTTGTGTGCGGTATGAACTCAGTCTGTAATGTGAAACGCATCAGTTCTGCTGTTTCTGAGCGAGGGAACGCGTGTAAAGTCACATCCAGGATCAAGCGTTTAACATTTGCTTTCATTCATTCAGTGGCGAGTGTATTTATAACCTGCTTTCTTTCAATCAAATTTGCAGATCAGAATTTGTCTGCAAAATTTTTTACTTATAGTTGTTTTATTTATATGTTTACGGGTTTTGTCACCCAGAATAGTAAGATATTGATCCTATCATCAGTAGTTCTTTGGTGAATAAACATTTATTGTTGTGTGAAACTTTAACTGTGTTAATCATATAATGCCAATCAGGTGTTTAGGTGTTAAATTTGACGTGTGTAATTTCTTCACCACTTGATATATTCTATGATATGATGTATGATATATCACACCAGATATGTTTCATTTCTGACTGCTTCAACACACAGCAATGCTTCGCAACATTTGAGAGAGATCAACATGTGAATGACTGAATTATAGTGCATATTTATGTGGGATATGAGAAAGTAATTCTCATCATTTTTATGTGTTTATTAAGTGTTTGATGAAACTAAGCTGTGGTTAAATATTCTGAGAATGTATCAAGGTATCCGCCTCCAATAAATGTGAATTTTTCTCTTATTTTAAATTTAGTCGATCTGTTTGAAACACAGTCGTGTGTGTGTGTTCGCGTGTGTTCTTCTCACAGTTCTTTTTTATTCTCTTCCACACAAGATGAATAGTAAAAAAAAATGCATTTTATGTAAAAAAAGGGATTCATATTTACATATTTAATGACAATTTATGTAACGTATGTAATTTATATTTAACAATTTATTAGACGTTTTTAAATGATTTTAAGGCAAATGCCTTCAAATATCTTGACTGTAACTTGACACCCTTGCCTCATTTAGTACCACATAGAGATAGACATACAAACAATATTAACTCACATTCATCACAATATTAAAATATGGATTTTTAAAAGTTTTAAATACATCTAATGTGAGTTTGAATGTCAAAATGCATGACCTTTACTGCCGTACTGAGTGATTATGGATAATTCATACATTTAAGAAAACAGGAACATTCAAACTGTGAACAAACAATGAATTCCATGACAAAGAGGGTTTTAGTCATAGATTTTTGAGACTCCACCCACACGCTCTTCTGATTGGCTGTGATCTTTGATTGATCGGTTCGCATCACGTTCAGTGTTTGTATTGTGTCTGATTTTACTCCACATCCACACAGGTCTGACCGAGAAGCCGGGTCCGCTGGCATCAAGCAGGAACGCCTTAGAAGAACAAGGTAAGGAAAACGGGGACCAGGGTATATTCTCACACAAAGTATATATACGAGGTCTCAACGTGTCCTGTGTTCAGGTGCCATTCAAACAGGACACGAGCAAACCCTAAAAAATAGCATAATACACTGTAACATATAAAACATAACTCCCCGTGCGTCAGAAAGGAAAGAAACCAAGTCTCCTCAGAAGGATTTATAAACTTTTGAATGGTTTTGACTTTGCTCTCACAAAATATACGTATTTTAGCCATTATCGGCCAGATCCAGTTAATTAAAGTAAGTTGAGCTGATTCACGATGAATTCCCTTATATCTTTGCAACGTTTTTTTTGTGCTGTGATGCTTTCGAGTTGCTTGAAATATGATTGGAATCACTTTAAAAAATGGAAAATACAGTAAAGTGCAGCAAGTCTGTCATATCTGCTATATAAAATTATATTGAGAACATTATTATGATCGTGTGTTTTAATGGTGAGACTTTTGTTTTTGTAATCGGCTCTCAAGAAAGATTTATTGGCCAATATATCGGTTATTGGCTTTCAAATATAAAGAATTATCTGTATTGTCCAATTTTTTTTTTTTTATATCGATGCATCCCTACTGTAAACTTAAGGACCATCTACCCCAGGGATGTATTTATGGCCAGTTGAAACTGCTCTTGTCCTCAAATCTGTTTGCTGTTTTAATTTAAAGTACAAATGTTGTTTTTGCGTTTCAGAGTTAAATGCAGAATTTCTGCCTGGTGAAAACAAAGGTAAGAGAAATATTTACATTACTCATGTATTATTTATGTATTTATTTTTATATACTAAATGTGTGTGCTGTAAAGACTCTCCACATAAGTCTACACCTAATGCGGATCCTTCACTAGAATTGAGCGGGTCCTTAACTCCTGAGTCTCCGACTGAGGCGGCAGGATTAGCAGAACCGGCGCCGGAGTCCAGCGCGGGAAAAGAAGGTCTGTTGATCTGGGTTTAATGATGTTAAAGGTAGTAGTGATGCTCTCAAATGATAACTCTGGGCTGAAAACAAACTTTTTAAATAAGTTTTAAATTCGTTTTTGTATAATTGCATTAATATTAAACTTTTTAAAAACTTTAATTATCAGTTAATTAGTCAAATTGATTTAAATTGACAAAATTAAAATGCACATAATGCAGTTTTATGTCTTTTCTTATAATAGAAATGTTTGCACTCCTATTTGTTAATGCAATAAAAACGTTTAAACAAAAGCTGTAATAATTCATTTTCAAGACGAATTTGATGCTCATTGTGAAAAATGACACGCTACATTTTATAAAGTTTTCAATCAACCCTAATGCTGTGGTGATTATTTTACAGCCATAAAGAAGAAACCAAAACTTCTTAACAAATTTGACAAAACGATCAAATCCGAGATCAACGCTGCAGAGAAATTACGCAAGAAGGTAACCGCGTATACTACACTGGCAGAACAAATGTGTTTTGTTAAATTTGTTGACCGTATAATAGACGTCTTTCTCTTTTTCAGGGCAAAGTTGAGGAATCTCTCCGAGCTTTTGAAGCTCTTGTCCAGAAATACCCTCATAGTCCGAGGTCCCGATACGGCAAAGCCCAGGTAACGCATTAGCTAACATCCAACTAACATCCAAAGTTGTGAATTTAACTTGTAATATCGCATAAAACATTTGCGCATAAATCAGCGTTTCCATTCCACGTGTTCAAGAGAACAAAATCGGCATAAATTGGTGCAAAATATCAGTAATAAATGTGTAAGCTGTTGCAATCGTTCTCTTTTCGCTCCATCATAAACGAGTGTGTGTCGCGTCAGACGAAACGTAGTAAACGCCGTCGTGCTCGCGTTCGGGAACACACTCGTGTGTGTGAGACGCTTCTGGAGGGAATTACACCCAATTATTCGGATCGCACACTTCGACGCCGGCGTTTCAGAAACCCTAACCGACATTTGAGACGCTGCGACGCCATTGGTCCGCTGGTTACTCCAGCTATTCAATCACAACCGACGCTGAGGAAAAGCCACATGAGTTTATAGAGAGCCTAAGTCCCTCCCCTTCCGGTCGACCACGATGGGACCTTATTTCGGAAAAATATTGAATGGTAGTCAATGGCGTGAGACAACAAATATTTTTTTGATCTTGTTTGAATTACACATATGATGTTTGTCAATTTAAAAGATACATTTTAAAGTAAAGAAAGTCGCAGTTTGATGTAAAACCGTTAAGGTATAAGACTGAAAATACGTAATTACAAAGACTACAAACCCCAAAGGCGGACATTTTCTCCCAATGAATGAAGCTAACTTTACTGAGGCTATTGTCTGTCATTTTTTCTATAGTCTTACGTTATAATCGTAACGTTACGAGTGTTTTGTACCAGACTGCACACACACGAGCAGCGGATCTCACTCGTTGTTTCGCTTCCTGGGAGATGTAGTGCACAGAGCGATTTTCACATAAAACTAAACGTTACTCTTCTGTTTTATGACGAACTTTTATGGCGACGTTTTTGACTTTCAGAATTATGTTTTAAATTGACAAACATCATATGTGTAATTGAGGTCACAGTTCAGACGGAATAAAGAGATAAGTTGTCTCTCGCCATTGACTACCATTCATATTTTTTCCGAAATAAGGTCCCATGAGCCGGAAGTGGAGGGGCGGGACTTAGGCTCTCTATTGAGGGATTTATTCAATAAATGTGTTTCCATTGTAGTTAATGCGCATGTCGTGTCATCGGATACAAAATGTATCCGCCTCAATTGATTTTTATGCAAATTTTTATAATTTATGCACATTGATGGTGTTTCCATCGATGCGATATTCCAAAATGTGCATGTGAATAGGAGGATTGAAACATGGCTATTCCAGCTTAGAGCCCGACCGATAAAGGATTTTGAAGGCCGATACCGATACAAATATTTTTGGGTTTTAAAATCCGATATATCGGCCGATATTTTATTTATTTATTTTTTAAACTGGACATGATAGTCACAAATTTTGTCCTGCTTATTTGAGTTGAGAGAACTCAAATGTTCTTTTAATTGTTATTCAAGCGACGTATGTATCGTGACCAACTCAACGAGTGTTGCCGACAGAGACGGTGTAGAGCGCCCTCTGGTGGACAAACTATACAACTCCAACACTCATGACATGGTTCAAGCGTGTTTTATTTTATTTTCGAAATATTCATTTATCGGCCATTATAACTGCCCATACCGATAGTTTGGAAAATGCCTAATATCGGCCGATAATATCGGTCTGGCTCTGTGGTTCGGTAGAAAGCAGTTCCAGGAGTGTGTGTTTGTGATGTGTGTGTGCAGGCCGAGGATGACACCGCAGAGAAGAAGCGCAGTAACGAGCTGCTCCTGACGGCTGTGAACACGTACAGAGAAGCGGCGGATCTCCCAGACGCTCCTCCTGATCTGGTCAAAGCGTCGCTGAAGAGACGAGCCGACCGACAGCAGTTCTTAGGTACTCTACTTTCACCAACCAGTTATCTCGACGTGAGCAAGCGGGGTCATTTGATAATGATAATGCGAATCCTGTTGTGTTCCTGTGCAGGTCGTACAAGAGGATCTTTAGCGACTTTGGAGAAGCTAGTTCAGATCTTCCCAGAAGACATCAGCTTAAAGAACGACTTGGGCGTGGCACATCTGCTCCTGGGGGACAACAAGAGTGCCAAGCGCATATACGAGGAGGTCAGAGGTCACTGTGGCGCGGTCAGCTTTAGCGATGTGATCAGTGCTTTACTAACTTCCTCCTTTCTGAAACTCCTCGTCAGGTTTTGGCTGCCGCTCCACATGACGGGTTCGCCAAAGTGCATTATGGGTTCATCCTGAAATCTGAAAACAAGATTGCAGAGAGCATACCGTACTTGAGGGTAATCCTGACGTCATGCACAGATATACGCAAACATATCGTCGCTGTCTCTATCCTCGCATCTCCCAAAACGCTACTTTCTAGATAATTAAACGGTGTGGGCTGAGTAACTTGCATGTGTCGTTATATTATTAACTCTTTTAGTTTATTCTTAGCTAAAAACACTTAGTTCTTTCAAAAATATATGTGCTCATTAATGTATATTTACTTCGTATTATCGTGAGTGTATAATATGCCATTGAAAATACATAAGGGTAAGGGATTCGCCATGTTGCCCCTCCATCTTGAAAGTACATTAGCCAAAGAGGGACATACCCGTTAATTCAAGCTTCGCCTTTCGCGTTTACACTCATGAATGAGGTCGAACTGGAAGCCATGTTAATCTTGGACTAAAATCTTGGAGTTAACACGAAATCGGAATTGAGAGGAACAGAAACTAATATTCACTTGATGGTCATATACCTTTTCACCACTAGATGGGGGTAAAAATCACACAGTGTAGCTTTAACATTTGACCAACATCAAGTTGTCGGACATGCATGTCATCAAATACTGTAAAGATTAAATAAAACTCTGTTCTCACTCAAACACCAGTTCTTTATTTACATTGCTCTGCAAACAAGCAGAAACAATGCACAGATGTGGGCGGAGTCATGAAGTTTGACTGACAGTGTGAGGAGCCAATGGAGTTACGAGATGCTCTTTTTAAGACTTTTCATTGGTTAGAGATTAGCAAAACCCACAGACGGATGTACGCGGTGGTCAATAGGAAAGATTTATGAAAAAATAAATAAAATCGGCGAAATTTGGAGATTTGAGGTTTTTGTCTGACAGCGATGATTTATACAAACATACTTCACCAATTGTGAATGTGTGTGTGTGTGTTTAGGAGGGTTTAGAGTCCGGAGAGCCAGGAACTGATGACGGGAGGTTTTACTTTCATCTCGGAGACGCTCTACAGAGAACCGGAGACGAGAGTGTAAGATGAAAGCGAACTTATTGGGAGTGAGTTTGATCCTCCAGGCGTTGTGTCTGATGTGTGTGTGTGTGTTTAGGCGTATGAGTGGTACGAGACGGGGCACCGGCGGGGTCACTTCGCCTCAGTGTGGCAGAGGTCGCTCTATAACGTCCCGGGACTCAGAGCGCAGCCCTGGTGGACGCCGGAAGACACCGGATACACGGATCTCGTCAAGGTCACCACAAACTAAATCACCTTCTCTCGAAGATTAAGAGATCGTCATTAAAAATATTGTGAATTTAAACGCATTTACGAGGTTATGATGATGTGGAAGTTAGAGAGAGACTAATTAAAATACGTTTATATACATAAATGCAAGCTTTTAAAATGACTCCGCTTGCCTGTATGTTTATATTTATTGAAATGCCAAGAGTGCATGATAAAAAATGCATGATATTGTGCATATGTACGGAGGTGTATTGCGTTCACTTGAAGAAAAAAAATCTACTCTGTTTTTCTGAATTAATTAGTTAATTTTTCATGGATTTTTTTTTTTTGCTCTGTTTTTCTGAATTAACGAGTTAATTTTTCATGAGAAAAATTTTTTTTGCTCTGTTTTTCTGAATTAACAAGTTAATTTTTCATGAGAAAAAAAGTTGTTGCTCTGTTTTCTGAATTAATGAGTTAATTTTTCGTGAGAAAAAAAATATTTTGCTGTGTTTTTCTGAATTAACGAGTTAATTTTTCATGAAAAAAAATTTTTGCTCTGTTTTTATGAATTAATGAGTTAATTTTTCGCGAGAAAAAACATTTTTGCTCTGTTTTTCTGAATTAATGAGTTAATTTTTCATGGAATTTTTTTTTTTGCTCTGTTTTTTCTGAATTAACGAGTTAAAAAAAATTTTGCTCTGTTTTTCTGAATTAACGAGCAAAATATTTTTTTTTTCTCATGAAAAATTAACTCATTAATTCAGAAAAACACAGCAAAAAAAATTTCCATTAAAAATTAACTCGTTAATTCAGAAAAACAGAGTAGATTTTTTTTCTTCAAGTGAATGTAATACGCCTCCGTACATATGTATATATTATATGAATAAAAAATAATTATAATTCATATGATGTAAATATATTAAATAATTAGCAGCAAAAGCCGAGCAATTTTGTCTCTCAGTTTCTTTCGCTGCTTTAATTGAGCGAGAGAGAAAAGGGGCGTGGCTTTATTGCATCACGTCACTTTGCCCGCAGCTGATTGGTCCAGTTGGGTTTGTGATCTCTTACCCAGAATAAAACCTGCTAAAATCGAATCCTCCATCTTCAGCCCGTAAAGAGTTTTCCACAAACTAATCTCAAAACGTACCTGTGTAGAAACCAAAACCAGGTTCAGGCACCGGGCGTCCTGTAGTTTATCGATTAATTAACTAGTGCTTTCAATTAAAGCTTAATAGTGCTTAAACTGCCTCATTATTTGAGTTTGTCAAAAAGACCTTTATATCCTCACTGGTAAATGTGTATTTTAATGTGTGTGTGTGTGTTTGCAGGTGTTGGAACGAAACTGGCTGACCATTCGAGACGAAGCGCTGTCGGTGTTGGACGGAAACAGCGGACAGTTTCTGCCAGAAGATGAAAATCTGAGAGAGAAAGGAGACTGGGGACAGTTTACACTCTGGCAGCAGGGTAATATATATACATAAACATACTTTATTACTATATAATATGCACCAACAGATACCAGATGTAATTACACTGGATATAAATTCATCCTAGGGGTGGCGATATGACTCAATATGAGTATGATGTATCTAACAATATAGTTATGTTTACTTTAAATTAGGTTTTTATCATATCAAAATATTTGAAACCATATATTTTGAGAAATTGGACAAATTCTGATAAATTTCACGATTCTCGCCACCGATTTCAATATCAGCACAAACTAATAACAAAACTTTCAGGCTTATGTGCAAAGTGATCAAATAAGAACAAAGAAACTAATTACAATGAAAACTACAATAGCGCGAATGAAATTGATACACCTGAAAAAATAAGAAATACTACGTAAATTGTAGAAAATGTACACAAAACACTGCACCATGTACATTAAAATATGTTGATTCGTATTAAAGCTCAGTCGAGAGCAGCGAGTGATTCTTAATAAACAGGTTTATTAGGCTACTGTCACTTTAAGAGCGAATGCACTGATATACACGCGTACTTGCTTTCTCTTCTGTTTACATTCACTTATGATGACATAACCACCTGTGTTTACGTGGATACTCTCAAAGATGGGTATTTTCACTCATAAGTGTGTGTATTCAACCCTTCGAGCCCAATAAGGTGTGTGTGTCGCTCGGAAAGCACACGTTTATACTGAAATAAGCACTTGTTTTTAAACTGCAAGGCTGAAACATGCATTCAAATAATAAGGCATTTATATAAACACATTCAGTTAGCAGGTATTAAAGTGTGTGTGTAACAATTTATGTACGTTTACTCTTATTAATCTATTATTAAGGTTATTAGGCTGCTGTCACTTTAAGAGCGAATGCACTGATCCACACATGCTTGATTTCTCTCCTGTTTACATGATCACCTGTGTTTACAGGAATACTCACTAAGATGGGCATTCTGACACACACATGTGTATTTAACCATTTAAGACATACAGCGTTTCCTCGTTCTCAGGTCGAAAGACTGCTTCGGCATGTCGCAGTGTCCCTAAAACCTGTGCTTTACTGGAACGTTACCCAGAAGCCACTGGCTGCAAAAGAGGCCAGGTAAATCCCCAGAAATCAATTCTTCTTCTTCTTTACAGTGCTCTTTTCTCACAAAGACGACCTGTTGCCTACTAATATAAATCCAAGAAACGTTCTCTTCCTCTTTTAGATCAAGTTTTCAGTGATGCAACCTGGTACTCATGTGTGGCCACACACTGGACCCACCAACTGTCGTCTGCGAATGCATCTCGGCCTCATCATTCCTCCTTCGGGCTGCAGGATCCGCTGTACAAACCAGACCAGGTCAGCTTTACACACTCATTAACACTAATTAAACTCATTTTCACTCATTAACCCTCAGGTGCTCACACTTGTCATCTTCCCGGTCAAAAGTGACCGGACACCTAAAAATTAAATAAATTTCCTCCATCTCAGTAAAACCAATGCAATTTATTTTTGTTCTATAATATTTATTCTTTTTAATTTAGTATTTTGAGACAATTTAATTGAATTTATTAATATTTATGCACTATTTATGGTTTATTTTTGCCATGGAAAAATATATATATTTTTCTATATATATATTATTTTTTTCAAAAAAAATATTAATGCAGTATTTTAGATTAATATAGAGTCTAGGCCTTCAGGAAAAAAATATTTTTTGAAGAAAATTAGCACCATCTGGTTACAGTATAGAGAAAAAGCGTAGCATCATGGTGTGACCACTAGATGGCATGTGCAGCTCTCTATGGAGAGGCATGTGAATTCCCCAGATGTTTATGAACACATTTTTTGTTGTTGGTGGTGGTGGACTTGAATATATAGTTGAAACAATCTCAAAAACTATTTCTTACAAAAAAACAAAAATTCACAATTTTTTTTTTTCATTTTTTTACAATTTCCCATTCATTTCCTATAGGGGTCATTTTTACGGAGGCGTATTGCATTCACTTGAAGAAAAAAAAATCTACTCTGTTTTTCTGAATTAATGAGTTAATTTTTCATTAGAAAAAAATATTTTGCTCTGTTTTTCTGAATTAATGGGTTAATTTTTCATGGATTTTTTTTTTTTTTTTTTTGCTCTGTTTTTCTGAATGAACAAGTTAATTTTTCATGGAATTATTTATTTTTTTGCTCTGTTTTTCTGAATTAAGGAGTTAATTCAGGAAAACAGAACAAAAACTTTTTTTCTCACGAAAAATTAACTCATTAATTCAGAAAAACACAGAAAACAAAAAATTCCATGAAAAATTAACTCGTTAATTCAGAAAAACAGAGTAAAAACTTTTTTTCACATGAAAAATTAACTTATTAATTCAGAAAAACAGAGTAATTTTTTATTTATCATGAAAAATTAACTCATTAATTCAGAAAAACAGAGTAGATTTTTTTCTTCAAGTGAATGCAATACGCCTCCGTACATTTTTGACCGAAGAGCACAAGTGTGACTATTTTATTTACGACCACTTACCATGCTCAGATCATGAACCTCAATTTTTTTTGTGTGTTCACATACATAATGCCATAAAAGTCACGAAGTTTCGTAACACTCCGATGAAGCCGTGATTTTTAAAAATTCAAAACAGAACATTTTTCGGCCAGAAATGACCGACGAGCGCCTGAGGGTTAACACTGCATTCATTACAATACTGGAGTTTTGAAATGTTTCAGCTTTAGTCTATGTTGTACTGAATTAATGTTCGGGATGTGGATCGTGTTTCAGGGAGTGGGAAGAAGGAAAAGTATTAATATTTGACGACTCGTTCGAGCATGAAGTCTGGCAGGAGGCAGATAGATTCAGACTCATCTTCATCGTGGACGTTTGGCACCCCGAGCTCAGCCAATCACAGAGGCAGACTCTCTCACCCATATAGAGGATAACAGCCAATCACAGAGCTCGAAGAGCAGGCCAACAGCCAATCACAGAGGCAGGCTCTCTCACCCATAGAAGACAACAGCCAATCACAGAGCTCAGAATAGGTCAACAGCCAATCAGAGCGCTCTCTGCAGTTTTCATAAACCACTTGTGCATAATATGAGAACATCATCACCTAATATTCAAGATCTTAATTTTGTAAAGCAAATATGGTTTGAAATCATGTTTAACAGTAATATCAGACCGATTTCTAGATGACGTTAGACCGACGGGTTATGGGAGAGTTAAGACATCAGACTATGAGGAAGTTGCATTGAGACTTAAGTCACTTTTAGATATGATTGAGCATTGCACTGTATGTTGCGGGTTATAGTTTGTGTGTGTGTGTGCGTATGAATACATAAAGGATCAGGTGTGTTCATTAAGAGATAGAAACATCATCACTTCGTGCCTTCTTCCAGCCAATGAACGAGTCAAAAGAAGTGAATACGACTGCATTTATTTTTGATTTTTCTGTACATGTTTTCATCAGAGCTCGTGTTTTATTAACACTACAGATTTGTATATGTACATGTTTGTTTACGTGCCAAATGTTGGTTGATTGTGAATTATTAAATTGTGAAACATCTGAAAAAACACAATTCAGTTTGATTGATGTTCTTCACATCACAGTGGGAGAATGTGCAGTTTTAATTAGTAAATTAAATCCATTACCGTAATAATAATGAAGTTAATAGAGATTTGCTAATGAAAGAAGTATGTCTGCTGGAAGGCGGTGTGCGCGCCGGTGTACTCCGGGTTATAGTTGTAGATCAGGGCCTTCTCCTCTTCCTCCTCGCTGGGGAAGCGGTGCGTACTCTTCCTCGCTGTGGAGGAGAGAGAGTTATTCCTCGTGTTCAGTGTTTTACATCCAAAATACTCTTTAACCCTCGAGGAGTTTACTCCACAAACGGCGGATTTCGTCAAATCCAAGATCGCCGCCACCGTACAACGTCATAATATGCAAATTAGATGAGAAAATGTAAGGCCTACATAAACTTTGGGTCATCCTTAATATTTCTCTAATATACAGAAAGTATCTAACGCTTTTAAGATATAGCCTTTTGAAATTAAGATGTCAATTTTGGCGCCTAAAGGGTTAAACTGTATATCTACAGTGTAAAACTCCACAGTTTTCCAGTATATTCGGAAGGATTTTACACTGGGGTTTGTGTTCAAATGCACATTTCCTGATAATATACAACGTTTTATTCCTAAAAATAAGGTGAAAAGTTATTTATTTTTGGCTGTCGACAGTATTTTCTGACTTATATCCAAAATCTCCTCTGTAAAAACTTTGACTTATATATTTATATATATATATTAGGGATGGGAAACGATTAATCGCAATTAATTGCACCCAAAATAAAAGTTTGTGTTTACATAATATGTGTGTGTGGTGTGTATAATTATTTTGTATATATAAATACTAACACATGCATGTATACATTTAAGAAAAATGTGTTCTTAATATATCAAATATTTATATTTATACATAATATTAATTATGTATAAATATATATAAAGTATATACATGCAAATATTTCTTGAATATATACATGCATGTGTGTGTATTTATATACAAAATAATTATACACACCACACACACATATTACGTAAACACAAACTTTTATTTTGGATGCAATTAATTGCGATTAATCATTGGCCATCCCTAATATATATATATATAAGAAATAAGAATATTGAACCTGGCTTAATCCAAGGTTCAGGTTTTTGTTCAAGAAATGTATTGAAATTAGCGCATATTTAATGAGATAATGCCTCATTTGCATATTCAAACGTAACATTTCAGAAAACTTGAAATATAATTTTTTTTTGCAATAGTTAGAGTAATCAATCATGTGGAGATACGGAGTTATTCCTATGCTATATTCATCAGCGGAGTCTCGCGTTAAACGTGTCACGGCAGATCAATATAATAAACGGCTATTAAAACGTAGGATTATGATCATACCTTCGTTGACGAAGAAGAGTGCGATGTGGAAGCCGGTCTCGACGGCTCGGGGCGAGTGGGGAATATACGGGCGATTCCACTCGAACGCGTTCTTCTCTGGATGCCACTGAGTCGCGTAGATGGGGAAATCATATGCTGGAAGCAGAGGAGGGAAGTTATACAAAGAATATATATATATATATATGATTATGGTCACTCACCTTCCAGTGTGGACACAAACTCGTTCTGTCCGTCGGAGTTTGTACTCAAAACCCTGTAGAAGTTCTTCAGTTTCTCGCTCTTCGTGAAGTTCTGAAATAAACATTTAGAAATTTCTCATTTCACTTCATGCAGCGAAAATAAAAATAGTTGAATTGAACATGTATTCATTACGTGAGATATGTCGATTAAACGTCTTTGTTTTGTACGTTGCAGTTTTAACTCTTTCCCGCCATTGACTGAATCTTCCAGCGAGTCATGTTATCACTGTTGTACACTAGAGGGCGCTGGCATCAACAATTAAATCTGGTGCTCTTCAAAAAAATCTTCATCGGAATGATACAAAACTAATGTGATCTCAAAAATAAATCATGGACATGATTCGAAAAGGTTAAAGGGAAATGATGTTTGAGATGGCTTTAAAAACGCAGACACCGAGATCAAGGTAAGAAATTGTGAAACACAAAAGATGCACTAGACGAACAGATTAGATGGATCGCAGTCTACTCCATTTAGCTGGATAACCTTTAATCTTAAAGGTGCAGTGTGTACGTTTGGCAGCATCTAGTGGTGAGGTTGTGAACTGCACCCAACAGAAGTTACGGTGGCTGACAGGAAGTGATGTCGTCCTCTGAGACAGCAGAGAGTAGCCCGTTAAACAACGAGGTTTCTTCACAAAGATAAATTAAGAAATTATGTTTACTTAATTATTCAGTAAAACGATATGTTATTGCGAATATTATTATTACGTGTTCATCATTGCGTCAGAGTTTAATTCGCTGACTTTAGCTAGATCTTTGTAATGTCTTTGTACTGCAGGTTTAACCAGAGCCCGAGCTGAAGGAGGGTCAGTAATGCTAGTTACCGCAGTCGTGAGACTCCACTGATGCGAGTTCACCGTGAGCCGCTCCGTCGCCAGAGATTTCAGAAGCTCCTCGGGAAACTCTCTGAACAGTCGGCCTTCTCGATAATCTACACCAGTGGAGAAAACCAGGACATCAACACTTCAGGAGCTCACAACAAAAATATTCATCACTTCTCTCAGTAGTTTACACTAGCCGGAGCGCGGTAATGAGTAACAAGCGAGTAATCCTGGGATGTTTTAATCAATCAAATCCCACAGCCAATCAGAGCAGTGTGTGGGCGGAGCCTCGCAGCACCAGAGAGTAATCCTGACGGCACTCGCGAAATTCACAAATATTACACGTGTAGCTGGGACACGTGTTCTCCAGTGTTGTTCTTACCGTCAGTGAAGTTCAGTGGCAGAGCGACTCCTCTGGTGTTCGTGTGGGACAGGAGCAACTGGCCACTGGTGAGCAGTGTGAGCATCTCGAACCCTAGACAGGTCCCCCATACTGGGAAATAATCCCCGTTTGAATTGGCCTGTTAACACACGGAGATACAGCAGGGATGCACTGATATCAACATTTTCTTAGCTATATTTTGAAAGCTAAAAACCGATAATTCCTTATATTTGAAAGCCGAAAACCGATATATTGGCTGGTACCGATAATTTTTTATATTTGAAAGCTGATAATCGAGAATTCTAATATTTTGAAAGCCGATAACCGATAATTCTTATATTTTGAAAGCCAATAACCGATATATTGGCCGATAACCAATAATTCTTTATATACGAAAGCCATTTCTGTGATCTTTTAAAAGCGGATAACCGATTTATTGGCCGATACCGATAATTCTTTATAATTGAAAACCGATAATTCTTTATATTTGAAAACCGATAATTCTTATATTTTGAAAGCCGATAACCGATATATTGGCCGATAACCGATAATTCTTTATATTTGAAAGCCAAAAACTGATATATTGGGCAATACGATAATTCTTTATATTCGAAAGCTGATAACCTATAATTCTAATATTTTGAAAGCTGATAACTCTAATATTTTTGAAGTCGATAACCGATATATTGACCGATGCCGATAATTCTTTATATATGAACCTCAATAACGGATAACTGTAATATTTTGAAAGCCGATAACTGATAATTCTAACATTTTGAAGCTGATAACTCAATATTTTCGAAGTCGATAACCGATATATTGGCCGATGCCGATAATTCTTTATATATGAACGCCGATAACCGATAACTCTAATATTTTGAAAGCCGATAACT
Organism: Pimephales promelas; assembly: GCF_016745375.1. The sequence continues at coordinate 474,794 of NW_024121185.1, forward strand.
CTAATATTTTGAAGCTGATAACTCAATATTTTCGAAGCCGATAACCGATATATTGGCCGATAATTCTTTGTATATGAACTCCAATTACGGATAACTCTGATATTTTCAAAGTCGATAACCGATATATTGGCTGATGCCGATAATTCTTTATATGTGAAAGCCGATAACCGATAACTCTGATATTTTGAAAGCTGATAACCGATTTATTAACCGATACCGATAATTCTTTATAATTGAAAACCAATAATTCTTTATATTTGAAAACCGATAATTCTTATATTTTGAAAGCCGATAACCGATAATTCTTATATTTGAAAGCCAATAACCGATATATTGGCCGATAAGTCTAAATCTAGATTTTTTAACCATTTCTGAGAGCCTGATTACAAAAGTTTTATCATTAAAATACATGTCTCAAGCACACAATTATGATGTTCTCATTATAGTTTTACGACAGAATATTAGCCGAACATTTTCCTTTTTTGAAGTGATTCCAATCATATTTCAAGCAACTTAAAACCATCATGTTGAACAGTGCGCATCTGAAGCATCTCAGCTGAAGGAAATAATACATTATCGGCTTTAATAAATCAGCCAATTAAAAAAAAAATATATATAAAATGTATTGCTGATATATCGTGTATCGCTAGATATTATACTACAATGAAAAATTGAAATATGTTTTACAGACAGCAAAACTGACACAAACCTCGAGAGCGAGTCTGTAGAAAATGGAGGCCGTTCTGGAATATCCGGATGACTCTAAACTGACTCCGCCTCCTGGGAACAGAACTCTACAGAGAGAGGCAAAATACTTCATTTTTTATTTATTTGTGATATATTTTAAATTGAATTGAATTGAGAGACAGGGTTTGTATATAGACACTGTAAAAAGAAATTCCAGGACTTTTCAAGGACTTCAATCAAAGATCGCAACTATAAAACAATATCTTTAGGATTTTTTAAACTCAAATTACAGATATGAGGTATCCAAAATACAACGTATTTAATAAAATATATTAAATACAACGTTTATAATGGCTATTATTGTTCAATAAATAACATTTTATATTATAAATGTTGGCGTACTTGGTATCGAAAACACGTCTGATGGAGGTTTATCAGGGTTAATATTCAGATCAAGCACTTTTTGTAAATATGGCGGTTTTCCAGGACTTAAATTTCAAAAACTCAAACTCAAGTACTTTAAGCACAATTCCTTACTGTAATCACGTCTTTAACACACATTTTCTATATTTACTCACCCATTTATGGATTTAAACAGCCGTCTGTACTCATCTTCAGTCCTATTGATCCTGCAGAACATTAAATACACTATATTAGAATGCTTTAACTACAATAAAGTTACCGTTGTGCAGTTTACACACAAATGCAAATGAAACAACATGATTAATATGCAGCAGTCGATCTGAACAACACTGGCTGCGTCCCAAATCTGCGTCCCATACTTTCTTGAGTAGTCATTTAAAAAGCCTACGTATTAAGGTAAAATGATGTAAAATGATGAAAGGAAGATTTGTAATGGTGTAAATCGCCCTTAAAGTGTAAGAAAAAAAAATATTTGTAGCATTTAACTGTTTTATAGTTAAAATAAATATTTGTATTCTTCAGACTTTCATTTGACACAGTTTTAAAAACTAACAGCAATCTGCAAGCGAAAACAACAGAGGCAGGAACTGCGAAACGGATGAATTGCGTAAAATTAAACTTTAAAATTAAAATTAAACTTTAAAATTAAACCGGGTAAACCGGTTCCCGATGGAAATAACCTGATCTGTACATTTGCATCTCTCGTTTATCTGCACATTCTCGCACTCATGAGTTTTGCCAGTTTTGCAAGTGCAAAGAGGAGGGCGGGGCCACCTTCATCATGTAGCCAATCAGATGAGCTTCTCGCTGACACTCGATTTATGCTTATCTGATTGGTTCAATAAACACGCCCATGACCAAGACACACCTTTATCTTTATTTGGCTCAGAGATGTTCTCAAGGATGCACACATGTGAAATAAACAAATAAATAACTAACTAAATAAATCATGATTACTTAATGAGCTGTGCACCAGGCTGACTGACATTCATATTGAATTTCGAGCTGGTGTAAATGGATTTAATTTTTTTTTACATTACATAATCTGTAACACCACTGAGCTGATGTTAAAGTTTACAATCAAAACATTTAATACCCATTCTCTATGCAGTATTACCATTCTGATCATGTCTTTACACCTTTACAAATCTTCCTTTGCACATGCACATTTATTTTACGCTTGCAATCTTATACTCTTTCACAAACCTTACCCTGTGCATGCAATTCTTTCAGGCATTATTTTGCCTTCATAACTCTGTTTTATGAAATATATTATGAATTAAATTTAGATGTACTATTCATTATGTTGTCATGACTTCTCTGTCATTTATAAATGCTCCTGGGACAATAAAGTGTCCATCTCACACACACTTCTTATTGTTTTTCACCTACTGTAACATTACAATTATAGAAAAATATATAACAAAATTAAACAATCAAAAACTCACATCAGCGGAATGACGCGCGCGCCCGCGGACTCCAGGAACTTGACGTACGACGCCCCGATGTACGCGTTTCTCTGAGGCGTCGCGTTGAACACGTCCTGCGCGAGAACACCTGGACAGGTTTAAAGTTAAACTCTCTCGTTACACAGAATTGAATACACCTGTTCAACTCACCGATTATTGGTCTGTCGTTCGTGTTTATTGGTGCTGCGAAACGGTCCGAAAACACGGAATCTGCAAGAAGACACGCGAGGCAGAAGAAGTGGATCATGTTTAGACCTTCACAGCTTCCTTATGTGTGACCGAAAATACGCAAGTGCCGTGGAAGTCTTTCTTCCTCCCTGGTCAGGGTGTGTTCAGAGAATGTAGACGGACTTTGGTGTGTGTGTGTGTGTTGTGAAGTGCTGGGTCCCACCTGGTCCCACCCTGGGGTCCCACTGATCGGGGATCGGCGATCGTTTGCTCCTGTCTGTCACCTGATGGAGTTCTGGTTCCTTGCCACTGTTGCTCATAGTTAGTTGTGGACATTTAATATTCAACAATATTATTGATCTGTTTGGTTTTATTTTCATGTTATCACTGTGAAGCTGCTTTGACACTAATCTGTTTTGTAGAAAGCGCTATGTAAATAAAGGTGACTTGACTGAAGTCAGGTTATTTGCATTAGAAAAAAAAAACACGTTTCCGCGTTCATAACCTAACATCATGTTTGTTTTTTACTACGGTCCTCGTAAAACAGACGGTAAAAATAGCTTTTACACTATTTATATACCTATTTTTTTCTGCTTGTATTATTTTCTTTGGTTTTCTTTCTCTTTACTTGTATCTTTATTTTATATATTGCACTGTTTATTATAATTTCCTATTTGCTGTAGTGTATATTTGTTCAATATTATTAAACTATAATAAATAAATAAAACATACGGCTGAATAAAGATTAGTTTTAGAAATGAATAATAATATGGGAAATATTATGATATCATCATATTAATATAGGCGCTACCCAGTGGATAATAAAAAGAAATAAATATATGTTTCAATATGTACTTTTATTATCAGAAAAACTAAAGCAGTGAGAAGAAACCGTGACAATCCCTGAAATCACTGTAAACAAAGGGTTAATGAAAACACAGGCAGAGGTGGTCACGTGAGTGTTTTTTACAGCGGCTTGACCAATCAAGATCAAAGAGCGGAATTATTATTATTATTATTTTTAAACAGAAAATACATTTAGATCATTTACTGTATTAAGCTATGAACGGTTGAACATAGATTTTTAAAAATAATAATAATTTAAAAAAAATATCGTTGATTGTTATTGTTATTTCTCCACGGCAGCGTGACAGAGATATGTCCATCGATCACGTGGTTCTTCCTCTGTTTCCGAGCATTTCCGTGTTTACATTCCCGGATCCCTCATGGCTTTCATCACAAAGAAGGATCGTGCTAAAGAAAGGTACTGTCACACTTCACCCGGCGTGTTGATTCCTCCAGCCTGCTTTCCCTCAGGTCCGCGCCGTGGAACTCTCTCTGACTTCTGGCCTGTCGTGTCACTCGAGCTCGCGGGTCACTCGCCTCATAAACAGGCCAGCAAACGGTCGAAACACGCAGCACCCATGATCCCAGCATAGCTATGCGTTTCTTGAGGCGAATACTTCATTTTGGTCCTTTATTAACACTTTCTAAAGAGAGAGAGAGAGAGAGAGAGAGAGAGAGAAAGAGAGGTGTCCAGTTTGTTGGTTCACTTCTAAAGTTAAGACTCGTTGTGTATTTACTAGATGTTAGCTGAGTAGAAACATCTTTGTTTTAACCTTAATTTAGTGGTGAACTCAATTTTTTTTTAGAGAAAAGCAGTTTTGAAAAATATGAACGTCACCTGTTGAAGTCTGTCGATGTCACATGACCTGTCTCAGTAATTATTCATTTGTTTACTTTTCGTCAGGCTAGTGTCTATAACTGCTTTCATTAAAGTCTCTATGAAATCAAAATGGACTTTTTTTCACGTTACATTTGCAGTGTTTATTATTAAATAGTTGATAGTGCTCAAGGCTGGGAATTTTCTGAATCATAACATTAAAAACTTTGATTTAAAGCATTATATTTTTGAAAATCGGACAAAAAAGCAAAAGCACAAGACTGTAATTTCGGCTTCAGTGAGGGAAAAAACTACGATCCCCCAAAGCATTGCGAACAGCATAACTGATGTACAAATAAAAATATTTGGCATAAAAACAATGGCAAATCTATGGAGTTATTACCAGAAAAAGAAAGACTGTGTTGAACTGTCCTTCCTCTCTTGTCAAACACTTTCTGTGCAGATTCTCGCTGTTGTTGCTGGATCTGGAGGAACATTATTTTGAACAACACACTGCTTATAATCTGAGCAACAGCAGTCCAGAGGCGAACAGGTGAGATCACTCGCTGAGAACACGACCCAATCATTTATAAGAGAAACGTGCAGAATATGACACTGAAACATGATGGCTGTAAAACAGCAATCGACTTGTTGTCTTGTTTCTTGATTGATTATTGATTGATTTACTGTTCTTCAGGAATTAAATGTCCTGCCGATTTGGGACTTAACTCGTTTCTACTTGATGAATCAGTGTTTTTGAGTGAATCTCTTGAATGAATGATTCAATGACTCACTCATAAAGACTTCACTCGTTTCATTACTGTTTGAATCAGCGTTTTTGAATGAATCTCTTGAATGAATGATTCAATGACTCACTCATAAAGACTTCACTCGTTTCATTACTGGATGAATCAGCGTTTTTGAACGAATCTCGTGAATGAATGATTCAATTACTCACTCATAAAACTTCACTCGTTTCAGTACAGGATGAATCAGCGTTTTTGAACGAATCTCGTGACTAAATGATTCAATGACTCACTTATAAAGACTTCACTCCTTTCATTACTGGATGAATCAGCGATTTTGAATGAATCTTTTGAACGAATGATTCAATGACTCACTCGTTACATTACTGGATGAATCAGCGATCTTGAACGAATCTCGTGAATGAATGATTCAATGACTCACTCATAAAGACTTCACTCCTTTCATTACTGGATGAATCAGCGATTTTGAACAAAACTCGTGAATGAATGATTCAATGACTCACTCATAAAGACTTCACTCGTTTCATTACTGGATGAATCAGCGTTTTTGAACGAATCTCGTGAATGAATGATTCAATGACTCACTCATAAAACTTCACTCGTTTCAGTACAGGATGAATCAGCGTTTTTGAACGAATCTCGTGACTAAATGATTAAATGACTCACTTATAAAGACTTCACTCCTTTCATTACTGGATGAATCAGCGTTTTTGAATGAATCTTTTGAACGAATGATTCAATGACTCACTCGTTACATTACTGGATGAATCAGCGATCTTGAACGAATCTCGTGAATGAATGATTCAATGACTCACTCATAAAGACTTCACTCGTTTCATTACTGTTTGAATCAGCGTTTTTGAATGAATCTCTTGAATGAATGATTCAATGACTCACTCATAAAGACTTCACTCATTTCATTACTGGATGAATCAGTGTTTTTGAACGAATCTCATGTATGAATTATTCAATGACTCGCTCATAAAGATTTAGGACATTTCATTACTGTTTGAATCATCGTTTTTGAACAAATCTCTTGAAAGAATGATTCAATGACTCACTCATAAAGATTTTTTTTTTATTAAACATTAAAGCAATACATACAAATATATATATATATATATATATAAATTACAGCAAAATACACAGACACAAATAAGTTGCCAGGGTAACATAAAAACAAGAATGCGGTGCATTCACCTTAAGAGGACATAAAGATTTAACTCGTTTCATTACTGTTTGAATCAGTGTTTTTGAACAAATCTCTTGAATGAATGATTCAATGACTCACTCATAAAGACTTCACTCGTTTCATTACTGTTTGAATCAGTGTTTTTGAACAAATCTCTTGAATGAATGATTCAGTGACAAAACATTTGTTTTCTCCTACTATTAAAACTAACTGGTAACTGTGATATTCAACACGATAGTTTCGTTTAAATCTGTTTGTTTCAACACAGACGATCCAGCGGCTCATTAAAGATCTGCTCTAAATCGGTGATCTTTGAACCCGATGATGTGAAGGAGCCTATTCTAAAGGTGAATATCGATATCATCACCACGTTTCGCTGTTATGATTTAATAATAAATGTCTTTCCTGCAGATTCCCCTGAAAGACTGCGACGGGATCGCGGCGCTGGAGGAGTCGGCACACAACCCGTTTATAGAGTAATACTGAGATCTTTCCTGTTGGTGTTGTGAGTTTTGTTGTGACTTTCATCATATTCTTTCTTTCCTTTTAATCCGTGTTTGCAGAAGTGAACCTGCCTGCATTCTTATAGAAACCAAGCAGGTGAGTGAGTCTCACTTTCACTTCGTCGTTTAATATCTGCAAAAGTTTCAATATTCAACCCTTTTTTTTGTCAGATTTATCTAATTAAAGAAGAAAATGCGGTTGCTCCGTATAAATACAAAAGGGTGAGTTCATTTTTTGTGTGTAAGTGTGTAAGAAACGAGTGTGTTTTCAGTTTTGGCACATGTCATAAACTGCAGGGAATAATATCTTTACACTGATGTATTGTTGGATTAATCGTTGCTCGTCAGGGAGAAAGAAAGGTCGTGTTCCAGTTGGAGGCGAACAGAAAAACGGAGGATGTTGTTCAGATGTTGTTACAGGTTTGCCTTTTTCTTTCTCTTTCTCTTGAGATTTGTGATTTTTACTTTCATCTGCCCTTTTTATTGCTGTTTTTTGTATCACATATTTTAACAATCATCATAAATTAGGTATCATTCAAAATCTTACAAACTCAAAATTCTAAACCATTTTGAAATTGGACATTGTGTTACCATGGAAATGGTACTCTAAATTATTTTATCTGGCTCCTCCCCTAGTGGGCGTCGCCAGGTTTCATATTACAACATTTATTTGAACTACTTTATAATCAAAACCTTTTTCTAATCTTGACAAAACGCATATCGTCGGAAAGGTCTGAGTCTAAAGGTTTCATAATAAGCGACTATATATTCATAGAAGTGATATGTGGACAGAAGTTTGTTCATTTGTTTCAGGAAGGTGTATAAAACAAAATTCAATGTAATGTGTCCCTCCCCGGTGGATATGTGTGGTACTGCGCCTAAACACAATCTCATAAGAACTTCAAATTTTGTGATATTAACTTGATTGGTTAGCTTGGTTAGACATAAGGCTTTGATTATATGGTAACTTTAGAGTAAAAATAATTTAGTAATACATTCATTTTATATATATATATATATATATATATATATATATATATATATATATATACGTATATATAAATCACTCAGCAATAATCTACTGAGTGTCTTTGTTCTAATTCCAAAGCATTCTTGAATTACAGCCGTTTTAATTTTAATTGATTTTCAATTTCATGTCTATCCTCATACAGTAAAGTTTTAATAACTCTGCTGTTTTTACAGTTGCACAGAGCGTCGCGTCTGGAAAAACTGGGCGATCAGACGGCAATGGTCAGTACAATCAAATACATTTCCGTAGATACTTATTTGCTTCATTTTTTGAGGATCTGTGTGTGATCTGTGTGTGTTTCTGCTGAAGATTGCTGCTATATTGCAGTCCCGGTTGGCAAGAACGTGTTTTGATAAGAACAGGTGAGAATATTCATTCCTCCAGTTGTTGATGATCTCAGAGTAGAAATAATAGTGAATGTATTTACAATATCAACAGGATACAGTTTTCGGGTTGTTTGCAGTTGTGAATATAACGCTTGTAGAGATGCACCAATATTAACGTTTTGGCCGATAACCGATAATTCTTTATATTTTAAAACCGATATATCGGCCGATAAATCTAAATGAAAATTTTTATATCATTTTTGAGAGCCTGATTACAAAAGCAAAAGTCTCACCATTAAAATCCACGTCCCAAACACACAATTATGATGTTCTCATTATGATTCTATGTAGTCGATATGACCTCAGCACTTTGAAGTGATTCCAATCAAGCAACTCAAAACCCTCATGTTGAACAGTGCGCATCTGAAGCGTCTCAGCTGAAGGAAATAATACACTATTTATCGGCTTCAATATATCTGATAGATTAGATCAGATCTGCAGATACTGATAACATTAGAAATGAACATATATCAGAATATATCGGGCGATACCAATAACATTAAAAATAAACATATATCGGGCGATACCGATAACATTAGAAATAAACATATATCCGCCGATACCGATAACATTAAAAATAAACATATATCGGCCGATACTATAACATTAAAAATGAACATATATCAGGCGATACCGATAACATTAAAAATGAACATATATCGGAATATATCGGACGATACCGATAACATTAAAAATGAACATATATCGGAATATATTGGACGATACGATAACATTCGAAATAAACATATATCGGCCGATACCGATAACATTAAAAGTAAACATATATCGCCCATACGATAATATTAGAAATAAACATATATCGCCCATACGATAATATTAGAAATAAACATATATCGGGCAATGCCGATAACATTAGAACTCAACATGTATCGGGCCATACCAATAAGATTAAAAATAAACATAAATCGACCAATACCAATACCGAGAACATTAAAAATAAACATGTATGGGCAGATACCGATAACATTAGAAATAAACATATATCGGCTTATACCGATAACATTAGGAATAAACATATATCGGCCGATACCGATATGATGGGTGATATATCTCGCATCTCGACTCATGAAATGTCTGCAGTTTTCAGGACGTGGCCGAACACCCGCACATGGAGTGTGTGGCGGAAACGGTTTCTCCTTTGGTGACGAACGCCGGACACGTTTGCATCAGCGATCGCAATCTTTACTTCCAGCCGCTGAACGGCTATCCGGTGAGTGATGGGAAGGGCAGTTCGCTGTGTGTGTTCATGTAGTTCATCAGTGTGTTGAAGTGTGTTTTCTCAGGTTACTGATACACCAACACAGGTTTTAACCTCATTTTCCTTGCATGCACATTAAGAAAATGAGATTTTATTTAAGAACACTTGTTTCACATGTTAATGCACTTGATTATCAATAAAAGATGCGACGCTTGATTTGGTTTATATTTGCTCACTGCTCCCTCTTGTGGACACAGGAGACAATACAGCACTGCTATCCTCGAACACACAGATTGCCTTTAGAAGTAGACTATAATTCATATTTAGCAAATATTTAAGATGGTTAAATCTTTACAGTTCCTTCTCTGCGGTTCTTGTGTGTGTGTGTGTGTGTGTGTGTGTGTGTGTGTGAGACAGGATCCAGTGGTTCAGATCGAGTTACACAGTGTGAGACGCATCTACAAACGGAGACACGGACTGAGGCCTTTGGTGAGGGATGTCCTTCATTCTGCCATCCGTTCTTCAGTTGTGTGTCTGTTATTTACTGTGTGTGTGTGTGTGTGTGTTCAGGGCCTTGAGGTGTTTTGCACAGAGGATGATCTGCGCTCGGATATATACCTGAAGTTCTACAGCACTAAAGAGAGAGATGAGCTTTACTACCACATTGCAACTATTCTTGGTAGGCTTTATCTGTGTGTGTGTGTGTGTGTGTGTGTTTGTCAACTGCACTGTATTTCTGTGAATCCTTTATTACCACAGTTTAAGTTGGAAATTAAATTTTCATGTCTACGCTTAAAACATGAATAAATGGATTATAAATACAGCGTAAATATAATGTAGGACCATAAGATCCCGTAAAAATACAAAATATTAAATTAAAAAAACTAGAGCTCGACCGATAAAGGATTTTGAAGGCCGATACCGATACAAATATTTTTGGGTTTTAAAATCCGATATTCCGATATATCGGCCGATATTTTTTTTTTTCCCAAAACGCGCAACAAAAAATGAACAAATTTCCCTAACGTTAGTTATTTGTAGTTATTTATGAGTTTTAACTAAAATAATATGATAATGCATTTTATAAAGAAACTTGTTTCTTTTATTGTCACAACAGAATAGACTGATGACTGAGCGCCCTCTGGTGGACAAACTACACAACTCCAACACTCATGACATGGTTCAAGCGTGTTTCATCCATTTCATTTTATTTTTAAATATTCATTTATCGGCCGTTATAACTACCGATACCGATAGTTTTGAAAATGCCTAATATCGGCCGATATATCGGTCTGGCTCTAAAAAAAAACCTTATCAAACTAAAATACAATCATCCATTTTTTTTTTTTTTTTAAATATTCATTTATCGGCCATTATAACTGCCGATATCAATAGTTTTAAAAGTGCCTAATATCGGCCGATATATCGGTCTGGCTCTAAAAAAAAACCTTATCAAACTAAAATATAATCATCCATTTTATTTTATTTTTAAATATTCATTTATCGGCCATTATAACTGCCGATATCGATAGTTTCGAAAATGCCTAATATCTGCCGATATATCGGTCTGGCTCTAAAAAAAACGTTTTCAAACTAAAATATAATCATCTATTTTATTTTATTTTTAAATATTCATTTATCGGCCATTATAACTGCCGATATCGATAGTTTCGAAAATGCCTAATATCGGCCGATATATCGGTCTGGCTCTAAAAAAAACATTATCAAACTAAAATATAATACATTCCTTTCATTGAAAAAAATAGATTAAATAAATGTCCTAATTGACCGAAGGTCTAATCCTGGTTTAATCTTAGTCCTCTCTGTGGAACCAGACCAGTAAACACAGTTTTAATGCAAACTTTTTGTATTAATGCACTTACTTCTGAAAATGAAGCTAAAGCGAGAGAGATTCGCTCTAGTGAAAGTAATCCTCTGGATATAAAGTGTGTAGGATTTTTATGTTAAAATACATTCTCTTCTCTATTCATTGACTACTATTAGCACTATTATCACCTACTAACTCCAAGAAGCGTCTTCACATGTTAGTGACATCACAAACCCTAACATTTACATAAACTCCGCCCCCGGGACATGATTTATAGATTTTCATGACAGAATTTGCTAATAAATGTCTAGAAGACACACACACACACACGTACACACAAACACACCAGGAGCAGCAGCTCATTTGCATTTAAAGGGACAGACACAAAAACTGCATTTTTGCTCACTCTTAAAAAGTGTCAATTTTACACATTTTAGCATGATGATAAAATATCTGTGGGAATCTTTTGCTCATACTTGGTAATAATTGAATATAAAATCCCCACTTGCAACTCCGTTTATGTGTGTGTGTGTGTCAGAGAACCACGTAGCGGAGCACACGGCAGAGAGCTTCATGCTACAGTGGCAGAGAGGACACATCTCCAACTATCAGTACCTGCTCCACCTCAACAACCTGGCGGACCGCAGCGTCAACGACCTCTCGCAGTACCCGGTGTTCCCCTGGACCGTCAGCGACTACAGCAGCGCTCAGCTGGGTCAGTGACACACACACACACTCACACACACACACTCTCTCTCTAATACTGGTATGTTTATTTCAGATTTGCTGAATCCTGCTTCATTTCGAGATCTCAGTAAACCAATCGGAGCGTTGAACCCCGAGAGACTGGAGAGATTACTGGTGAGAAACCCCCTCAGATGCAGCTCATCATCATCACATGACAAGAGTGTGTGTATCATGTGTGTGTGTGTGTGTGTTACAGGAACGCTACAGAGACATGCCTGAGCCTCGTTTCATGTACGGCAGTCATTATTCATCACCTGGATATGTGCTTTTCTACCTCGTCAGAGTGGGTAAGTGTGTGTGTGTGTCTCGGGTAAGAGTGTGTGTTTGACACAGTTGGGAAATTAAAGTAGAATTAAAGTTTTGATTATTTGAACCCACTGTACAGTTGTGGAATATATATAAACCGCACACGTTGTTTAAAGCTTGTTTAAGAGTTTGCTTCATTCGTTCAGTTCACTAGCAGGACGTTTATAGTGTTCATGCAACAAATGGACGTCTTTTAAAGGAGTAGTTCACTTTCGAAAAAACTTTTGCTGATAATTTACTCGCCCCCGTGTCATCCGAGATGTCCATGTCTTTCTTTCTTCAGTCGAAAAGAAATTAAGGTTTTTGATGAAAACATTCCAGGATTTTCTCCATATAATGGACTTCAATGGGGTCCAAACGGTTCAAGATCCAAAAGACAGTTTCAGTGCAAACTGTTCAAAGGGCTTTAAACGATTCCAAGGGTCTTATCAAGCGAAACGATCACTCGTTTAATAAATAAATAACAAAGTTTAAGTTTTATAAGCTCAAACGCTCGCCTTGCTCTGTTCTGTAACGCACTCCTGTTCGAACTCGCTCATCAAAATGAACAAATCTTTTTCCGAGTCAATCGGCGAAAGAAACGAACGAACTGATTCGGAAAAAGATTTGTTCATTTTGATGAGCGAGTTCGAACAGGAGTGCGTTACAGAACAGAACAAGGCGAGCGTTTGAGCTTATAAAACTTAAACTTTGTTATTTATTTATTAAACGAGCGATCGTTTCGCTTGATAAGACCCTTGGAATCGTTTAAAGCCCTTTGAACAAGTTTGCAGTTTGCACTGAAACTCTCTTTTGGACCTTGAACCGTTTGGACCCCATTGAAGTCCATTATATGGAGAAAAATCCTGGAATGTTTTCATTAAAAACCTTAATTTCTTTTCGACTGAAGAAAGAAAGACATGGACATCTTGGATGACACGGGGGCGAGTAAATTATCAGCTAAAGTTTTTTGAAAAGTGAACTACTCGTTTAATGAGTGTGAGTTTTCTGGCGTATCTGCTGTGACTCGTCAACATCATCTTGACGAAACGCTGGCTTGTGGAAGCGAACCGAAGGAGGAGAAAGGCCTGAATTAACCATTTAAATTCCTGATGCAGAACCAAACACACACACACACACACATGTTTGTCCCCTGCAGCTCCAGAACACATGCTGTGCCTGCAGAACGGCCGCTTCGATCACGCCGACCGCATGTTCAACAGGTATGAGCACACACACACTCTCAAGGGTACGTCTTTGAAATTGAGATCACATCATGTGAAAGCTGGATAGATAAGGGCCATTGATGTGTGGTTTGTGAGGATAGGACAATATTTGTCCGAGATACGACCATTAGAACATCTGAGGGGGCAAAACAACACATGGAGGAAATCATCTTTAAGGTTGTGCTGTTATGTTCGTGATTTTGCTGCATCCACTCACAAAAATACATTTTTATATATATTTATGGTAGGAATTTTCTATATATCTCTATCTTTAATTAATATCCGAATGATTTTTTTGGCATAATTTTGACCCATATACAGTGTTGGGTGTAACTAATTACTAAGTAATTAGTTACTGTAATTTAATTACTTTTCCCTTGAAAATGTAAAATAAGGGATTACTCTTCATTTATCTGTAATTTAATTACAGTTACTTCTGATGTAATTGAGGTAAATAGATCAATCCGATCTCACAGCGATTCGTATGAGGTGTCTAAATATTACGACCGCACTCGTACAAATTCATATGAATTATTGTAAAATATGTCTGAAAAAAGTGTGAAATATCATGAGATCAGACATAATAATAGAGGGTTTAACATCAAAATATATTGTCTGATGCTAAAAAGTATGTTTTTATAATGTAACCTTCTCCACTTTGGTCAGTTTAAGGATAATTCATGCAATTTTATAGTATTTATTTGAAAGAATTAAAACAGATTCAAGTCTATCCTTGTATTATTCAGCTGGTTGAGATTGATATGGGATTTTGAAAGTAAAATAAAAGTAATTAAATACTTTTTAGAGAGAGTAATTAGTACAGTAATCTAATTACATTGTTGAAGAGGTCATTAGTAACTAGTAATTAATTACTTTTTTAGAGTAACTTACCCAACACTGCCCATATAGTGTACTGCCTCAAATATACCCGTGCGACTCGCGACCGGTTTTGTGATCCAGGGTCACACACACACACACACACACATGTGAAACTCGAAAAATTAGAATATCGTGCAAAAGTTCATTTATTTCAGTAATTCAACTTAAAAGCTGAAACTAATATATTATAGAGACTCATTACATGCAAAGTGAGATATTTCAAGCCTTATTACTTATAATTGTGATGATTACGGCTTACAGATATGAAAACCCCAAATTCAACATTAAAATATTGTGAAAAAGGTTTTCATAAGCTGAAGCCATAATCATCACAATTATAACAAATAAAGGCTTGAAATATCTCATTGTACATGTATTGAGTCTATATAATATATTAGTTCAGCTGTACAGTAAATGAACATGTCTTTATGATGATGATGATGATGATGTGCACCTGTCCTGCAGTGTTGGAGAGACGTGGAAGAACTGTTTAGAGGGAGGCACTGATTTCAAAGAGGTGAGTGTTTTATTGAGCATATCGCAATACTGATTTTTATATTGCAATACTTGTATAAGTATAAGTCCCCCTGTGGTTAAAATCAGCTTTAATATTGTTTATACGTCCATGTGGTGTTTTTAACAGAGTGCTTGAATTAGATTTTTTGACATAAATCCTGGACAACCCTTGAAAACAGACATATTTATGAAAAGAAATTACTGTTTCTTTTGAAAATGAACACTGCAGTGTGTCTAATATAGATCTAGAGGGATTTCGCGTGGCTATGAAAGTGATATCGCTCATAAATATCCAAATATATGAGACAGCTTTTATTCTGCATGTCAGTCATATATACATGAGAGCAAAACATTTAATAAGGAGAGCGAGTACATTTTTTAATGGTTGAAGTTTCCACAGTCATTCCATGTGCTGCACTTTATTTGTACCATTTTGTTTTATTCATTTATTTTATTAAATTTTTTAGATTGTGAAAGATAATCAAGATATTGTTTGATAAGATCTCTGATTTTAGTCCTTGAAAACCATTCTTGAAAGTCTTGGATTTTCATTTTACAATATCTGTATTAACGCTGTGTTTAATCCGCTTTAACACACACCGTGTGTGTTGATAAGTGGACTGCACCACTGGTGTTTCTGACATCACAAACCACCTTGTAACCAATCAGATCAACGTGTGATCGCCAACCAGTGGATCTCTGAGTGAGTGAGTGGAGGCGGGGCTCATTTACATATTCATAGAACCCCCGCGAATACTAAATGAGGCGAGGGTGTCGAGTTACATTCATGATATTTTAAGGCGTGACGAAAAAAAGCTGAGCGAGTGAGTGAAGGCGGGCTCATTTGCATATTCATAGACCCACGCGTACTAAATGAGGCGAGGGTGTCGAGTTACATTAATATTTTAAGGCGTTTTTCAAGGAAAAAAAAACGTTTAAATGTGTAATTTTGGTGATCAAACGTGAGTTTTAAGCAAGCGTGCCGCACAAGCCCTCCAAAAAGAAGCCGAAACGTCTCGATCGCCCCCCAGTGGCCGGTCCTAGTATAGCTCATAAACCCCACCTCCCCATGTTATTCAATGGGACGCGAGACCAACTAAACAATTAAATTACACTTCACATAACCTTTTTCCAAAGATCGTTTCTGTCATTTACTGTAGTTTCTGTCACGTTGATGTAATTTCAAGTGTTCGTTTTTAAAAATAAGTTTGTTTTGAGTTAGTTATGTGATGATAAAAACTTTTAAACTGAAAAAAAAACTTTATTAAAAACTTTTTAATAATGTTGATTATTGACATACAGATAATGTTTAATTTTTGGTCTTGCAATAGTATATTTGATGTGTTTGTGTGTGTGTGTGTGTGTGTGTGTGTGTGTGTGTGTGCAGCTGATTCCCGAGTTTTATGGAAGTGACAGCAGTTTTCTGAGGAATCTTCTGGGTCTGGATCTGGGCCGGAGGCAGGGAGGAGGACGAGTGGAGAGTGTTGATCTTCCTCCGTGGGCTTCAGGTGCACATGCGCTCTTCTGTCCCGATGTTCAATCCGTTTGACATCGTGATTTGAAAACGACAGTGGCCGCCGGGACGCAATAATCCATCGTTTTATCTCATGTGACGTGTCCTTCAGGAACACTGTCGGGATTTCTCTCTTTCCTTAAGACAAGACCGCCGATACACAACACATCTCTTCTGTAGCCGTTGTACGTTTGCGCTCGTTACCGTAAGTTAGTCGCTAGTTCCGCCTTCTCGATGGCAGAGCCAATCAGCTTGATGTGATTGCATGTAAAACACGCCCTCTAGTGACTGAACCCGGTATTTCTTTAAAGCTATGGTCCCTTTGATTGGGAAAATGTTCTATCTACAGAATATTAGCTTTTATTAGTCTTAATAGCTGAAAATTTCAAAATATGGGGAAAATTCGCTATTTAATTGTATGCAGTCTTACGGTTTTCACTAAACAGATGATCAAAACTACGGAAAATCCCATAGACTTCCTTTGAAGGCGCCAAAACTTTTATACAATAGCTAGCTACTAGCTTAGGACATGTTAACACCACGTTAGCGAAATGTTAAATCATGCTAGTAACGTGTTTAAACATGCTATCAATGTGCTCATTCATGTTAACAACATGTCAGCAATTGGTAAGACGTGATAGTGTGATGTTAATTCATGTTAGCAATCTGTTAATGTGCAAATTCAAGTTAAAACATGTTAGCAACATGTTAAATCGTGTTAGCAATGTGTTAAATCATGCTATCGATGTGCTCATTCATTTTAGCAACGTGCTAAAACATGTTAGCAACATGTAAGCAATTGGGAAGACATGTTAGTGTAATGTTAAATCCTGTTAGCAATCTGTTAAAACGTTACCATCGAGTTAAATCACACTAGCAATGTGCTAAGTAATGCTACCAATGTGTTAAATTATGTTATATTATGCTAGCAATCTGATAAAACAATGTCAACATGCTTATGGTAGTAATGTTTAAACATGCAAGTACATGCTAATTTATGTTAGCGATTGATAAGATATGTTAGTAAAATGTTAATTAATGCTAGAGTGTGTAAAAACATGTTAGCAAAATGCTAAATAATGCTAAGACGTGCTAACAACATGATACAACTTGCTAGTAACACGATCAAACATGCTAGGAAGCTTAATAACGTTCAAACAAGGCCACCAAGTTAAATCAGACTAGCAATGTGCTAAGTAATGCTAGCAATGTGTTAAATTATGTTATATTATACTAGCAATCTGATAAAACACTGTCAACATGCTTAATCATGCTAATTTGTGTTAGCAATTGATAAGACAAGTTAGTAAAGTGTTAATTAATGTTAGAGTGTGTAAAAACATGTTAGCAAAATGCTAAATAATGCTAAGACGTGCTAACAACATGATACAACTTTCTAGTAACACGATTAAACATGCTAGGAAGCTTATTAACGTTCAAACAAGGCTTTGGTAATCCAACATAAACGTTTAATTGTCTTGACAAATATTTTCATGTTAATGGTTATAACTTTAACTTTATTCCGCTCTAACGCTTTGCAAAACGTTGTTTGTCCAGATCCGGACGACTTCTTGCAGAAGCAGCGTCTGGCTCTGGAGAGTCCGTGTGTGTCTGAGCACCTGCACGAGTGGATCGATCTGATCTTCGGATATAAGCAGAAGGGCAGCGAGGCCGTGGCCAGCCATAACGGTGAAATAACACTAATGTTATGATATATGAAGGATTAGTATGTTATTGATATTATTTTTTGTCTGCTATATTACAGTGTTCCACCCGTTAACATATGAGGGAGGAGTCGACTGCGACAGGTAACCTCAGTCTCTCTAATTAACCCTTTATGGACATTTGTGTCTCTTTCAGTTTTCTGTTGTTGATTATTTTGCCTGTGTTAAAGCCATCTGCATGTATTTTGGCACAGGTGTGTGTTTTTACTATTTCACCGCCATTTACTTTAAAAAATCTAATTTGCACTAGAAACACTCCACTCTTTTGGACAGAAATGCCCCCATTGAAGGCGTTCGTCTCAAGGGTTTTTCTTCTGGGGCTTTTATTCTGTTGGTTAGACTTGCAATGTTTCTCAGGTTTGGCCTGTAAAGCAAATGCTCGCTTTATTTTCTGCTTCGGCATATTATAGACCATTTCACAAGATGTAAACAACACTGGTCCAGAAGCACTTCCTGTTTCAGTTTTTTAACACTACATAAAAGCTGGGATAAAATACAACCAACAGAACATTTAAAACTGAATCAAAAAGTTAAACAAACATCTTTAAGATGTTTTCTTTACATGTGAAATAAAGAAAACAGCTACAAACTGAAACAGGAAGTGCTTCTGGACCAGTGTTGTTTACATCTTGTGAAATGGTCTATAGAGCCACTTGGATAAATTATACAGCTATAATTGTGTGTGTGTGTGTGTGTGTGTGTGCTTGTAATATTTGAGAGAGAAAAAGTCTGCTGGAAATCCCAGATCTAGGTCCCAAAAAACAAAATCTCACTGAAATCAAATTTTTTGAGAAATCAACTTCAAATTTGAAGCACGATTTTCTTTTATTTTTTTATTTTTTTAGTAGTTTTAGAGTTCAGCATGTTTCATAAAATATATATTTTATGTAAAATAATCAAATATATAATTTTCATATATAATTTTTTGGTTTCACTTTTTATCCGGCAATAATCCTAAAATGAGACCAAGCTTAAAGGAGTAGTTCACTTTTGAAAAAAACTTGCTTAGTAAATTGCTTATAATTTACTCGCCCCCGTGTCATCCGAGATGTCCATGTCTTTCTTTCTTCAGTCGAAAAGAAATTAAGGTTTTTGATGAAAACATTCCAGGATTTTCTCCATATAATGGACTTCAATGGGAACCAAACGGTTCAAGGTCCAAATGAGAGTTTCAGTGCAAACTGTTCAAAGGGCTTTAAACGATTCCAGACGATGAATAAGGGTCTGATCAAGCGAAACGATCACTCATTTAATAAATAAATAACAAAGTTTAAGTTTTATAAGCTCAAATGGTCGCCTTGCTCTTCTGTGATGCGCGTTCGTGACTCTCCTGTTCGAATCAAAATGAACAAATCTTTTTTTGAGTCATTTGGTTCATTCAACGAACAAAACAAACGAATTGACTCTAACAGGAGAGTCACGAACGCGCATCACAGCATTTGAGCTTATAAAACTTAAACTTTGTTATTTATTTATTAAACAAGCGATCGTTTCGCTTGATAAGACCCTTATTCATCGTCTGGAATCGTTTAAAGCCCTTTGAACAGTTTGCACTGAAACTTTCTTTTGGATCTTGAACCGTTTGGACCCCATTGAAGTCCATTATATGGAGAAAATCCTGGAATGTTTTCATCAAAAACCTGAGGAAAGAAAGACACGGACATCTCGGACGACACGGGGGTGAGGAAATTATCCGCACAAGTTTTTTGAAAAGTGAACTACTCCTTTAAGTCTGTTTTAAAGAGTTTTTTGACCGATTTTAGTCCACTTTGGACCTTAGTGTAACTCTGTCTGATGCACAAGGGTTAAATAGCGTTTTGATTTTTCTTTGTGTTTTATATTTGTCAGTGTACATTTTGTCAGTGTGTGTGTGTGTGTGTTTCTTCAGTATTGAGGACCCGGATCAGAAAATAGCCATGCTAACTCAAATCCTGGAGTTTGGCCAGACGCCCCGCCAGCTCTTCGTCACTCCTCATCCTCAGAGGATCACTCCTCGCTTCCACAGCCTGTCGGCGACCGTCAGTCTCAGCAGCTGCGAGCTCTCGCCAGGTATTTCAATTTCAATTTCTAACAAAATTGCAATGTTAGATTGTAATCATAATCATAATGCAAAACCTTATCTAACAGAAAAATATCTAAACCTTGACCAACAGTAGTTTCGAACAATTTCTAAATGTAAATCTTAATGCAAAACCTAATAAAAGTAATAAATTATGCCTAAAAAAAACATCAACTATCGAATCCAAAAGCCTCTCTGTGTATTTATAGGGAGTTGCACACTGTGACATACGCCTCCTGGCACTATTCTCACGTAAAACGTTTATTTTAAAGGCCTTCGCTCTATTTTAATCTGAAATACAGTGTCTCCTAGCATGGACTCGTTTGAGGACCTGACTGAGGAGAGCAGGAAGATGGCCTGGAGCAACATGAACAAACTCGTATTGCAGTCGCGCCACAAAATACACAAGGAGTGAGTATCTGTGTGTGCAGTTGTGCGCGCTGGTTAGCGAGAGCTGCTTCTGACGCTGGTGTTGTGCTTCCGCAGGGCCGTGACGGGCATCGCCGTGACCCTCGGTGGAGATGCCATCTTCTCCACTTCTCAAGGTCAGGAACCCCTCCGTTAATCAGCGAAAGGAACTGCAATATAATGTTAGCACAATGCTAACACTTTGCTCATGTTTATAGAATAAATTAGCACATTGTTAGCATGTTTTAACATCATATAGCACATTGCTAGCATGATTAAATCATTGTTAACATGCTTCCAGCACAAATTAGCACATTGCTTGCATGTTTTAGCATGTTGCTTGCATAAATTAGCACATCGTTAGCATGTTATTAACATGATTTAGCACATTGTTATCGATTCTAGCATGACTTTGCACATTGTTAACGTGTTTTAGCAACGAATTAGCATACTGCTAACATATTACTAGTATGGATTAACACATTTGTAGCATGATGTAGCATATTGCTAACATGATTTCAGCGTTGTGAGCCTTAATTAGCACATTGTTAGCATGTTTCAGTATTTTAACATGTTTTAGCACATCGTTAGCATGTTATTAACATGATTTAACGCATTGTTATCGATTTTAGTATGACTTTGCACAATGTTAATGTGTTTTAACGATTAATTAGCATATTGCTAACGTATTGCTAGTATGGATTAACACATTTGTAGCATGATGTAGCCTATTGCTAACATGATTTCAGCGTTTTGAGCATTAATTAACACATTGTTGGCATGTTTCAGCATTTTAACATGTTTTAGCACATCGTTAGCATGTTATTAACATGATTTAACGCATTGTTATCGATTTTAGTATGACTTTGCACAATGTTAATGTGTTTTAACGATTAATTAGCATATTGCTAACGTATTGCTAGTATGGATTAACACATTTGTAGCATGATGTAGCATATTGCTAACATGATTTCAGCGTTGTGAGAATTAATTAGCACGTTGTTAGCATGGTTCAACATATTAGCATGTTTCTAGCATGACTTTGCACATTGTTAACAGGTATTAGCAATAAATTAGCACATTGCTAATATGTCTACCATGGATTAACCCATATTTTATCCTCATGTAGATTCCACACTAAAGATGTTCTCCAAAGAGAACGGCCTGCAGAGAAGCGTGTCCTTCTCCAACATGGTAAGCTCTTTAGCGCAGACGCTGTGGCCTCAAAAACTATTTGGATTCATAAGCTAGCTACACTTAAAAATGAATCTTGTCAATTATACGTTTTTCCCCAATTATACGTCGTTTTCAACTACAGTTTTTGTACAGCTTTTTGAAGATGCTAGTAAATTCGAAACGCTGTTCTACGTGTTAAAACGGATGTATTCGTAAATTACACGTTTAGTCACGTGACGCGTATTGAACATATATATCTATGGTTGTATTGGAATTGTTGTGACTGATATCCACTTTCGTAGTGTCGGTAAAGTTATATCATATTTTGTGAAATTAATATTAATATTTACGTTTTTTAAAAGTGGGCGGGAACTAATGCACATTATTATTAGGCTGCTGTCACTTTAAGACTGAGATGTGAACCATCTAGAACCAGGTGAACCATCTAGAACAAGTTCGAAAAGTTGGCGTTATGGAGCCCTTATGGATCAGAAGTGATTATCACGAATGTAAGTGCAACTTTGGACAGTTGGTGGCGCTAGAGGGAATGAGTTAGAGACTCCAAACCTGCTGTGGTTATGCATGGATCCAATATAGCCAACTTTTCCCCCAAACGTTTATGTTCTCTTAAAGCGGTCCTTGATTATGATTCGCTTTTCTAGCGTGTAACGTTGCTGTTTGATCATAAACAACATCTGCAAAGTTACGACTCTTAAATTTCAAAGCAAATGGAGAGATTTACTTTTGCAGAAATCACTTTTTTAGGACTACAACAAACGGCTGGTGGAACTACACAAGCTTCTTCACATGTTAGTGACATCACAGACACAAACCTTAAAATTTACATAAACTCCGCCTCCGGGAACACGCAACAAAGGGGGCGGGGCTGCTTTAGAGAAGAGGAAGTGTTGTTATCGCTGTTTTTTACACCCCAGAAAAGTTTTCCTTAGGCTGATGAACTGAGAGCGGTTCAGATGTATTTTAAACGCTGTTCCTGAACAATATAACCTCTTTTACTTATTTTACGGAGAACAGCTTCCAGAAGAGAAAACATGAAACATATTCTAGTACAAGACTTCGTAAAAGGCCATAATAGGCCCCCTTAAGACATATTCATTGCCTTTATGAGAATACTTTTACATTTAAGTGTGGCGAATGTGTTTTGGAGGCCACTTTACACACACGCTGAAGAGCTCTAACTACAACACACTCTTGAAATGTGCCTTAGGCGCTGTCCTCCTGCCTGATGCTGCCTGATGACGAGATCGTCGTGTGCTCGTCCTGGGACAATAATGTGTAAGATTATACAGTCACCACAAGCACATCCCTGTAGTTCTTAAGTCAGTTTAACCCATTTCTCATGTTTTTCAGCTATTTTTACTCGATAGCGTATGGAAGAAAGCAGGAGACTCTGATGGGTCATGATGATGCAGTTAGTCATATTTGCTGGAGGGACGACAAACTTTACACGGCATCCTGGGACTCGACTGTGAAGGTCTTCGCATTTCGTTTTGCTTTTTTGCGTAACATTTAAGGATGACTAAACCTGTTTACACGCTACTAAATGTTTATAAAGCGTCTGCTAAATCAATAAATGTAAATTTCAGGAACATCTTCAGAAAAAATTCAGTTGCTTATTCGGTAACACTTTACTTAAACCTTATATAATGTATTATAAAAGTATTTTTAATGCATTGATTATGCCTTGTGATGCACCTTATAATGCATTTTTGTGGTCTTATGAATAATTGTAACCACAGTTATAAATCATTATAGGGATGCACCGATATGCAAAATTTTGGCCGATACCGATAACCGATAATTCTGTATATTTGAAAGCCAATAACCGATATATTGGCCGATAAATCTAAATCCACATTTTTAGACAATTTTTGAGAGCCTGATATGACAATTTTGGCCGATACCGATAACCGATAATTCTTTATATCTGAAAGCCGATAACCGATATTTTGGCCGATAAATCTAAATCAAGTTTTATAATACACAAAATTAAAATTATAAAATTACAAAATTATAATACACATGCATGTGTATATATATATTTAAGAAAAATGTGTTATATTTATATATAATATAATATGTATAAATATATATTTACAGTATATGCAAATATTTATTAAACATATACATGTATATATGTGACCCTGGACTACAAAACGAGTCACATGGGTCAATTTTATGAAATTGAGATTTACACATCATCCGAAAGCTGAATAAATACGCTTCCCATTGATGTGTGGTTTGTGAGGATAGGACAATCTGGAATCTGAGGGTGCAAAAAAACATCGAAACATTGAGAAAATCTCCTTTACAGCATTTATGTTCGGGATTTTGCTGCATTCACTCACAAAAATACATGTTTTATATATTAATGGTTGGAAATTTATAAAATATCTTGATGGAACATGATCACATGATGATTTTTGACGTAAACAAAAGGTTTGCCTTTGCCACAAATATGACATGACTGGTTTTGTGGTCCAGGGTCACATATATACAACATAATTATACACACATATATTATATAAACACAAACTTTATTTTGGAGGCGATTAATCGTTGCCCAGCACTAATTATTGCATTTTAACGTGATATGATGTAATGCATCATATCACGTTAGTAAAACGTTACCACATATTCCTGCTGATGAACTTTACTTGTCATGTGGTCATAATAACTTGTTGACGGTCCTGGTTCTCTGTGTGTCCCCCAGATCTGGAAGTGTGTAGCGGCCGACGTGTCCAGGAACAAGCGCACCGGGTTCGATCCGCTCGCTGAGTTTGAGCACGAGGCCGGGGTTTGTGCTGACGAGTCTTAAACACTGCAATACACACTCAGCTCTTGAACAACTCGCTTTCAGAATAACTAACAGCAGCGATTAGATAGAGACTCATTAGTTAACATGAGCTAAGAATGAACAATACTTCAGCATTTATTCATCTAAGTTTGTTAACATTAGTTACTGTGAACTAGCATGTTTTTTATTAGCTAACATTAACAAAGATTAGTAAATACTGTAATAAATGTATCACTCATTGCTAGTTCATGTTAGTTAATACATTAACTAATGTTAACTAATGAAGTTGATTGTGAAGTGTTAGGTTAGTCTCTAAACCCTGTTATTTACACCACAAGGTTTTATTGAATCCTTTAATAATTGAAAGCCGATAACCGATAATTCTTTATATCTGAAACCCAATAACCAATAATTCTTTATATTTGAATGCCGATAACCGATAATTCTTTATATCCGAAAGCCGATAACCAATAATTATTTATATTTGAATGCCGATAACCGATAATTCTTTATATCTGAAAGCCGATAACCAATAATTATTTATATTTGAAAGCCGATAACCGATAATTCTTTATATCTGAAAGCCGATAACCGATAATTCTTTATATCTGAAAGCCGATAACCAATAATTATTTATATTTGACAGCCGATAACCAATAATTATTTATATTTGAAAGCCGATAACCGATAATTCTTTATATCTGAAAGCCGATAACCAATAATTATTTATATTTGAAAGCCGATAACCGATAATTCTTTATATCTGAAAGCCAATAACCAATAATTCTTTATATTTGAATGCCGATAACCGATAATTCTTTATATCCGAAAGCCGATAACCAATAATTATTTATATTTGAATGCCGATAACCGATAATTCTTTATATCTGAAAGCCGATAACCAATAATTATTTATATTTGAAAGCCGATAACCGATAATTCTTTATATCTGAAAGCCGATAACCGATAATTATTTATATTTGAAAGCCGATAACCAATAATTATTTATATTTGACAGCCGATAACCGATAATTCTTTATACCTGAAAGCCGATAACCAATAATTATTTATATTTGGCAGCCGATAACCGATAATTCTTTATATCTGAAAGCCGATAACCGATAATTCTTTATATCTGAAAGCCGATAACCAATAATTATTTATATTTGAAAGCCGATAACTGATAATTCTTTATATCTGAAAGCCGATAACCGATAATTCTTTATATCTGAAAGCCGATAACCAATAATTATTTATATTTGAAAGCCGATAACCGATAATTCTTTATACCTGAAAGCCGATAACCGATAATTATCTGGTGTGCGCAGGTCAACTGTCTAGACCTCAGCCCTGCGGGAACACTGATGGCGACGGGCACTAAAGAGGGAACGCTCACTGTGTGGGACATGACCAGTACTGTGCCTCTCAACCAGCTCAGCTGCCATACTGGGAGGATCCACCAGCTGGCCTTCAGTCCAGGTGTGTGTGTGTGTCTGAGTGAGTGATTGTGTTTGTGTCTTTTGTGGTTTCACACACTGTGTTGTGTGCAGTGTTGGGTGTAACTAATTACTAAGTAATTAGTTACTGTAATTTAATTACTTTTCCCTTGAAAATGTAAAGTAAGGGATTACTCTTCATTTATCTGTAATTTAATTACAGTTACTTCTGATGTAATGGAGGTAAATACTGTGTATAGATCAATCCAATCTCAGCGATTCGTGTGCATTTTATGAGGTGTCTAAATATTACGACCGCACTCGTACAAATTCATACGAATTATTGTAAAATATGTATGAAAAAAGTGTGAAATGTCATGAGATCAGACATAAAACAATAGTGGGTTTAACATCAAAATGTATCGTCTGATGCTAAAAAGTATGTTTTTATAATGTAACCTTCTCCACTTTGGTCAGTTTAAGGATAATTCATGCAATTTTATAGTATTTATTTGAAAGAATTAAAACAGATTCAAGTCTATCCTTGTATTATTCAGCTGGTTGAGATTGATATGGGATTTTGAAAGTAATTAAAAGTAATTAAATACTTTTTAGAGAGAGTAATTAGTACAGTAATCTAATTACATTGTTGAAGAGGTAATTAGTAACTAGTAATTAATTACTTTTTTAGAGTAACTTACCCAACACTGGTTGTGTGTGTGTTCAGACAGCAGGCATATCTTGAGTGTCGGCGAGGACTCGTGTTTGGCGGTGACGGATGTGCAGACTGGAATGCTCATCGCTACTGTACACGCCGAGCAGGAGCAGAGGTGACCAGAACACACACTAGAGCTGTGTCCCATACACACACATGTATATTCAAATACACACACGCCACAAAAAGTCTCCGTGTCTCGGGTCGAGGAGTTGTGTAACGTGTGTTGCTCCTGTAGGTGCTTCTGCTGGGATGGAAACACTGTGTTGTCTGGAGGGACGACAGGAGATCTCAGTGTGTGGAACCTCCTCAGCAGTAAAGTCATCCACACGATCCCTGCTGCTCACTCAGGTACACACACACACACACATTCTAGAGTGAAGCGCTCTGTGTAGGGAACGTTCTAGAGTGCATTGCTTGGTGTAGTGAACATGTGTAGTGATGACGCCTGTGTAGGGAACATGTGTAGTGATGACGCCTGTGTAGGGAACATGTGTAGTGATGACGCCTGTGTAGGGAACATGTGTAGTGATGACGCCTGTGTAGTGAACATGTGTAGTGATGACGCCTGTGTAGTGAACATGTGTAGTGATGACGCCTGTGTAGGGAACATGTGTAGTGATGACGCCTGTGTAGGGAACATGTGTAGTGATGACGCCTGTGTAGTGAACATGTGTAGTGATGACGCCTGTGTAGGGAACATGTGTAGTGATGACGCCTGTGTAGTGATTACGCCTGTGTAGTGTACATGTGTAGTGATGACGCCTGTGTAGGGAACATGTGTAGTGATGACGCCTGTGTAGGGAACATGTGTAGTGATGACGCCTGTGTAGTGAACATGTGTAGTGATGACGCCTGTGTAGGGAACATGTGTAGTGATGACGCCTGTGTAGGGAACATGTGTAGTGATTACGCCTGTGTAGTGTACATGTGTAGTGATGACGCCTGTGTAGTGAACATGTGTAGTGATGACGCCTGTGTAGGGAACATGTGTAGTGATGACGCCTGTGTAGGGAACATGTGTAGTGATGACTCCTGTGTAGGGAATATGTGTAGTGATGACGCCTGTGTAGGGAACATGTGTAGTGATGACGCCTGTGTAGGGAACATGTGTAGTGATGACGCCTGTGTAGGGAACATGTGTAGTGATGACGCCTGTGTAGTGAACATGTGTAGTGATGACGCCTGTGTAGGGAACATGTGTAGTGATGACGCCTGTGTAGGGAACATGTGTAGTTATGACGCCTGTGTAGGGAACACGTGTAGTGATGACGCCTGTGTAGGGAATATGTGTAGTGATGACGCCTGTGTAGGGAACATGTGTAGTGATGACGCCTGTGTAGTGAACATGTGTAGTGATGACGCCTGTGTAGGGAACATGTGTAGTGATGACGCCTGTGTAGGGAACATGTGTAGTGATGACGCCTGTGTAGGGACACATGTGTAGTGATGACGCCTGTGTAGTGTACATGTGTAGTGATGACACCTGTGTAGGGAACATGTGTAGTGATGACGCCTGTGTAGGGAATATGTGTAGTGATGCCTGTGTAGTGTAAATGTGTAGTGATGATGCCTGTGTAGTGTACATGTGTAGTGATGACGCCTGTGTAGGGAACATGTGTAGTGATGACGCCTGTGTAGGGAACATGTGTAGTGATGACGCCTGTGTAGGGAACATGTGTAGTGATGACACCTGTGTAGTGTACATGTGTAGTGATGACACCTGTGTAGGGAACATGTAGTGATGACGCCTGTGTAGTGAACATGTGTAGTGATGACGTGACCCCTAACCCCGCTGTGCTCCCTCAGGTGCGGTGACGTGTGTGTGGATGAACGATCAGTGCAGCTCCATCATCACTGGAGGACTGGATAAACAGATCAGTCTGTGGAAACACCAGTATTAACACACACACACACACACACACACACACACACTCAAGTGGACATTATTCAGGATCCGGGGTGTTTTTGGTCATAGTTCTCTGAGACTTGAACAGATACAGTAGCAGTTTTAAATCCGCTGCAACACTTTTACATTATTATTTAGCATTTTTATTGTGTTTTAGAACTGAAGAACATTAATCATAATTGATGTTTACATTAAATTATATATTTGGCTCCTTTTATTATATAACACGTGTATAACATCTGTCCTGTTTCCACTTCAACATGCATAAAAACAGCAACAATTCATATAATTTAGTAAAGACAATCAATCAGCTATTATTGGTTTTTTTTTTAAATAATAATAATTACCAAATCATCAATATTATAAATCGGAACATTTCCTAGTCAGCTATAATAATAAAGGTGTCAAGACTTGATCCCAGAAGATGAATTATGAAGTATTAAGCAGATATTATATATGGAATATGTTTAATGTTCTGCAGTTTTTGAGCCAAACGCATTTTTTAATGTGCCTTAGTTTTTAATCATAAAAAACCTCTCTTTAATTATGCTCGCATGTTCAGCTAAAATATATGCATACTAATTATTACACTAGTTATGTATGATGATATATTTAAGTGAGGGTTTGAGTAAAACCTTCTGTAATATACGGTAATAAAATATAGTGTTACATCTTGACGGGTTATGGATGCATCTGTATATATTGTATGCGAACTGTATATTTCATACACTGTTATTTATGTCATGATAATATTCGTTTGAGAAATGCTCTTCAGTGAAGAACATTAGTGTGTGAGTTGAGTTGAAATCACAGGATTATGCAATGAGCACACGAGTTATGAAGAGACGGTTACGACTGTCCTGTAACCATCAGAAATTGCATTTTCGAGATATGTTGAGTGTGTGGACTGCATGTTTTACTATATCATGTTTATGGGTTTTTGTTCATTTCTTCTCAACTGTGTGTTTTTTAACTGCTGGAAATTAAACGACTTTAAAAATGTTTTTTTTGTTTCTCTGTTTTTAATTCTTTTAAAGCTTTTCTAATTTGTTTTCTGTATTAAATACTGACAATTACGCAAAACTAGAGAAAAAAATGGCCCTTATTCTGATCGCATAATAAAGCTTTTATAGTGATACTGACAATTATAACATAAGTAATTATTATTACAAACATATGCGATTTTATTGACCATGTTAATGTTTAATCCTCATAGAAATCATCAATTCAGTGTGTTATTGATATTGTGTAACAGAACGCCTGAACCACGCCTGAATTCATCTTTAATGTTAAGGTTTTGCGTTTTCTCTGACATGTTTAGTTTGTGTGATGGTTTAAACTGTTGAAAAAGTCTAAGTTATTATCATTTTTCTGGGGAATTGTTAACCAAAGTAAAGTTTCATTACATTTTTGTAATAGCTGTAAACAAACGAACACAATAAAATGACTATAAAGCGGTCATGGCATTTTTTTTAAAAATTTTGTTATGTCCCTTTTGGTTCACTTTGAAAAAAAAAACATGTAGAAAAATAATTATTTTTATTTTTTATTTATATCTAAATATTTGTAGTGAAAGGTAAAACTTCTGAAATAATAATAAAATCCGTGTAAACAATGAGTGACATTGTAGACGCGCGAGAGATCACTTCCGGCGTAATGTTGGACATGGTTCCGGACATCTGATTCAGCTCAGTTCGACGGCTGTTGACAAGAGGTAAAACTATATAAATACTTTTCGTTTTCTCACACAAACCGCTCGTTTCGTGTCTTAGGCCATCAATGTGTACTTACATTTACGAGTCATTAAATCATGTTTAATCTGGACTTCTCTCTTTGAGGTGGTGACAACAGACCGCCATTATATGACTGACAGACAACAACGGTTTGACCGGAAAATGTCAAAATTGAAAATACTGTGGAAACAAAGACACCTACAACTTGAATGGATGCCCTTGAGGTAAGATAAAACATATAAAAATTAATTTCAAAGTGAACTATCCCTTTAAAACCCGCGGGCAGGGAAAGGATTAAACGCGGGAATTGAATGCGACTGCTATCCGTCCAATGTGAGGGCAAATATCTCCCACCAAAGTCACGCTGTGTGTGTGTGTGTGTGTGTGTGTGTGTGTGTGTGTTGCGTCAGTCAGGGCATGTGCGCGCGCTGTCAGTCCGAGACAAAACTGTTGTAGCGACGCACGCGCTCAATAACACACCAAAAGCGGTCAGTGTAACAGTTCCTGTGGGTCATACACAGATGGAGTGTGTGTGTGTGTGTGTGTGTGTTGAGAGTGATCACACACTGAAGACATGAGAGCAGCAGAAGAGCCTGAAGATCCTCCGAGAAGACCAGAGAGGAACATGTCGTCACCGGCAGCCTCAGAGAGCGCGTGTCCGAAAACACAGGTACAGCACGAGCACGCGCGCGCACTGACTTTACTAACGCGCGCTAATATCTTTATGACGGTGAAAGTCAGCTTGTAAAGCCAACAAATGTATAATTTAATTATTTATTTTATCAACCCCCGCTAATAATACTCCCCTGTCCTGGGATGGTTATGGTAAAACTGAAGTCTGTTTGTTCCCATTACATATTTCCTCAAAATCTCAGTTTAACTCTATTAAATTCAATGATTTTAATGAGTTATAATATATATATAAACTTTAATGGTGTTCTAGGGTTCTTGAATCAATTTTAAAGAATGCTAAATGCCCTTTCACGCTGATGTTATTTTGTGTTTGTGTCTCTTTAGTAGTAAGTTAATTAATCTCAGAATTTAGGAAATATCTATTGATGTTGCTGACTCAGATGTTGTGTACTTCATCAAAAGTACAAGTTTTGTGTACTTTGAAGGGTTAAATCTGCTGATCTGTGAGTCATGTGGGTTTCAGCAGGTGATGATTCAGGAGCACACACACACACACACACACACACTATGGCACGAATGTTAATTTTTATTTCCCCATAGCTCAGTTTAATGTACTGAGGATGTTTTGGGATATTACAGTAAATATGATTTTTGTGTGTCTGCATCAGTGCGCTTACCCACACCGCCCGGTCGAGGCACTATTACTCGATTACTCGATAAAAGATGAATCCTGACTGATCCTGAATGACAGCGACTCGACAGATCTGTGATCCGCAGAGAGTCGTTCATGTAAAGATATTGTGTATCGATACAGTAAAATAGAGTAAATCACACTTAAGAAACTTGGCACTTCAAATGAAGATTGTGTCATTGCATCGTTACACCAGTAGGTGGAGACACACGACTGTTAAAATATGTGCTTGTCACTATGTCACGTTTTTATCCGAATTATATTATATCGAATGAAAAATGCTTTATGGAAACAGTCAAATTCGATTTAAATTCATCTAATTTTATCTTGATCGATATACGGCTTATGAAACGTTATTTGCCGAATAAATAATGAATTGTGATTAAGTTTAAGGTCCTTTTATGGTTGCGACACGCCACGAACCTTTGGTTTCTTCTTCATGCAGAGTTTAAGCTGCACTTTTACCATACAATGATAGTGAATTATGACCGGGTCCAAACATATATGTTATGATATGAAGAGTTCAGATGCAAAAGCCTCTAAATGCCATTTGAAATTTTCTTCTAAAATGATCATTTTTATCAAGCTTGTATTTTTAAGTTCAGTAATTTCACTTAAATGACAATTAATAGGTAATCTTCATTGCCATTTAAGTGAAATTACTGAACTTAAATATACAAGCTTGATAAAAATCATCATTTTAGAAGAACATTTCAAATGGCATTTAGAGGCTTTTGCATCTGAACTCTTCATATGTACTGTAATGATTATTTTTGTATTACTTTTGTACTTGTTTTATTGTTTGTAGCGCTTTGGGTTTTAAAATATATTAGCTGAATAATTATCAGTATAAGTATACTGTTAGTTATTATATCAGCAACATAGTGTCGGCCCAGATCCGGCCCACATGGATTCCACACGACCCGAATCTGGCTCAGATCTCTATATTGCTGTCTGGTATACGTTTTTTAGCAAATTTTTTAGTTTAAATCAATATTTAAAAAGAAGTAAGTTTGTAAGGCAATGTAAACTCTGTAGAGAAGTATATTTGATTGATCTGTCGTCGTTTGGGCTTTATTCAGGAGTCACCTTGTTAATCAGGAATATCTCAAATTGTTCACAGCCCACATATGAAGTTCACAGAGCGGCTGCGTTTGTTTCCTTCGACGCGGGCATTCATGAGCAGTGCAGTACAGTGTGTGTGTGTGTGTGTGTGTGTGTGAATGGCTCCTTGTTGGTTCCTTCTGGAACAAAGGCTCAGCCTTGTCTCCTTCGGCTCTTGTGTTCGTCAGGATTCCTTCCCTCTGACTAACTTACAGTTACACAACGGGACGAATGACTCTGGACACACACTTCATCAAACCCATTCACTGTTTCTGACAGGAACTGATGACACTGACTTTCTCAGATTCATTCAAGTGTTTTCCATCTAGTTTTCGTTCATCATTCAGCTGGAAAAGTTCTGAACGATATTACTGTAGATACACAACCATATTGTGTAGACATCTTTTTTGTGTTGTTGTCAAAACGTTAACCTCTCTCTTAACTTTATGGCACGATTATTTCTAAGTATATCTTCTGTACGGCACACTTTCGTAAGGTCGGTGTGGACCGTTCGTTAGCTCTCTCTCTTAGCGTTGTTTGAGCTCAGGACGCTAGTCGCTAGTCTTTAGAAATCAGTCAGGCAAACTATGGTGTGTTGACAATGTTGTGGCTCAACAATGATTTTATGTTATGGACATGTTTAAGACAGGAGACAGGTCACACTCACACAACTACACCGTCATCCTCAACATTCATTATAATAACTTCATTCATATGTTGGAGAGACTATCAGTGCTACAGTTTAGATGCAATGTCTTCTTATGGGAAAGAAAGAAAGAAAGAAAGAAAGAAAGAAAGAAAGAAAGAAAGAAATGAAAAAAGAAAGAAAGAAAGAAAGAAAGAAAGAAAGAAAGAAGAAAGGAAAAAGAAAGAAAGAGAGAAATAAATAAAGAAAGAAAGAAAGAAAGAAAGAAAAAAGAAAGAAAGAAGAAAGAGAGAAAGAAAGAAAGAGAAAGAAGAAAGAAAGAAAGAAAGAAAGAAAGAAAGAAAGAAAGAAAAAGAAATAAAGATAGAAAAGAAAGAAAGAAAGAAAGTAAGAAAAAAAGAAAGAAAGAAAAAGAAAGAAAGAGAGAAAGGAAAAGAAAGAAAGAAAGAAAGAAAAGAAAGAAAGAAAAAAGAAATAAAGATAGAAAAAAGAAAGATAGAAAGAAAGAAAGTAAAAAAGAAAAAAAGAAAGTAAGAAAGAAAAAAGAAAGAGAGAAAGAAATAAAGAAAGAAAAAAGAAAGAAAGAAAGAGAGAAGGAAAAATGAAGAAAGAAAGAGAGAAAGGAAAAAGAAAGAAAGAAAGAAAAAGAAAGAAAAAAGAAGAAAGAAACAAAGAAACAAAGAAAAAAGAAAGAAAGAAAGGAAGAAAGAAAAAAGAAAGTAAGAAAGAAAAAAAGAAAGTAAGAAAGAAAAAAAGAAAGAAAGAGAAAAGAAAGAAAGAAAGAAAGAAAGAAAGAAAGAAAGAAAAAATAAATAAAAAAGGAAAAAAGAAAGACAGAAAAAAGAAAGAAAGAAAGAGAGAAAGAAAGAAAATAAATAAATGAAAAATATTGTTATAATGCTTTTAGTGTGAAGAGAAAGCAGTGCTGCCCTCTTGTGGATCATTACTACTCTCTCTCTCTCTCACACACACACACACACACTGACCTTGTTCATGAAATATTGAGTTTATTAGTCTGTTGTTTAGAGTAAATTATACAGCTGTGCCTGTTTGGACAAAACGACTACATTTATTAATGTCACACACACACACACACACACGAACACACTCTATCTCTCACACACACATCACTTTTAATCATGAGATAAACCCTTCCGCCTATCATCTCCTCCTGATATAAACACACAGTCAGACTCCGCCTCCATATTTCCCTAATATTGCTTATATTACACTGATCCTGCATTTCAGCGGCAGTTGCTATGGATATTCACTTAGATGTGTCACTATGGCAACACTCTTTCCCCAGGTCTGGAAGTTTCCCTGCAGGGATCAAGGTTCCCTGACACGTGGTCACACACACACACACACACACACACACGCGTGTGTTTAATTAGCTATCTAAATGGAGACTCTCCATAGACGTAATGGTTTTCCTACTCAACAAACTGTATATTCTATAGTCTCCTTACACTAACCTGACCCCTAAACACACACACACACACACACACACACGGGTTGGTCTTTCACTCCATGTAATATAGGGTATAATTTCTAAAAGTCTCCAGTTTGGTGGGTCTAATGAAGTAAAGGCTGGTACGGCTGAGTGAAACCAGTTCAGACCAGCTCACGGCCGTTTGGTGGCAGTAGATGTGGTGTAGTTTGGTTTGTCGGATGTGGGGGAGGAGCACATGTGGGGGAAGTGGAGGAGTGTGGGGGCTCTGGTTCATGAACTCCTCACATTGTTTATATTGTTCACACTGATGCCACCATGATAGATCGCCTCAACTTTGTGAAAAAAGAGAGAAAAGAAGGGTCCGAGCACCGAGCCCTGGTGCACCCCAGTGCTTAGTTTGAAAAACCCCTCGATGCCGGGCCTCGACTCTATGCGGATTGAAGCTCGGCCTGTTTGGTGCACACTACAGCCTCCAGGGGATCTAGATAAAGTTATTCGAACTGGTTAGAATCCAGATTCAATGATTCGGTTAGTAATTTTCTAGAGAGCATGTTTTTGAGTGTGTTGAGACTCATTAAGTATGCAGTGACTCACTTCATGTGTTTGAGGCCGTAGACGACGTCTGTGAATGGACTCAGTGATGCATATGTAATCGCACTAAACCTCGAGCAGCGCGTCTGTCTGAGCTCGTGACAGCTGCACTACAGTCATTCAAGAGAAGTTACACACTTATCAAGAGGGGGGGTGCTTGTAAATCTACCGAAATGTTATGATGATTAATGTAAAAAATCTTACAAAATTGCAGGTCTGTAAAATGAAAATAAAATAATATTGTGTATTGAACATGAGCCCCAATATAGGCACAAGATAGCGGGACGCTTGGCGCTCTTTTATTCAGTAATATCTATAAATTAGGTATCATTCAAAAGCTTACTAACTTCATCCAGTGAAACCTGTTTTGAAATTTGTTGCGTTACCATGGAAATGGTACTCTGAATTATTTTAACAGGCTCCTCCTCTAGTGGGCGTCGCCAGTTTTTTTTCGACAAAATTGATCTTGACTACTTTATAATCTTGACAAAACGCATATCGTCGGAAAGGTCTGAGACTCAAGACTCAAGGTATTTTGTGATAAAGTGACATTTTTAACAGAAATGTATTAATTTGTTACAAGATAATGCATCAAAACAAAATTCAATGTAATGTGTCCCCTGTGGACATGTGTGGTATTGCGCCCCTAAACAATCTCATAGGAACTTCAATTTTTGTGATATCAACTTCAAATTTGGAACACATCTTGGTTAGACATACGGCTTTGATTTCATAGTAACTTTAGAGTAAAAATTATTATCTATATTTTATGTAAAATAAGAAATATGTAGTACAGCACATTTACAGTAAATTTAAACTTCCATAACTTTTTCATACTTTCATGCTTTAACTTCAGCCAAACATAAATATACCAAACGTAGTTCTACATTCCAAAGCATTCTTGAAGTACAACCATTTAAGTTTGGACAGTGCATTGCCATGATTATAGTCATAAAGGGGTGTGGCAGTAAGGGGTTAATGAATCTTTGATGTGCACACACACACACACACACTCCCATCTGTCTGCTCACGATTCTAAGAAGCGGTGTGTGCCAGAAAGCTCCGGAACGACTGGCACTGCCAACTCACTTGGTTGGCAACTTTGGGAAGCTTGGTCTATTCTAAGTGTGTGTTTCCCACATCATACCAGTATCACCCCAGGAGTGTGTGTTTAACAGAAAGCCAAAATGACAAAATATATATATTTTTCATTTTATTAAATGAACCCCCCCCCATTAATTATAATTAATATAACAAGAACATGCTGGGTTGTCTTAATCCAAATTTGGGTAAAATATGGACAAACCCAGCCATTGGGTTGCATTTTTAAATGACATTTTTAACCCAATGGCTGGGTTTGTCCATATTTTACCCAAATTTGGGTTACAATAACCCAGTATTGTTTAGAGTTTATATACATGCATATGTTTGTTTATATATACAAAATAATGATTCCTAATTATTCATTTATAATTCCTCAATACATTCATTATAAACAATATAACAAGAATATATCTATAGTCGCTAGTGACCCGATGTATGTAATAGACCCCTTTTCAGTTGGTAAACATGGTGACGCTTTTTTGTGGGCGGAGCTTCGGTGGAGGCAGAAAGATCCCCCTGGCCGCTTCACTAACGCTAGTTAGCAAGGATTGTTAGCTTGTTTTTTAACAATGACTGGAGAAAATCTGATATTATCTTAATGTGTAAGGTCACTCAGTGTCCAGGACCGCGATTGTTATTTCTAAAAGTTATTTTTAACGGACGGATCCAGATTGGCCGACCCGTAGCCGCCTACACGCGATCTGACAGGATTAACGTACGTTACCTCGGGTGAGTGGCCTGACTTCTACACCTACCTTATAGAGAAACCGATCGTAAAGAGAAACTGAGGGCGTATAAATCTTTAGATACCTATATATGGTCCTGTACAAGACTTGTGTGTACGATCCGCAGTTCTGCCGAGCCAGCGCCGAGACCACGACAATATAAAGAGTGACATTACGGTGCGATTTTTATGATGTGAATATTTTCATCAATTCTTGCACCAAACAACAGAACAAGATAACATTTAATAATAATAAAAGTAATTTAAGCTCGTTATTATGTATCCGAATCTGTGCTGGTTTGTATTGGCCGCCTCCAGTTTACACTTTGTTTCGCCTCCAGCTAGCGCCGTGACGTAACTGTGACTAAGGGGTCTATAGTGTAAGTTTTTATTTTCTACGCAGCAATTGAATCTCTGATGACTCAATGAGTGCAATTCGCCCTTATTCCTCAAGGTGGCGCTGTCTGAAACACAATGATGACGTAATTATGAATTATGACGTGATGTTTCACTCATAATTACAGCAGGCATAAAACGAAAGAATATCACCCGCAAAATATAGAAAACGATAGATATGATTGAGATGTTTAACATGAGCTGATGATGATGATGATGATGATAAAGATGGGAATAAACATCTGCTCAAACTGAACCCTTCCAACTTCTGAAATGTGGCTAAATATGCTTTATTTCATTGGTTTGTAATTGTTATTGAATATCCCTCAAGTTTTACACTAGTGTGGGCGTTCGAGATCCGTCCGTCACACACACTGTAGACCCAAGTCGATAAAGACCCGATGATGTAATAATGATTGGCAGAACATTCCTGCATAATTGATTGACAAAAAGTAAACATACACGTGTTTCATCAACTCTAACGACTGTTTAACGTTCAGTCTTCATTTCCACTTAATTGTATATTAATAGAATTAAGAGTGAGTACAGCTGTGTGTGTGTGTGTGTGTGTGTGTGTGTGTGAGTGTGATGATGTTCTGTCAGCGCTGTGACCCGAGGCCATCATTAACATCAGCAGGATCTCTCTGTGGAAAGATCACACACACACACACACACACACTGTTCTGAGTCTGACATTGCAAAAGAAATCAGGGAAAGATGATGTTTTATTAATAATAATAATGTTTTATTAATAAGATAATGTAATCATATCCAGGATATAATATATAATATAAATATGACTGTAAATGTCTGGGGCGCATTAAAGCTTATTTTAGGACATTTTTAGACTTTTTCTCAATATTAATCTTTATCCAACAAGTCTTCATCAATTCACATCATTCTACTCTAATCTTTTATTTATTTATTTATTTTTTGCTGTAACAGCTCATTTAATTATTTATTTAAATCAAAATACATAAAAAGTCAACAATCAGAGCAACAACCAGCATGAATAAATAGTTTAAAATAAAAATAACATATGCATAATATACACACACACACACACACACACACACACGGGTGGCAACTTGGCCCGGTTGTGCTTCCTAATAAACACTGGTGTGAGTTGTTACCATGGCGACACCATTGTGATTTCCTCCTCCCTCCGAGCCCATCACCCTCCTCTCTCTCTCTCTCTCTCTCGGCCACTCCCCCTCTCCAGTCCCTCGCTCTTCTCTCACCCGTTCCTCGCGTCAGTGTGAACTGGAGATCAGAGACACTGGACTGGACCTGCACTGGATCCATTGAGTTCTTCAGGTGTAAGAAGGGATCCGCTGACCCCTGACCCCTGACCTCTGACCCCGAGATGAATGAAGACGCCGAGTCCCGTCTCAGGATGGAGGCGACGGATAAACTGAACGGACTGGCGGGGAGGAGGAGGCGTCCGAAGAAGGTAAACATGAGGATCTCACACACACTCGCCTCTCACACACACTCAGGTGCAGGTGTTTCAGTGGTGTGTGTTCTTCAGAACTGGAACTATATTCTGAAGCTGATGATCAGGTGGAAACCCGTGTGTGTGTGTGTGTGTTTTGACTCGGATTGGTTCCTGTGCTGATGTGTTTGTGTTTATGAGACTAGTGTGAACTGAATCTGTTGAGGTGAAGATGGGTGTGTGTGTGTGTGTTACTTATTTGTCCGATGTAGTAAACAATGTCATGCTTTAACACAATTTTTTTAATGGAACCCATTGAGGATTTGTGTGTGTGTGTGTGTGTTCATCAGTGTTTTGATTGACAGCGCAGTTTCTGAAAGGAACACTCACTATAAATCCCACTACTCATAACATATAACATGACACACACTATACATGACAACATATGATGTTTATACATTATGCAGATAATACATCATAAATCAATACGGTTGAAGCGTAACGATGTCAAAGCATGAAAGATGAAAGCATCTCTGGCTGTGAAACACCTTTGTTCCGTGTGTGACGGCGAGAGTGGGGTGTGTCCGCGGGCCTTTGTGTGTGTGTGTGTGTGTGTGTGTGTGTGCTCTACACTTATCTGTCCGATATAGTAAACAATGTCATGCTTTAACACAATTTTTATGGAACCCATTGTGTGTGTGTGTGGCTTCAACTGATAGTCCCTGTGAGGAAAAAAAGGTTAATAAAAATACTAAATAATGACTATTAAAATTAATAAAACAAAAAAAAACGTGTTTGTGAGGTTAGATATAGATGTAAAATACATCATCTAAGTGTGACTCCATGACGGAATAGGCCTGTTTCTCGTTTGTTTGCCTCTTCAGTGTGTGTGGGAAACGCTGCTGACTGTAAACACTGTTCTTGACTGGTTTGTCTGTGAGATTGAGAATTTGATTCGTCTTTATTATATCTGGTTATATTACAATGTAAAACTGTAAAAAATATTTTCAAGATTTGTTATCACAACAAATATTTTCTTTTGTCAAATCAACTTTATAATAATTTATTTAGTTGAGATAACTTAATATTTTGAGTTTCTGATGGTTAAATTAATCTCCTTCATTGTATTAACTCACATTTTCCAGTTCAATCAACTTAAAATTTAAAGGCAACCCAGGTTATTTACTTTTTTAAGTTAAACCGACAATTTTTTTTACAGTGTAGTAATCACATTTTTTCTTTTGTCAAATCAACTTAAATAATTTATTTAGTTCAGATAACATATAATTTTGAGTTTCTGATGGTTAAATTAACCTCCTTCATTGTATTAACTCACTTTTTCCAGTTCAATCAACTTAAAATTTAAAGGCAACCCAGCTTACTTACTTTTTTAAGTTAAACCATCAATATTTTTAGAAACATAAGAGATTTTTAAATTCTGATTATTTTTCTTTTTAATCCCTTGCAAAACTCAGGGAGAATAAATAGTAAAAAAAAGTTACATTAGATCCATTTTCTTCTAATAAGAGCAGTCGATCCGCTGGTCAAACGGAGACGGTTCTGATGTATATTCACAGGACTCGCGTGTGTCTCGTGTGGTTTGGCTCTCAGCGAGGGATCATGGGCGATCGATGATGTGTGCATTATTAATACGTCTCCCTCCAGTCGGCGGTGGGGGTGAAGCGAGCGATCTGTCTCTGCACACTGCACTGATGACTGACTTCTGGACGGACAGCTTGACAGTGGTGTCCTCTCCAATGTGTGGCTGAAAATATGCCTTTATACATTTTAGCAATATATATTATATATATCGGCCATATGTTCTAAGATTCAGCGCGTTGTGACGTAGAATTGAGCGAGGGGTTTGATTGACAGTGTGGTTGTGGCATAGACCCCGCCCTCTGTGATCTGTACACCATCCTCCATTGTTTCAACGACAGCCGGTAATGTCTCCTCAAATCATAAATGTTCTGTTGTGGGATGGGATATAATAATGACATACATAGTAGTTTTCACTTACTTATTGTATTTTGGAAGTTTAAGTGGCGCCTTTCCTTCGTAAATAAGTTTGTTTGAGCGAATCATTTTCTGAATGACTATTTTGTGAGCGAGAGTCAATTGAAAGCAGGTCTTGCTTAAAAGTTAATCCTCAAGTGTGGATCGTCGTCGACTGTTCGCGATCCACCGTCACCTCCAGTAACAGTAAGTGTATGTTATGATTTTTGAGCAAATAGTCATTTCAGTCGATGTCAGCCTATTCAACAACAAATGCGTCTAAAGTCGTTATCGTCGTCGTAGGATGTCTGTGTAGGCTATATAATTTAAACCTTGTTTGTATAGTGTGTAACCACACATTTATAAATATATATTTTTTTAAAGATATTGTATTAAAAACTGCATGTTCATGTTCTATAAGTTAGCCATCTTCTCACATTTGCCACAGAAGCACCTGTATGACAAGTAAACATGACGCCACAGGTCACTCGCATAAATGTAATTTCGCTTGTATGTAGCAAACTTTATCACAGTATGTGTATGTAGTTTCAAAAAATTGCGCTAACGTTAGTGTTTGTGTGTGTGTGTGTGTGTGTTGCACATCCATTATTTCAAATGGGACGTGATTACAACTCTATAAACATAAATGCATCAAATAACCATACCGAGACGTCCTGGTCCATTCTCATTTGTGTTTATTCTGCCGGAGTCTCTTCGTCATCTGGGTCTGATCAGAGACTATTTATATATTCCGATTCAAACATGTACGACTGAATGACATTCAAAACAGCGGTTTCTCTCTCACTCTCTCAGCACCGACTGCCATAGGTATCAAGTTACGCCCTCATCCAAAGGCAGGGCGGGGATATGCAGCTCATTTGCATTTAAGGTGGTATACACCAAAACGGCCCATTTTAAAACAGGCCCCAAAATGACATTTTCAAATGGTTAAAATAAATTAACTGTGGGGTATTTTGAGCTGAAACTTCACAAATACATTCTGGGGACACCCGAGACCAATATTACATCTTGTAAAAAGGGTGCCCTTTAAATGCGAGAGCCCATCAGTGCGGTGGCTGTATTCGCTTAAATCCCACCGCTGGGAACGAGGATCCTCTTCACTGTCCCGTCGCTTCAGTGCTGGATTGTTTACAGATATGGGATTGGTCTATGGAAGTCTAATCTGCTTGGGGATCTCGCGAGAGGAGTGTCTGTCTGTAAACAAAGCTTTTGCAGTGTTGCGATCACCTGGGCTTATGAAGTACGCATTGCCATTCCTTCTGTAAATTCTGCTCTGATTTTTTGAGTGAGTGGAGACGGGGCTAATTTACATATTCATAGAACCGCGCATACTAAATGAGGCAAGGGTGTCGAGTTACATTCAAGCTATTTTAAGGCACGAATATTTTTTAAATATGTCATTTCGGTGATTAAAGATGAGTTTTAATGGATAAAATAATCGACTACAGACCTCACACTACGCATCGTCTCATTCCCGCTCAGGGAATCAGGGTTGCATTTGGTAACCTAGACGTTAAAGGGGTCAACGGATGAAAAATTCATTTTTATAAGGTGTTTGCATATAAATGTGTGTGGACTCAACCACCATAAAAGGAAAAAATCCATTCAATTCTTTTTTTTTAACCATCAAAAAGTCTAAACGCTCTCTTCTGAGATGTCATTATGCTCATGCTCCGCCCACCACCGCTGACGAACTGTCCCGTATTAGAATATTTCTTCCCTCAGCCATTCACAGAAGAGGGGGGCGGGGGGAGCAGTAGCTCATTATCATTTAAAGAGACATGCACCCTGTTTTTGAGGAGGTAAAAGGGTGTTGTTTTACACAACCATTGAGGAATCTTAACCAAAGTAGATTTCCCTGTGCTTCATCTGTGCAAAGCAGTTCGTGTGTCTCGGGTTATTGTCATCATCGGTGACGTCCTCTGGGGGAACTGGTGTTTCAGCAGCTTTCAGAGACGAGGATGAGGATGAGGACGAGGAAGGTGTTCTCATGTTCTGATGATGATCCCGTAGCTCAGCTCTGATATCTGAGAAGTGCAACTCCCTCGTCAGCATCGCCTCATTCTCCTGCGAGCGTCCTGATGCTGGACTGGGTTTAGTGCTGATCTGCAGTCAGTATCATGTCACCGTTTCCCATAGTTGGAATTTGAGGGTTTTCCATGCAACAAGAACACCGGCAGATCTGATTTATTTATCGAATCAGCTGTTTTTAGGCAGATGTGTTGGATGTCAGTATATTCATAGGGTATTCAAACGGCATTTCGAAAGATTTCAGCATTACTACAGGAATATTTTAGACGCAGTATTGTTTGTTTTCCTCTATTTGAACAGACGCGTCTCTGAGCAACAGTTTCAGTTTCGTTTACACCACTTTTGCTTTCTCCCTGAATGAATCAGGCTTTTTAAATGAATGATTCAACGACTCACTCGTTAAGATTGGGATTTGCCGCCTCCTACTGGCGGTTTAATATCATTTGATTTTAGCTGAGGGACTGAGAGATGAAGATGTTTGGTCGTGATTGTAACAATAGTTCTGGTTAAAGAGACAGAATGCGTTTAAAAAATGTTGTTTATGTGTGTATGTGGTGTGTTTAATCTGCTTTAACACACACCGTGTGTAAGTTGATAAGTGGACAGCATTGCTGAGTATTTCCTCCTTAAAACTACAGTGAACCAAAGACTGGTGTTTCTGACGTCACAAACCACCTTGTAACCAATCAGTTGAGTGAGTGGAGGCGGGGCTCATTTGCATATTCATAAAACCACACAGTTATGCCGGTTCTAATTTGACCCCTTTTTTCAGTAACGAGTAAATAACGCGTTACTATTTCAAAACCAGTAATCAGATTAAAGTTACTTATCCAAGTCACTGTACGTTACTATTTTTGTAATTTCCCTCAGTAAATATATATATTTATTTATTTTTGCATCTCGGGGAGTATGCGCGACAAGTCACGTTTTCAGCATGAGGTTCACGTCACGTGTACGTACCACGCACGCAGCGACACAAACGTAACGATAAACAACAAAGGAGGGAGGAGAGAGATGCGCTTTTTCTAGCTGGAAATACAGTCACTATTTTGAGGTTTTTTTTGTAAAACATGTTTTTTTCAGGAAATAGTTTTTAAGTTCAACTTTAAATGAGATGAGATAGATTGTTAAAAATACACTTCCAATAAAGTGAGTGTTGGCAAAACCGGTTATCATTTTTATGTTAAGGTGGCGGGTGTGTTGTCGGCAACTGCTGAATGTAACTAATAAAAGTAACTTAGTTACTTTTAAAATCAAGTAACTTGTAAAGTAACTTAGTTACTTTTTCAAAAGTAACTGTGGCAACACTGATACTAAATGTGACGAGGGTGTCGAGTTACATTCACGATATTTTAAGGCATGAAGACGTTTTTTTCAAGGAAAAAGTTTAAATATGTAATTGATCAAAGGTGAGTGTTAAGTGATAAAAT
Source organism: Pimephales promelas (assembly GCF_016745375.1). The sequence goes on from NW_024121185.1 coordinate 519,527, forward strand.
GATCGACTACGGGGGACTTTAGGCTGTAAACCCAAGAAAACACACCCGAAGACGCGGGTGTGTGTGTGTGTGTGTGTGTGTTTACCACACACTCCTGGACGCCGAACAGCAGCGCAGATGGAAAATGCTTCCTGAAATGACATTCAGCTGTTACCACGGCAACAAGGGGTTGAAAACGCCTCACCCTCCTGAATATGATATATAGTAAAAATAATTAGATTCAGTACAGTTAAACGTCTGTGAGCGTGCAGTGTGTTTACACGTATATTATATCGGATGAGAAGATTGTGTATGATGCCACCTCTGAATTAGACAGGGTGGGGCCGGTTACCAAGGCAACAGTCACTATGGGATGCTCCCATAATCCAGTCGGGATGGGGGTGGAGGACAGGATAAGACAATAACACAAGAAGGGCCAGGAAAGGTGCTTAACAGAAGTGTGTATTACGGTGTGTTCGAGGTATTATTGAACTCCTCTTTTAATCCTGATACGAGAGAGAGAGAGAGAGAGAGAGAGAGAGAGAGAGAGAGAGAGAGAGAGATCATAAACCCCTCCTTTAATCTCTCGTCGGGAAGAACGGCTCTTTGTAAGAAACTATAATCACTGATATCAATATTAAAATCAGTTTTTATCACACTTCAATTATGCATGTTTACAGTTCATATGAAAATAAGCCAATTATGCCAACATATTTCCATGTAATATGGTTAATTATTGTAATTGTAGGGTTTATGTTTGCATAGCAACATCAAAGGCAGCTCATCCAATCATAATTCAAGATTTTAGAGTCGGAATAATAATAACAGTAACAGTAACGTATCTCTGACTGACAGCGGCATCCATTATTAATAATGCTGGTGAATTATGAATGATATTTCAGGTTGAGGGGCGCAGTGGGGTAATTAGACACATCGTTAATGTGTTAGAAAAGACAGGATTTTTTATATTTGGGTTTTAGCGCGATTTATTTGTTTATATCGGTCAGGGGATTTAAATATCATCCTCCATATTTTCATTTTTTGCAAGTTATCAAATGTTTAGGTCAATATTGACGTGTTTCTGTCAAATAAATGTATGTAATATGCAGCAGGACTAAGATAAGAAAACATTATGTGGAATTATGAACAGAATGGTTATTATTAATAATATTGCAAAAACACAGTTGTAGTCATAAGAAAGCATTTCAATTCTAAAACTATATTAATCCAGACTACTGGGCTGGGTTTTTAAAATTATAACATTATAATTCATTTAGGAATAATAAAATATAATAAAAACGAAAGTCGAAAGTCGAAACTGATGTGTCATGTCTTTGGTCTGTTTTTAGTGTTTCATGTTTAATAAAACGAGTTATAATAATGATCTATTCTGTTTCTGCTTCACTCAGCTGCTTTATAATGCAAGGATGCCTTGATTATATAATCAAATACATATCTTTTTAAAATGCTAATTGTTTTTTTTTTCATTTCATTATCTCATTAGGTTTATACATGTTCATCAAGTTTATTTTGAGTTTATTTTGATTCAGCCTTATTTATTCATTTATTTGGTTAAATGGTTTTTCAAACAGTAAAGCACGGAAAACACCAATCTCATCCTCTCTCTCTCTTGTATTATTAATAATGTTACAATCATTCATATTATCACAGAAGTTCTGGATAAAAGTATATAGTTTGGATATAAACACTGATGACAACAATGGTGTTTAAAATAGAGGGAATCACCCTTTAGGTGGAGACACATGACTGTTAAAATATGTGTCTGTCATTGAATCATTCATTCAAGAGATTTGTTCAAAAACGCTGATTCATCTAATAATGAAATGAGTGAAGTCTTTAAGAGTGAGTCATTGAATCATTCATTCACGAAATTCATTCAAAATCGCTGATTCATCTAGTAATGAAACGAGTGAAGTCTTTATGAGCAAGTCATTTAATCATTCACTCAAGAGATTCGTTCAAAAACGTTGATTCATCTAGTAATGAAAGGAGTGAACTCTTTGTGAGTGAGTCAATAAATCATTCATTCACAAGATTCGTTCAAAAATGCTGATTCATCCAGTAATGAAATGAGTAAAGTCTTTATGAGTGAGTCATTGAATCATTCATTCACGAGATTCTTTCAAAAACAATGATTCATCCAGCAATGAAACGGTTGAATTCTTTATGAGTGAGTCATTGAATCATTCATTCACGAGATTCTTTCAAAAACAATGATTCATCCAGCAATGAAACAAGTGAAGTCTTTATGAGTGAGTCATTGAATCATTCATTCACGAGATTCGTTCAAAAACGCTGATTCATCCAGTAATGAAACGAGTGAAGTCTTTATGAGTGAGTCATTCAATCATTCACTCAACCCTTTTTAAAAATAATTCATTTTAATTGATTGAACATTTTTAAATAGACTGTAGCAATTACCGTTTTGTCAGAACCTCTAAATGGTTTAGTTTCATGTTGGTTGTATTGTCTCTTCCTCTTCTAAACGTTAGCAGAACGACTAACGCTATATTTAGAGTAATACACACCTAGTCATGCCGTCTCTGTAAGTTATAATAAGTGTCAGCAGAATTACTGTGGTTTGGACTGAAGTTCGGTTGAGTTCACGTCCTCTCTCTTTATACTGGTGGGAGTTTCATGAACCCAAACACATCGACAGATGGACTGAGAAACTCCCTCGGGTGCTAATTCTGTGTGTGTGTGTGTGCATGCGAATATACAGTAGATTTAAAAACCCTGTAAGATACCCTTTCTCCACCATTTGATTACCATATACATATATTATGTTACATACACAAAAATAATAAAGAAAACATAGCCTACTTCATGATAATAATTGAGGCATTACTGGTGAATATCGATAATTTCATAATGGCCGATATGCTGTTTCATTCACTGAATCTCCTCACAGATGCGGCATGGTTTCAGATTCGAGTGTTTGATTTATACAAGACAAGAGCTGAAGCCTTTAATTCTCTGTATTGTTTTGTCAGGCATCCCTCTCTCTCTATCTCTCTATCTCTCTCTCTCTCTCTCTCTCTCTCTCACTCAACTCTTGACTCTACAATTTCAGTCTAACTTTTGAGACTCATTATATTCATGTAAAATCTATAATTTCTCATTTTCCATTTGTCGCTTTCTTAGATTTTCGAAACAGAACCGAGTTACTCGAGTACTTGTGGTTTATGATAACGTTTAAAGAGAGACAGTTTGTGTCCAGTATTCAAAGCAATAGTCGGAGTATGAAGTATTATCACAATCACGACCGAAAACAGAAACAGCATTCACTCTTCATCTCTCTCTCAGTCCCTCAGCTGAAATGAAACGATCCTGAATCCGCCAGTAGGAGGATAAGCGAATCCTTATCTTAACGAGCGAGTCGTTGAATCATTAAAGGGGCAGTTCCCCCAAACATGTAAACTCTGTCATAATGAGTCTCCCTCATGTCGTTCAACCCCTACCTTTTATCTGTAATTGAAACTTGCCAGCCCAGAAAGTTATTAAATACATCGTTAAAATAGTGTGGCTCAACCTAACGATTATCAAGAAAAACAAACAAAAATAACGACTTTATTCAACTCTTTATGTTCTGTGTGGGCCTCGAGTGAGTTCTCGTAGTGTAACGTTCTGTGTTGTACGTCACACGCAGGCTCTCTATTGGCCGACGCTGGTCATGTGTGTGATACTGGCCAATAGTGAGCCTTCGTTCTGACGTACAGAAGCACAGAAAGTATTCTCGTCGCTTGATAATCTCGTCACTCGCACTATTTTAACGATGTCTTTAATAACTTTCTGGGCCGGCAAGTTTCAATAACAACAGAAGCCTATGGAGGAGTGATCCAGCTCTCAGATTTAATCACAAATATCTTCATTTGTGTCCCGAAGATGAACGAAAGTGTTATGGTGATGAACGACACGAGGGAGAGTCGTTTGGGGGAACGTTTGCTCAGAGATGCTAAGGCTCGTCAAAATAAAGAAAAGTAGACAATGTTGTTTGTGTCTAAAATCAGTCTTGGTCACCTAATAGCCTATTTACTTATTGTTTATTGAATTGTTGTATAAAATCAATATCACGTTTGCAAATGAGCTGATATCTGGGAAAACGGCACTTTTACTCGGCTGATATTACTTATAAATATTAAAAACAAGAATTTTATACAGAGATTTTCTTTTGCATCAAATCTAAATTTTTGGATGTGTGTGTGTGGTGTGTTTAATCCGCTTTAACACACACCGTGTGTAAGTTGATAAGTGGACAGCATTGCTGAGTATTTCCTCCTTAAAACTGCAGTGAACCAAAGACACGCTTTGAAATCGCTGGTGTTTCTGACGTCACAAACAACCTTGTAACCAATCAGATCAACGAGTGATCGTCAACCAGTGGAGGCGGGGCTAATTTGCATATTCATAGAACCACCACGAATACTAAATGAGGCAAGGGTGTCGAGTTACATTAAATATATTTTAAGGCGTGACGAAAAAAAGCTGAGTGAGTGAGTGAGTGGAGGCGGGGCTCATTTGCATATTCATAGACCCGCAAATACTAAATGAGGCGAGGGTGTCGAGTTACATTAAATATATTTTAATAGTCAATGCCAACCCTAGTGTGCGTCTCGTCTGTGCTCGGGACTACACAACACATCAAACTCTTTTGGTCTCCTAATTCAGTTTTAGTTCTGCTTTATCCCACAGTCGTTCCGTCTTCACCACCCAGAACAAATCAATTAATCAATGACATTAGATATCGTCCTGTTTTCCGGGGGAATTAATCCAAATTAAGAGAGTTGATGTTTTAAAAAAAAAGCAAAATTATATTTTTCTGACCCCATTGGCAGATCATCTTACACAAAAACTCACTTCGTTTTTATTTATTTCCCCAGAAAACAAGACTAAATATCTATTGGTAATGTCATTTTACTACTTTACTAAATACATCTTGATTTATTAAATGTTTGTTTTTGGACTGGAAACAAGACACAAATACTAAGTAGTAAAAGCATTTTTGCAGTGCATGTCGATTGTACATTATTAATTAAATGTGAGGATTATATATGATTGAGCAAGTGCAGGTTGTGTGTGAGTGTGAGCGGGACAGAGGATCAGTGTGTGAGGAATGAAGAGTACAGATGAACTGAGACTCTTGTGCTGTAGAAGAAAGGCTGGATTATGAGCGATCGAGAAACAGTGGCGATAGTGTCCGTCCTCGACCAACAGCCTGGAAACATTCGCCTAAAGTTTGGGAAATGAATTCAAGCCCTCAATAATAATTCATTTCTCCATTACAGACACAAAGCCTTTCAGTATTTCACTCAAACCTTCTCCGCTTCATTATGAATATGAGAAAGATTGACGGACTCATTTTCCTGTGAATATTTGTGATTTTCACTCAATATCTCATTGACATTGTATATTATTAAAATACGTTTACGACTAAATGTGTCTATAATATCACAATGAGAGCCTTTTTAACATATCCAAAGGTTCATTTTCATACTAAAAATGATGGATTTTTATTTTGAATCTTTATGTATGTTCCTCTTCCCAGTCAAAATGGACCGAATGCATTAGAAGGGTTTGAAAAACAACTAAAAGTCCAGTTAATATTTTAGGCCACGATGTAGAAAGACAATATATTGTGTTCGTATATAATTCGCTGTAATATTTTTCGGTTTTGAAACTTTGCCTCAAATGGCCTTTGAGTTATGAAAGTTTTTAAATGTATCTTTAAAAAGCATTATATCAATATTTATATTCTCTAAGGCAGACGTCTCTCTTTTGTTCTTGTTATTAGTTATGAAAAAAAGTCAAACACAATCTGAACCCAAAACTGAGAATATGGAAATATCCCGTTTAATGAACCAGCTTCAGGCGGGTTTGATCAATTATTAATCTGAGGACGGGTTTGTGTTGCTTTAATCGTGGAGAAAATTACACTTTCCTTACTTTTCTTCCTCAAATGTGTACATGTATAAGACTTTTCAGAGGTTATTTGAGTCAAAAATAAGAGGAGCAAGACTATGCTAACTCAAATATGACGTAATATGCGTAAATCATCGATTATCGCTCACCGAGTTTTGCTCGTCCTCTTGAAGTAATCTGTCTGCTTTATTACCCGGCAGCAAGACATGGTTATTATCCCCAAAAATGTACATTTACAGATGCGTATGTGTTTTGAAACCTTCACAGCGGTTCAGTGAATAACAGGAGGAAACGCAAACGTTCAGAACATCTGTAATATAGTGCAGGAATAATGTCAGCTGGAATAACATGCTATTGTTAAAGGTTTACACACATCAAAGGTCAAAATCACTTTAGTTTCCTCATAATGTTCATTACAGCATCGCTTCGTTCCAAGATTCAGTCTCCGCCTCTCTGAGCGCTGCTCTGCTCTGATTGGTCAGAAAGCAAACGCTCATTATCATATGCGAATCTCAGCTCTTGATCACAGTATTAGCTGTTACTTTGGTATCATACACACCACTAGGGGGCGCATGAGCGCTAGAACCTCTTGTATTTAAAAAAAGGAGAGTAGTATAGAAGAAGTTAGTTTGTTTGGAAGAGGGAAAGCACCTGAGAAACTTTGTTTCCAGTTCAATCATGTAAGTTTTGTTCCTCCTAATGTTGTGTAAATAATGTTCCTTGTTGTTTTGATTTATATATTATATTATAGATATCTTTTTTGTGTGTAGATGGACTCTTTATACGTTGCTTTATTTTTTTGAGATTGTTGAATCTATACGAGTTGCTAAGGCTCAACTGAAATGGACATCAAGTGGTTTCTAAACCAATGGATTGATCTCACTGCATTACTATGGGGATTATCAAATATCCTAAGACTGGGACTCTGTGGGCTTTCTAGTTGTTTTTTGGATTTTCTTGGACTACTGGAGGAGCTTTTGAAGGTTTTTGTTTTTTGTATGTGGACTTCATCCTGAAAATTGACTACTTCAACTTTCTTTATAGTGATTTCATTAATTAGTCAAAATCGCTCAATCGTAAATGACTTTCTTTTGATTTGTTGAACTGGTTTCAATTCAATTTATGTTCATATAAATGCATTGTTTTGTTTATTTATTTTTTTCTGTTTGCTAAATTGATATAAATGTATAAAAAGTTCATTTCTGTCTTTATTGATTTTGCAGCAATATGTTCTTAGTTGGTGGGCCCGTCCTATAATTCAGATATATATATATATATATATATATATATTTGTGCAAAAATTAATTGCGATTATTCGCATCCAAAATAAAAGTCTGTGTTTACATAATATATTTGTGTGTGCTGTATATAATTGTTTTGTATATATAAATACCTATGCATACATGTTTATATTTAAGAATTATTTGCGCTTATATTCTGTATATATACATAATCTAAATTATATAAATATACATTTTATATATGAATAACACATTTTCTTAAATATATACATGCATGTGTGTGTATTTATATATACAAAATAATTATATACAGCACACACAAATATATTATGTAAACAGACTTTTATTTTGGATGGGATTAAACGCAATTAATTTTTGCACAGCCCTAATATATATATATATAGCTGCATGCCACTAAAGTGGACAGAGGTTATAATGCGAACAGTGTTTGAGGGCGGAGCTAAGAGACTCTGCTCAGCCAATCAAGACCAGAGGCTGGAATTATGCAAATTAGTTACGTTGGTTTGTAACAGGAACGGACTCTGGAATTTCTTACGACTCGTTTCAACAGTTCAGAACTAATTCTTTCTTTTAGGAGTCAAAATGTTTATTTGTCGTGAATTTTGATCTTTAAAACTTTGCAGACATTTTGCATTCACATTGCATGAAAGGTAATATTTGAAAAGCATAATGGCATGCATATAATTGTAGCTTTAATTGCGTGTTCAGGATATCCATCAGCGTTACATAAGCCTCTGTTCGTCCCCTGGACTGGTATTGACTCTGTTCCAAGCTTGCAAAACGACACCGGCTAATAGAATCTGCTGGAGGATCTGCGCAGCGTTTTTATTGGTTCGCCCTGTAGCGTTTTCACATCGACTCCCTCCAGAGACCCAAATAAACTCAACCTGTGATGTCATTCAGCGTAATATTGCAGAACGACTAACGAATACATTGAGATTGTCATTGTTTATTTTTCCATTGTGCTCTTCTTAAAGACGCAGGACGCCTGTTTCATGGGGAAGAGACTGTAACATGGTTTATGATTATGCCAAAAGTTATGACAATAATAAAAAAATACAATTCAAAAACATTACATATGGCAAAGCAAGTGGGTTAGAAGTCAAGAGTTAGCGACGTCAGGCCATTTAGCACTTTAAAAAAAAAAGCAACTAGCAACGTTTTGGATTGCTATGGAGGCGTATTGCAGTCACTTGAAGAAAAAAAAAAGTTTTTCTGAATTAATGAGTTAATTTTTCATGAGAAAAAAAATGCTCTGTTTTTCTGAATTAACAAGTCAATTTTTCAAAAACTTTTTTTCTCACGAAAAATTAACTCATTAATTCAGAAAAGCAGCAAAAAAAATGTTCTCATGAAAAATTAACTCATTAATTCAGAAAAACAGAGCAAAAACTTTTTTTTCTCATGAAAAATTAACTCGATTATTCGGGAAAAACAGCAAAAAAAAATTTTTCTCATGAAAAATTAACTCGTTAATTCAGAAAAACAGAGAATTTTTTTTTTTCTCATGAAAAATTAACTCATTAATTCAGAAAAACAAAGCAAATTTTATTTTCTCATGAAAAATTAACTCGTTGCCACTAGGGGGCGATGATGATCTCTGTGAACCCATGAACCAGTGTCTGTGTGATTTAGCTGATCTTGGATCACTTAGAGATGCACCGATATGAACATTTTGTTTCACCGATAACCGATAATTCTTTATATTTGAAAGCCGGTAACCGATATATCGGCCGATAAATCTAAAAATGAATATTTATATTATCTTTGAGAGCCTGATTACAAAAAGTCTCACCATTAAAAGTCACGTCTCAATCACAGAATTATAATGAGGCTCTCGTTATGATTTTATCGAGCCGATATGACCACAGCACTTGTTTTGAAGTGATTCCAATCATATTTCAAGCGACTCAAACCACTCATGTTGAACCTGAAGCGTCTCAGCTGAAGGAAATAATACATTATTTATTAGCTTTAATATATCTGATAGATTTTCTTATCGGGCTGATACCGATAATATTAACAATGAACATATATCGATACCGATAAGGTGACCGATATATTGTGCATCTATAGTTTTGTAGACAAACAATAAAAGCTCTTCAATTTATTAAAACAACACGTATTATAGAGACGCTTCATATTTGGGGTATTAGATGATTTGGTTTGTTAAATGTGTTTTTCTGCATGACCAGCAGGGGTCGCCAGCGAGTGACTCTTCCAAACAGTGAATCGTTTAGTGAATCAATTGATTCAACGTTTTGCTACACTTCGAACAAGCAAACAGGGAACAAAACTAGACAGGCGAACCAATGCAACAAAGTCTAAACACAAAACTAGTCGTTAGTCTAAACTAAAACACAGACCAGACGTGAAAAATGAACTGTCTTGTTTGCAGATTGTCCGTAAATCACAAGAATCACTGGAATCACAGTTAAGTTACAAGTGAATAACTCTTTGATTCTGATGTTGTTGTTTTCATCACGTCGTGTTTTTGTGCATTTATGTGTCGATAGATCTCTGATATCTCATCAACAGATGTGCATTAAAACTCAAAAATGCACCAACATGTTCATAAACGAGAGATTTCACACACACACACGAAATCAAATAGTGCTTCGCCTTTCATATTGGTCTTCGCTCAGGTTATTGTTTCATAATTCTGCATAATATCACTGAAGAGATTTTGGGAAAATTTAATGCCAGAACAACACAATCCACAGCGGATGATTAACGGTTAGTTTAATCTGCACAGGAGCGAACCGGGAATACCGTGTAAATTTGCCCTTGTGCGCCGGTGGTGTGTGTGTGTGTGTGTGTGTGTGTGTGTTAGCATTGGGTTCCCGTATAACTGCACTAAGATCTGATTCTGGGTCAGTTGAAGACTCTAATTCTAGTCACCTAATCCTCTAAGCGAGTACCTCAGTGTGTGTGTGTGTGTGTGTGTGTGTGTAATCACAGTGTACTAATACCTCAGTAATCCATCCATCCACAGTGGCGGTTCTTCGACAGACATGTTCCCCTCGTTCCCTGCTTTTATCTGATCCCGGCGTCCCTGTTTTTGGATCTACCTCACTGAACCCCACACACACACACACACACACACACACACATGAGTGTTGCGATGGTGACGAGAGCGTCAGCTCAGGTAAGGCTTTAGCATCATAGACGCGGTGTGTTAGACACAACCGTCATAGTCCATTGCTGAGGCACTTTTGATGAAAGCGGTGGTGTAATGCTCTTTTCACAAGATGTAAAATAAGTGTCTGATGTCTAAAGTGTGTGTGTGTGTGACGTTTTAGCTCACAGATATTGTATTATCATGTTAAAATTGTCCCTCCTTGAGGGTGAGCAAAAGGTGCTGTTTTTGTGTGTGTCCCTTTAAATGCAAATGAGCTGCTGCTCCCGGCACAGTGGGCGGAGCTTCCAGAGCTTGTGTGTGTGTGTGTGTCGTCACAGGAGTCTGGAGTCTCTCCATCTTTGTATGACTCTGGTTTGAACATAAAAGGCTAAACATTTTTGAAATGTTCAGAGTGTGTGTGAGGTAATCGGAGCTGACACACACACACACACACACACACACACACACACACACACACAAGCTTTTATGTTCAAACCGGAGACTCCAGAAGTGACGACGTGTAGACAACAGGCCGTTTCTGAATGGATAGTTGGTGAGTTTATGAAGTTAACGATCTTCTAGTCACTCATTAGCATATTCTGTCTTGATAATCTATAAATCATGTTCTCGGGGGCGGAGTTTATGTAAATTTCAGCGTTAGTGATGTCACTCACCGGGAGGAAGCTCGTGTAGTTCCATCAGCCGTTTGTTGTAGTCCTTAAAAGTGATTTCTGTGAAAGTGAATCTCTCCCTTTGCTGCTTTTTTTACGTTGTGGCCAAAATAAGCGCATGTCAATATTAAACTGCACAGTTGTTGATTAATCTTAGCATCCATAAATTGTTAATGATCTTAATTGGAATTTAGTGAATGAATTAAATTGTAATGGAGTTATTATTCTCCTCACCGCATGAGAAGATCATTTCACTTGTTTTAAGGAAATACTTCATTTAGATTGTTCTCTCTCTCTCTGAACACTAGATATCATTTCTGATGTGATTTTATTCTCCAGTTAATCTTGATTTAATAGCGTTTGATATTTGCACTGGAAACGAGACAGAAAAGCACAGAACGGGACTTTAGTTGATCAAAGTTTCAGAAGTAACAAAGTTTTTAAGTATCAGAGCTTCTGCTATATATTATTATTCTACTATATATTCTTATTCTGCTATATATTATTATTCTGCTATATATTATTATTCTACTATATATTCTGCTATATATTATTATTCTACTATATATTATTATTCTGCTATATATTCTTATTCTGCTATATATACTTCTTCTACTATATATTCTGCTATATATTCTTATTCTACTATATATTATTATTCTGCTATATATTATTATTCTGCTATATATTATTATTCTACTATATATTATTATTCTGCTATATATTATTATTCTACTATATATTCTGCTATATATTATTATTCTGCTATATATTCTTTATTCTTCTATATATTTTGCTATATATTCTTATTCTACTATATATTATTATTCTGCTATATGTTCTTATTCTGCTATATATTCTTATTTTTCTATATATTCTGCTATATATTCTTATTATACTATATATTATTATTCTGCTATATATTCTTATTATACTATATATTATTATTCTACTATATATTATTATTCTACTATATATTATTATTCTGCTATATATTCTTATTCTACTATATATTCTGCTATATATTATTATTCTGCTATATATTCTTTATTCTTCTATATATTATGCTATATATTCTTATTCTACTATATATTATTATTCTACTATATATTATTATTCTACTATATATACTTATTCTGCTATATATTCTTATTCTACTATATATTCTGCTATATATTATTATTCTGCTATATATTATTATTCTACTATATATTCTGCTATATATTATTATTCTGCTATATATTCTTTATTCTGCTATATATTATTATTCTACTATATGTTATTATTCTACTATATATTATTATTCTACTATATAGTCTGCTATATATTATTATTCTGCTATATGTTATTATTCTACTATATATTATTATTCTGCTATATTCGTATTCTGCTATATATTCTTATTCTGCTATATATTATTATTCTACTATATATTATTATTCTGCTATATATACTTCTTCTACTATATATTCTGTTATATATTCTTATTCTACTATATTATTCTGCTATATATTATTATTCTACTATATATTCTTTATTCTTCTATATATTCTGCTATATATTATTATTCTACTATATATTATTATTCTGCTATATATTATTATTCTACTATATATTCTGCTATATATTATTATTCTGCTATATATTCTTATTCTACTATATATTCTGCTATATATTCTTATTCTACTATATATTCTTATTCTGCTATATATTATTATTCTGCTATATATTCTTATTCTGCTATATATTCTTATTTTTCTATATATTCTGCTATATATTATTATTCTACTATATATTCTGCTATATATTATTATTCTACTATATATTCTGCTATATATTATTATTCTGCTATATATTCTTATTCTGCTATATATTATTATTCTACTATATATTCTGCTATATATTATTATTCTACTATATATTCTTATTCTGCTATATATTATTATTCTACTATATATTCTGCTATATATTCTTATTCTTCTATATATTCTGCTATATATTATTATTCTACTATATATTCTTATTCTGCTATATATTCTTATTCTGCTATATATTCTTATTCTGCTATATGTTCTTATTCTGCTATATATTCTTATTCTGCTATATATTATTATTCTGCTATATATTATTATTCTGCTATATATTCTTATTCTGCTATTCGTATTCTGCTATATATTCTTTATTCTGCTATATATATATATATATATATATATACTGTATATAGTGTGTGTTGTAGTGGGGTGTGTTCAAGCTTTCTCTGCTGAGAGAGTGAGAGATTTCAGTGAGTGATGTGCAGCTCATTTCCTCTGAGAGTTACAGCTGCTGATGCTGCTGCTGTTGTTGTTGTTGTTGTTGTTATTTTTGTTGTTGTTGTTTTTGTTGTAGTTTGGATCTGGTTTATAAACTGGTTCTGATTCGACTGCGATCTCTCACACTCCTCTGACTGCTTTATCCTGTATGTATAGACGAATCCGACGAGCGTTCTGTGTAGGCTGCCATCTTGTGGCGACGCCATTACTGAGCTGTTACACAGGCATATAGACATATGCACCGGTATGTAAACAAACCTCGGTGATAACGCGAACTCACCCTCGATGACAGCTACAGCCAGGCAGAATGACTTGTTGGTTTGATCTGTGACAGCAGTGGCCTCCAGTCACAGATGAAGGTACAAACGATCTTACAGATTAACGTTATTTATGAAAATAGCTTGGCAAGCTAGCTAGGCTAACGTCTGCTAACGAGGAAACTATAAAAAGATCTGTCCATTTGGCAACAATAAATAAATAAATGAATGAAATCAAATAAACAAATTCATGTTTTTCATTTGTGTCCATTATTTATCTCATTTTCACATTGCAACAGGCAAGGGTGAGGTAACGTTACAGCTAGAAAGTATACATAATATCGACCAAAGTGTTTTTAAACCATGGAAAGAGGTCAATATAACAGCAGGAAAACAATTATGTCACATAACGTTACATTTAGCTCAGGAAAGCCATTAATGACCATAGCTTGTTAATTGAATAGAAAAAATAGCAAGAGAGGAGATTTTGCTGATCACTATATCACATATTTATTATATTTTTTTTACTCATGTCATTAAATAATTGTTATTATACGCGAATGTCCACGTCTTGTACTCGCCCAGGATATCTGTAAACCGTACGGCTCCAGACGGGCAGTCGACCTGGGGTATTCACAGTGTTTTCTCTTCAAAATTTAAATTTTACTGCCACCATTGAAACAATTTATAACGGAAACTGTTTACCCACTCGACATTATACAAGGGCTAACGTTGTAACGTTAGTGACAGTCGTAAATCGCGGGCTGTTTATTCCAGTGGACGCAAGTTGCAACTAAAACAATAGGAGGCAATGGCGCAACGCTACCCAGCAACAGCTCAGTAATGGCGCCCCGCTTACTTCCGGTAGTTTCGCCGGATTCGTCTATTCTCTTTTCATGGAAGAGTCAACTGAACACACACTGTATTTCACACACACACACACACACACACACACACACACACACACACACACACACACACACACACACACACACACACCATCATCACAAACTACCAAAGTGTGGCCGGCCTATTGCGTATAATATAAAGGCTTGATTTTCAACAGTTGGTCCGTAACTGTATTCGCAGATCCTTTGATAATATAAATATGTAAATCATGATGAAAGTCGTTACACCACATCGCATCACATGCAATAACTGCAGAAAGCTGTGAGTTATTAAGTGTATATTAATAATAATAGTGGGTAAATCTGCATAGATGTGAGATTTCTGAATAAACTGGTACTTTATAACACTGTTCCTTCATTAATTAATCACTAATGAGTAACACTCTAGTAACTATCAACTAACCAGAAACTCTGATTATTAAATTAGCAAGTTAACACTCAGATGAATGTGGTTCACTATTAGCATAATCAATAACTACTATTATTCAGACCTCACTGAAGACTATTATATATAGTACTATATACAGGGTCATAATTTACGTGAATAAAGCATGATTTATAATAAAAGGTGATGGTAACGCACGTGTAACGACTAGATGAGTTTATTTGTATGTTTGTCATCCAGATATTAGCACTGCAGCCCAGGCTGACTCAAACAAGTTACGAGATCCAAGATCCACTTTCAACATTTAACTACTTACTAAAGTGTAGAACTCTCGGAAGAGTATTAGTAGACTGCTAGTAGAGTGTAAGTAGAGTGTTAGTAGAGTGTTAGTAAAGTGTTAGTAGAGTATTAGTAGTGTTTGTAGACTGCTAGTAGAGTGTTAGTAGACTGCTAGTAGAGTATTAGTAGAGTATTAGTAGACTGCTAGTAGAGTGTTAGTAGACTGCTAGAGTATAAGTAGAGTGTTAGTAGACTGGTAGTAGAGTATTAGTAGAGTGTTAGTAGACTGCTAGTAGAGTATTAGTAGACTGCTAGTAGAGTATTTGTAGAGTGTTAGTAGACTGCTAGTAGAGTGTTAGTAAAGTGTTAGTAGACTGCAAGTAGAGTGTTAGTAGACTGCTAGTAGAGTGTTAGTAGACTGCTAGTAGAGTATTAGTAGACTGCTAGTAGAGTATTTGTAGAGTGTTAGTAGACTGCTAGTAGAGTGTTAGTAAAGTGTTAGTAGACTGCAAGTAGAGTGTTAGTAGACTGCTAGTAGAGTGTTAGTAAAGTGTTAGTAGACTGCAAGTAGAGTGTTAGTAGACTGCTAGTAGAGTGTTAGTAGACTGCTAGTAGAGTGTTAGTAGACTGCTAGTAGAGTATTAGACGGTTAGTTTTGGGTTCGGGTCAGGAGAATCACTTAGTCAGTATTGTAGGTTCAGTAGAGCAGAGTACAGTAGGGTTGTGTGAGGCTGTGTGTCAGATCAGCCCAGGATACCCGTGTGTGTGTGTGTGTGTGTTTGGGAGACAGATGGCATCACTAGTATAATCTGTGAGTCAACCCTGTGTGTCCCTACTGACACACTCGAAAACATATGGATACAAGTACACTTATATTCTCTCCATACACACTTCCCAAACACACACACACACACACACACACTCAAAGAAACATGCACACTCCCGTACACACACACACACACACACACACACACACACACACACTCAAAGAAAGAAACACACACACACACACACAAGTTGTTCACCAGTTCCTGTTGAGCTGAAGACAGATAACCAGCAGATGGAGCCCTCATACAGTGATTATAGTCCAAACACTAATCCGCAGATCAAGTGTGTTTCTGCCACACAATCACCAATAATTCTACAATAGTTCAATAATAAACACTTTATATTCATTTTCTAGTTGCCATATTAACAACTTTATATCACTGAACAATCATTTAACAATAGCAAACACTTGATTTTTGCCCAGTTTTACATGTTTATTCAAGACCTTACAAACAAAAAGAAGTGTATTAAAGTGTGCTATAAATACACTAGCTGTGACACACATATTCGAGTTTATTTAGTACAGTTTTGGATTAAATCATTTTTTGTGAAAATTACAATATTTACATTTATTCATAGTTCGTGTGAATCTTTTTTTTCACTGTCTGGTGTAATATCACTTTTTACTGGTCAGACATTGAGCATTATTGACAGTATTCCCCCATGTCATTATTATTATTCATTATATTCAACATTATATATAGTAGTTTAATGTATTACCAAAACTAAAACTCTGAAAACATTTTTTTTTTCTCACAGTAATTATGAACACACAATAAATACCGTCACTATCCCTGATACAATTGCATTTTTGTATTGTGGTATCCTTATATTCTTACACGACTAGGCATAACTTTTCTTCTTGTAGGCAGTATAATGCAGTTTTAAAGGTTGTTGAGTCTAAATATTGAGTTTCTCGCTGTGTTTGGTGTCACTGTGATCCGCCAGTGTTCCCACACACACGGTCGGACTGCACCAGTGTCTCGTCGACGGGTGGGAATGTCGAGAAATGGGACAGAAACGACTCTTTAATCTCTATAATCTCCCCCTCGTGTTTCTCTCGCATGTCTGAGTCCGTTTGCCCAGCAGTGAACAGCACGAACACCACACCCTGCCATCATCGCCTCTCCTCCTCGGAGATTCCGGAATAAAACACATGATTGGTTGGGACGGTTGATTTAGCTAAGCGGCTAACGTTAGCTTGAAGACGCGCGGGGGATGGTCTGCCCTACTTCCCTCTTCTGTTTACCTCAGATTATTTCATCCAGGGTTTATATACTTCCCCACCCCTTCTCTTTCTCTCTCATACACACACACACACACACACACACACACCTTAAATGTAGTTTCCCGTGAGCGAGCGGGAGGAGGCTGTCTCGTCGCTTCAGTTCAAGCGCTCTTTCGTTTCTCTGCGCACTTCCAGAGCTGTGAGTGTGTGTTACTCGGGCTCGTCAGTCACCGTTTCTTCATCATTTCTGCCGGCCGTTTCTGATAGTAAGGGACTGTTGCTATGGCGCACGCCGCGGCGAGCATCAAAAAGGCCCGCGGGGAGATGGAACAGGCTCCCGACCTGAAAGCGCTGGAGAAAGCCCGTGAGAAACGGAGGCGCTCGAAGGAAAGAGCCGAGCGCAGGCGAAAGGTAATGCAGGCATCGTCGGCATCTCACATCTCACCCTAGAGGAACACTGGCCTTTCTCCATCCTCCCATCCAACATCCATCAACCATCCATCAGCATTCTTAGGACTGAAGAGAAGGACGCTAGCGTTACAGACGGATGCTCTGTGTGTTGTTGATGTCGTGCTTTTAAAGACTCAATGTCACCATGGTTTATGTCCGCTCAGGGTGTGATGTTGCATCCAAACCACAATGTCATTACCATTGATATTTATTAATACTATACAATACTGGGTTGTTTTAACCCAACTGTGGGTCAAATATGGACAAACACAAACATTGGGTTAAAACAAAAAACAGCTTGTTGGGTTAAAACAACCCAGCATTTTTTAGTACACATCCTCTGATTCTGCACTGGCGTTTTATTGTGCACAGCATCCAGTAATAATCAGTCCCTGTGTGTATGGATTATGCTTTCGCATCTTCACAATGCTCCTTCCATCCACCCAGTGTTGTGTAAGGCACGTATACCTCCATCTGTGTGTCGTAAAGTGTAATTAAGGACATGTGTGTCTATAATGCATTGTGATGAAGCACTGCAGGCATAATATGTGTGAGTGTATTCAACTCGCTGATATATAGGCTAATCACTCTTTTTAATGTTATAAAACATGCCGTTTTAATGTGATATCCATAACTGCAGTATATTTTATATAACATGACTGTATAGTCCTTGAAATACTGCTCTTGATGAAATGCTTATGGCAATAGTAATCGGTCCAACTGCCTCGTAAACACTTCAGGGAAGTTGTAAAAAGAATTAGCTGTGTTTTTTCAGAAACTGCAATCAGCATAATCGATAACGCAATATTTTACCTCAGAGTGCTGAGGAACGTGAAATGAATCACTCTGTAACTTATGCTTATGTTGTGCTGATTGATCCGCAAACACATAATAACTCTTTATCCTAACAATAATGTCGCATCCATGAAGTCTGAACTGAAGTCTGAAATCTGCAGTGTGGCAGTGGCGTTTAAATCACATTAAATTACATTTGTCTCATAATATTGGGTTGACTAAAATGGGAAGAAAAAACATAAAATCATAATAAATGTCAAGGTTTACAATTAACTCAGATTTTTAAAGAAAATTAACACAAAACACGTTGAATTTGACAATTAGACAACATAGCCTTTCAAACCTCAACTAACACAGTGAAACTATTAACACTCTACTACATGTGAAACTTGAAAAGTTATATTATTCAAAAGTTCATTTATATTAGTAATTCAATTTAAAACCATTACATGCAAAGTGAGATGTTTCAAGCGTTTTTAGTTTTAATTTTGATGATTATGACTTACAGCTGATGAAAACCCCAAATTATAAATTATAAATTTGTGAAAAGGTTTTCATAAGTTGTTGGATTGCTTGAATGTGAACATGTGGGCATTTATGTGACACTTCTGTACGTTTACTCAAGTAAAATTGAAAATGAGTACTTTTACTGAATATATATTAGCGTATCTGTACTTTTACTCAAGTAATAGTGAAAAGGAGTACTTTTAATGGATATATATTAGGGTATCTGTACTTTTACTCAAGTAATAGTGAAAATGAGTACTTTTAATGGATATATATTAGGGTATCTGTACTTTTACTCAAGTAATAGTGAAAATGAGTACTTTTAATGGATATATATTAGGGTATCTGTACTTTTACTCAAGTAATATTGAAAATGAGTACTTTTACTGGATATATATTAGGGTATCTGTACGTTTACTCAAGTAATATTGAAAATGAGTACTTTTACTGGATATATATTAGGGTATCTGTACTTTTACTCAAGTAATAGTGAAAATGAGTACTTTTAATGGATATATATTAGGGTATCTGTACTTTTACTCAAGTAATAGTGAAAATGAGTACTTTTAATGGATATATATTAGGGTATCTGTACTTTTACTCAAGTAATATTGAAAATGAGTACTTTTACTGGATATATATTAGGGTATCTGTACGTTTACTCAAGTAATATTGAAAATGAGTACTTTTACTGGATATATATTAGGGTATCTGTACTTTTACTCAAGTAATAGTGAAAATGAGTACTTTTAATGGATATATATTAGGGTATCTGTACTTTTACTCAAGTAATATTGAAAATGAGTACTTTTACTGGATATATATTAGGGTATCTGTACGTTTACTCAAGTAATATTGAAAATGAGTACTTTTACTGGATATATATTAGGGTATCTGTACTTTTACTCAAGTAATAGTGAAAATGAGTACTTTTAATGGATATATATTAGGGTATCTGTACTTTTACTCAAGTAATAGTGAAAATGAGTACTTTTAATGGATATATATTAGGGTATCTGTACTTTTACTCAAGTAATATTGAAAATGAGTACTTTTAATGGATATATATTAGGGTATCTGTACTTTTACTCAAGTAATAGTGAAAATGAGTAATGGATATATATTAGGGTATCTGTACGTTTACTCAAGTAATATTGAAAATGAGTACTTTTACTGGATATATATTAGGGTATCTGTACGTTTACTCAAGTAATAGTGAAAATGAGTACTTTTACTGGATATATATTAGGGTATCTGTACTTTTACTCAAGTAATAGTGAAAATGAGTACTTTTACTGGATATATATTAGGGTATCTGTACTTTTACTCAAGTAATATTGAAAATGAGTACTTTTACTGGATATATATTAGGGTATCTGTACGTTTACTCAAGTAATATTGAAAATGAGTACTTTTACTGGATATATATTAGGGTATCTGTACTTTTACTCAAGTAATAGTGAAAATGAGTACTTTTAATGGATATATAGGGTATCTGTACTTTTACTCAAGTAATAGTGAAAATGAGTACTTTTAATGGATATATATTAGGGTATCTGTACTTTTACTCAAGTAATATTGAAAATGAGTACTTTTAATGGATATATATTAGGGTATCTGTACTTTTACTCAAGTAATATTGAAAATGAGTAATGGATATATATTAGGGTATCTGTACGTTTACTCAAGTAATAGTGAAAATGAGTACTTTTACTGGATATATATTAGGGTATCTGTACTTTTACTCAAGTAATAGTGAAAATGAGTACTTTTAATGGATATATATTAGGATATCTGTACTTTTATTCACGTAATATTGAAAATGAGTACTTTTATGGGATCTATATTACAGTATCTGTACTATTACTTTTACTAAGTAGTATTGTGTGCATGATTTACTGGGGTATGATTTAGTCATCCTGATATTCGGGACAGTTCTGAGCACACCAGCGGATTTATGACCAACTGACAGCCTGTCCACCTAATCTGTGACAAGTTTACTATTAAACATTAATTTCTGAGTGAATTATAGAAAAGCGTTTTTAACTGAGACATTTTTAATGACAGGTAAGATTAAAATGACTATTTTTAGTATCCGATTTTATAATAAATCAATTTAAATCGAAGCTGTGACTTTGATAATCTGGTTTATTTCTGATATTTTTGTTTTGGATTGTCGAAGCTCTAAATGGCCAGTTATTTACAGTATTTAGTTCCCATAACTGGTTAATGAAAAATGTAATTTTAGACGCCGCTAATGGCGTTTGTCTTGAACTCAAACTGAAATATAGTAGTGTGGATTTGCAGGAGGTATGCATTTTTGATTGGTTTCAAATTAATATTTAATTGATTGTTAGCATATTGTATATTTTGATTGCTAAGGATATGTATGTTATTTATAAGTTATGGGATGATGGCAATGGCATACTTCACTGTTCGTCTTCTTTATTTTAAATTGTGTGCTTAAAAATGCACTAAGCAAAATGGTTGACCTAAAACATCGCAGAGGAGATTAGAATATGAATTTGTCTTTGTCCAGAAGTAATAATGCGCATCTTCAGTTTAGACTTTCTGATGTACTGCAACATCAAGGACATACATTGGTCTGGTGTTTTAATATGTGTTGCCGTGCAGATGTCTGAGTTGCCATGGAAACATAGTCCCAGACACTTCATTTGTTTGATTTCTTTGTACTTTTGTACCATACTGTAGATGCGTTATAGAGAGAATCACTGCCATGAAGGTTTCATTACTATCAATGATGCGGTTGTGACATTTTAAGTAACCCTAATGATGTCAGGGCTATTAAATTCATATCTGTCTCATTATATTAGCATAGAGTTTACACAGACACTGTTTATGTTCTGCCAAACAGTTAGCAGTTAGCATTGGACACTAGCATGACATTAAGATAAAATATCACTTTTAAATGGAAAAAATATTATTTATTCAATCCCCATCCCTCTTCCCTTGTTCATGTTTACTTTACTTTAGTTTTATTTACTTTACATTACTTTATAAGCAATTAGACTTTTGAATTATTTTTGACTGACAGTGAAGGGGAACAGAACCAGAATACCATAGAGATGTGAGAGTGGACAACCACCCAGAACACCCTAGCAACCATCTAGCAATGCCCTAGCAACTGACCAGAACACCCTAGCAACCATCTAGCAATGCCCTAGGAACCGCCTAGAACACCCAATACACCAGGAACCACCCAGAACACCCTAGCAACCATCTAGCAATGCCCTAGGAACCGCCTAGAACACCCAATACCCCAGGAACCACCCAGAACACCCTAGCAACCATCTAGCAATGCCCTAGGAACCGCCTAGAACACCCAATACACCAGGAACCACCCAGAACACCCTAGAAACCATCTAGCAATGCCCTAGCAACTGACCAGAACACCCTAGCAACCATCTAGCAATGCCCTAGGAACCGCCTAGAACACCCAATACACCAGGAACCACCCAGAACACCCTAGCAACCATCTAGCAATGCCCTAGGAACCGCCTAGAACACCCAATAGCCCAGGAACCACCCAGAACACCCTAGCAACCATCTACCAATGCCCTAGGAACCACCCAGAACACCCTAGCAACCATCTAGCAATGCCCTAGGAACCACCCAGAACACCCTAGCAACCATCTAGCAATGCCCTAGGAAGGAATTACCCAGAACACCCTAGCAACCATCAAGCAATGCCCTAAGAACCGCCCAGAACCAGCAACCATGATAAATAAGAATAACTTAGCAACCCACAAAAACTCCTTGCAATCACTCAAAACACCCCATTAGTGTGGAAATGAGTTTTGTACTGGCAAACACTGGATTCGAACCAGCGTCACCGGCATGGGACGTGGGAATGTTTACAAAGATGCTAAAAACCACAACCTCTAGCGTCAGTTGCTAGTGCACCTCTTCAGGCCTAAACCACGGCACCACTGTGACTGGTCCTACTCACACCCGTTCCAAGCGGGATTCAAACCAGCGTCACCGGCATGGGAAGTGGGCATGTTCACAAACACTTCTAGCGTCTCCTTGAGACCAGGGGAGTGAGGTTTACCATCACCCTTTACTATCTGGCCTCAGTTACACTCACCCCTAAACCTCACCCGGGTCACGGCACCACATTTTTATTTGCTCTTCTCACACCCGCTCCAAGTGGGATTCGAACCAGCGTTTTTAGAGTGTTTACAAAGATATTAAAAACCACAACCTCTAGCGTCAGTCGCTAGTGCGCCTCTTGAGGGCTAAGCATCATCCCATCCGGGTCACGGCACCAACGTGATTGGTTCTTTTGCATTTGACAACAGCTGAAGAGTCCTGCGTTTTCTGTTGTGTGTGTATAAAGCCGTCTTGTTGAGTGAGCAGCTCTTCTTCAACTGACCCCCCCCCCCCCCCCCCCCATATGGTTTACTACAGATTAATGGAGTTTGTGTCTGACTAC
The DNA here is from genome assembly GCF_016745375.1 of Pimephales promelas. Next base: position 542,902 of record NW_024121185.1, read on the forward strand.
CAAAAGATTATGTCCTCTAATTTGGATGTAGCACGGGGAATTGAATTGAAATAAAATCCTCTCTCAGTACAGGAACAAGATGTTTGCTTGCAGTGGAGAGGCGTAGTGTTTCATTTGGTGTAATTTCTATGATGCTTAGTGCAAAACTGCTCTACTTAATCAAATTTTGAGATATTAGTCCTCTTAATGGACATTGAAACTGTCAAATAATGAGAAAGTAAAGACAGTAGGGTAAAGATTCTGAAGTTGTTCCCGCGACCCTAGAGAGGATACGCAGAAATAAGAAAACATGCATTTTAAAGATGAATCCATACAGTAGCTTTATGTAAGGAACAGAATGAAACTCAAGGTATTGTATTTTGACATCTAAAACACTAGATGAGAGCTGTGAGCGGGCTCTTTGTTAAAGCCGAGCTAAAACTATTAACTGAATGAGAATTATTTCAGCCAAAACAGTGCTATCGTGTAGAGAAGCTCTTTTGTTTGGGTTTGTTGAAGGACAGCTCGTGAGAAAACAAGGGCGTTTTCCTCTCACACACACACACGCAACAAGAAACATCAACTCATAGGACAAGAAAAGGAATGACAAATATTGATTGTGAAGGTTAAATCAATACATTCATCAATAACTGTACTGGGAATTCTTGACATGATACTAACAAGCACCTATTATTACAGCCCCATTGCCAGTGTGTTGTTACCCCCATTTTCTCCATGAAATTTCTATAAAAAGTCATTAATACTGCAAAAAAAACAGGTTTTTGTTCATTTTTGTCTTGTTTCCAGCCCAAATATATTAAAATTCTTAAATCAAGATGCATTTACTAAAGAAGTAAAATGCCATAAGATATTATTATTACTTATAAATATCAAAATGAAGTGAGTTTTTAAAACAAACAAGATGAAAATAACCGTGTTTCATTTTTCTTGTTTTAACAGGTGCTCTTCGTTTCGGAGTCACACTTGTTGAAATCTTCCCGGTCAAAAGTGACCGGACACCTAAAAATGAAATTTTCTCCATCCCAGTAAAACCAATGCAATTTATTTTTGTTCTATAATATTTATTCTTTTTAATTTAGTATTTTGAGACAGTTTGATTGAATTTATTAATATTTATGATTTATTTTCTATATATATATTATTTTTTTCAAAAAAATATTAACGCAGTATTTTAGTTTAATATAGAGTCTAGGTCTTTTTTTTTTTTTGTCTAGGGAATTTTTTTTCCCATTTTTTTTTTTTTTTTTTTTTTTTACAATTTCCCACTCATTTCCTATGGGGGTCATTTTTGACCAAAGACTACAAGTGTGACTATTTTTTTTAAGATCACTTAGCATGCTCAGATCATGACCTCAATTTTTTAGTTTTTTCACATACATAATGCCATAAAAGTCACCAAGTTTCGTAACATTGCGATAAAGCTGTGATTTTTAAAAATTCAAAACATACTTTTTTGTAATCAAAATTTATTGCTGTGTATGTGTATAAAAGTGTGTTTGTATGTGTGTGTGTGTTGGTGGGTGTGTCTGTTTTGCACTGAGGGTTAAGCGAAAACTCACTTCATTTAGATTTTTAGTAAATCAAAGTTTTACTATTTAAGATATTTAAGATATATTTGGCCTGGAAACCAGACACCAATGCTGAGTAATAAAGAGCATTATTTGCAGTGTAATGTCACCTTGAGTGTTGGTCTGACGTCAGCAGCGCTCGTTGCTGATTGGATGGAGCGTCTTGTATTGGCACGTCATTGGTGGCCTGTGGAGCAGTGTGTTCTGGGAACGAGGCCCTGTAATGTCCCTCCATGTCTCCCTGTTTTGGCCATGCCACCCTCCATGTTCCACATCCCAATCATTCCTGCTCTGACATGCACACTGTACGGGGTAAAAATAGCCGGCTGGAGTGATCAGCGTTAGCGTCTGTCATGGACTGGCGTTCTAGATAATCTATCTTCAGGATAGTGTGGCGCTTCAGTGCTGGGCCCAGAAATGGGAACCCAGAGGATTAGTCTTATTTGATCGTTTCTGGATTTGTTTGTATATCCGCCATGGGCAACGCAGCGATGCGTACGGCACACCGAGACGAAGATGATGGTCCTCCAAACTTTCAGTCAGCTCAAAGCGAAAGCTCGGACTCATCGCTGGTAAGACTTCATATTTCTGGATGATTATGAGCAGATATGAAGTTTGCTGACTAACATTGATCCATACAAAGCTGAATGTGACATTTAAGGAAGATATCTTGAAGAACGTCGGTGACCGGACAGTTGTTGGACTCCATTGACTTTCTTAGAGTGCAAATAAGTACTACAGAAGCCAATGGTGGACTAGAATTTGGTTACAAACATTCTTCAAAATAACTTCTTATATGTCCCACATAACAATGAAAATAATACATATTTGGGACAACTTGAGGGTGAGGAAAGTATGACAGAATTGAAATATTTGGGTCAACTATTCCTTTAATATATATTAAAAAATATAGTACACTCTAAAAAAGGCTGGGTTGTTTTATATGTCAAATATGGACGAACCCAAATGTTGGATTAAAAATGTGTGGTAATTTAAACATGTAACCCAATGGCTGAGTTTGTCCAGATGGGTTAAAACAAGCCAGCATTGTTAAATTTGTGATATGTAATGTCCTCATTATGTTTTTTGCCATTATGGTGGCCATATCTCTCTCTTTGGGTCTCATTTATGAAACACGATCTTGTGTAAAGTACATTTGAATCATAAAAGTGTTCATTTTTCAAAGATATTTGATATTTATAAGACACCTGCTCCCAACCATCTGTGAATGCCGTTCAGAAAGTTGTTTTTGGCAAACCGATGACTGCTTTTTGATATCACTTTCACCATAATAATATTTCTCAAGTTGATTTGTACATATTGGTTGTGCAGGGATGATAGTGAAGAGAAGTGTGGACTGAAGTGATGTTAGTGAGTTAAACCGATGGAGTGATGCTGGTGCACTTTATTGCTAAACAAAAACGATGGGTAACACTTTACCTGAAGCGGTGTCGTGTGTATAAGACCTTCATAATCATGACAGCACTCTTGAAGGAGGGTTCAAGTGTCATTCACTCAATAATGACACTTTTAATGGAAATATGACATTGTTTGAGATGTCTTTGTTACATCATAACCTGCCAGTGTCTTTGTCATCATGACAACTGGCTACTGGACGTTACTAAAATGGTTATGCAAACCAAAAGTGGGTTTTATATTACTATAAATTTGTCTTGTATTGTAATGTTTGCATAAAGTGTTTGTGAACTGAATTCATTTTTAATAGGGCTGTCAAACATAATCACGATTAATCGCATCCAAAATAAAAGTTTGTGTTTACATAATATATGTGGGTGCACTGTGTATAATTATTATATATATATATATATAAATGCACACACATCCTTGTATATATTTATATAATATTTTAATGTATACTGTATATACACTGTAAAAAAATATTGTCGGTGTAACTTAAAAAAGTAAGTAACCTGGTTGCCTTAAAATTTTAAGTTGATTGAACTGGAAAAAGTGAGTTAATACAATGAAGGAGATTAATTTAACCATCAGAAACTCAAAATAATAAATTATCTCAACTAAATAAATTATTATAAAGTCGATTTGACAAAAGAAAATATGTTGTGATAACAAATCTTGAAAATATTTTTTGCAGTGAAGATTTATAGCCTATATAATTTATATTATATATAAATATCAATATTTTCTATATATGAATAATATTTTTTCTTAAATATACATGCATGTGTGTGTATTTATATATATATATATATATATACAGTATATGCTTCTATTCTTCATTCGTTCTTCAACGTTCATATGTTCATACGTTCATACGTTCATACGTTCTTCAAACGTGCTTCTATTCTTCATTATCTTCTGTATTATCCTCCCTGTTGTTCAGCTCAGTGTCTCTTATGTTTTGTTATGCTCTTATGAAGCTGATATTCCGCACATCTAATCATATTTGAAAGCTTTTACTGTGACCAAACGTTTCTGTTCTCTGTGGTTCAGTAATGTTTAGTGTTGTGATTCTGTCTGTGCATTTCTAAACTATGTCAAAACCACCCATAAGGCCATGCAGTACAGTAATATCAGCGGCAGTCGTTGTGCTCGGCAGATTACATTGATTTTAGTGCTTTTTTGTGTTGTAAGGTTTAAAAAAGGCCTGTTTCCATGGCAGCTTTAATCCTGCCGTGACCTTTATATGAGTCTGAGTGGGATTACAGTAGTGATGTGGAGTTACAGTAGATGCGTACGCAGGGCAGACACAGTCACTTCATTTGTTTTGTAATGTTATTTAAATATCGCAGAGTATCTTATATGTAACCTATGGACTAATAATTTGTTGGACTTGAATATAAACTTTGCATTGAAGTCGGCCTGCCTCACTTATATCAACTATACACTCTCAGATAAAAAGGTACAAAAGCTGTCACTGGGGCTGTACCTTTTCAAAAGGTAAACTTTTGTACCCAAAGGCTGCATATTGGTACCTTAGTGGTACGTATTAGCACCTAAAATGTACATTAGGACCTAAAATGGACATATTAGCTTCTGAAATGGACATAGTATCACCTTAAATGTACATATTAGTACCTGAAATGTACATATTAGGACCGAAAATGGACATATTAGCTTCTGAAATGGACATAGTATCACCTTAAATGTACATATTAGCACCTGAAATGTACATATTAGGACCGAAAATGGACATATTAGTACCTAAATGTACATATTAGCAACTGAAATGTACATTAGGACCTAAAATGGACATATTAGCTCCTGAAATGGACACATTACCACCTTAAATGTACATATTAGTACCTAAATTTACATATTAGCACCTGAAATGTACATATTAGGACAGAAAATGTACATATTAGCACCTGAAATGGACATATTAGCACCTAAAATGGACATATTAGTACCTAAATGGACATATTAGCTCCTGAAATGGGCATATTAGTACCTAAATGTACATATTAGGACCTAAAATGTACATATTAGCACCTAAAATGGACATATTAGCACCTAAAATGGACATATTAGTACCTAAAATGTACATATTAGCACCTAAAATGGACATATTAGCTCCTGAAATGTACATATTAGGACCTAAAATGTACATATTAGCACCTAAAATGGACATATTAGCACCTAAAATGGACATATTAGTACCTAAAAATGTACATATTAGCACCTAAAATGGACATATTAGCACCTGAAATGTACATATTAGCACCTGAAATGGACATATTAGCTCCTGAAATGGGCATATTAGTACCTAAATGTACATATTAGTACCTGAAATGTACATATTAGCATCTGAAATGTACATATTAGGACCGAAAATGTACATATTACCACCTGAAATGGACATATTAGCACCTGAAATGGACATATTAGCACCTGAAATGGACATATTAGCTCCTGAAATGGACATATTAGCACCTGAAATGTACATATTAGGACCTAAAATGGACATATTAGCACCTGAAATGTACATATTAGGACCTAAAATGGACATATTAGCTCCTGAAATGTACATATTAGGACCTGAAATGTACAAAAGTGTTTCTTTGAAAAGTTACAGCCCCAGTGACAGCTTTTGTACCTTTTTTTTCTGATCACAGTATTGTGGAAAAGCCTTGACTGAGAAACAGGAGAGCTCGTGTGTGTGGTGGTACAAAGCACTAAATCCCTTGAAGAGATCCCCAAACAATCAATGACTTGTCAACCAATGTCAAAGTCCCCCTGGAGGGCTTAGATGGTCTTCAGCGTGCCAAACACAGTGGGAAATAAGCAGAGAGCGTCTCTTGAACTGCCTGAAACGGTGGAGAAGACGAGGCGGCAGGGTTAGTAGTCGGTGTCAGGACCTTGAAATCTGGCAAACTCACGCAAGTCCAGCTTTAACTTGTTCATCAACAAGCTGGAGAGTTCCTGAGACACAAGGAGCGTTGAGGAGGATTCAGGCTCGGACACAGATGGCCACCGGACACGGAGCACGTCGAGAGGGAAAGGGCTGTTGGCTCCCCTGGACCCTAGCATGACCAGATACACGGATATCTGTCCAAAGACATGAAACGGCACGGGTCTTTGAGTCCCTGGGGTCGCAGATCCTTGGAAAGTGACGCCACATACGCCATCAGCAAATGGACTGGCATGATTATACGGGCTTCAGACCGTCGTCACACCCGGAGGGTTTACAATAGAGTGCCGAAGTTATGACGTCACTCTGTAGGCCAAAACGCGGAAGTGAGTTAGCATTAGCACTCCCGGTTGCGATATTTTTTTCCCAGGATTGTAGGGGAAGTAGGGTTGGGAATCGAGTATCGATTGGAACCGGGACTAACTTTTAGTTTTTCCCGGAATTGTTCAAAAGTTAAAATTTCGATTCCTAGTTTCGATATTCACAGTCCGCCGAGCGGAAGAAGAAACCGCTGAACAACACCAACGAAGAAGCGTCTACCGGAAGTGTTGGCATAACCGCGCGAGTCGAACATGAGTACCTTACGTCGGCGATCCAAAGTGTGGCTTCACTAAAAATAACGAAATCTCGGCAAAATGCAAAATTTGTGACAAAAGGAGTTTTTTTTACAGAAGGAGTATTTCCTTCAGAAAGGCCGTTGGTTAGCAAGGTTAGCTAAACTTTTTTGACCCTGCCTCTTAAAAGAATCGGAATCGAGAATCGTTAGGAACCGGAATCGAAACAAGGAATCGGAATCGGAATCAGAATCGTTCAAATTCAAACGATACCCAACCCTAAGGGGAAGACTCATTAATATTCATTAGGGAACTCATTCCTGATTGGTCTTAACCATAGTGACGGTTAGGTTTAGGGGCGGGGTTAGAGGTAGGACATCAGACCAATCAGCGATGAGCTCCCTAATGAATATTGATGAGTCTTCCCCTACCATCCTGGGAAAAAAAATATCGCCTGCCGGTTCCCTCGCTCTAAAGTCTATGGGATTTTTGAATGGGTTTTTGCTAAATGGCCTGAAATAAGGTCTGTGCTGAACAAAGCCTCTAGATATTTTCACGTTTTGATCTATGATGACATAGAACACACCAGTTATAACCTGCTTGTGGTTTTTTAAACTTTATATAGGCTTCAAAATGAATCATTAACTTGTAAAGATTATCTTGATTATCAAAACTCTTTTGTTAAACACAGATCTTATTTTTTGTGATTTTCCAAAAGTCTATGGGGAAAAATGCATTGCTTTTCGATCAAGCGAACCCATGCGCCGCTAGCATCACTTCGGCACTCTATAGAGTCAGATTCTGAACATGAGCATCAAGCGAACAACATGGAGACCCGAACCATACATCGCTGCAGAAACTAATTACGAGTGTGTGTGTCATTGTGTGTTTATAGTGTTGCCTCTTATACTGTAGTCGGTCATTTTATCCCTTAAAACTCATATTTGATCACCAGAATGGCTTAATATCTTAAATATTTTATTTGGCGGATTGTAACTCGACACTCTCGCCTCATTTAGTACCCGCGGTTCTATGAATATGCAAATGAGCCCCGCCTCCACTCACTCACTCAGAGATCCACTGGTTGACGATCACACGTTGATCTGATTGGTTACAAGGTCGTTTGTGACGTCAGAAACAGCAGCGATTGGTGGAAACACAACTCTACACAACTCTATCCGCATGACTCTGTTTTCTGCCCTTGGGATCTGTAGAGAAACGATCAAATCAATTCTTCAAGTCTGTCTAAGATTTTATTCATATAGCCTTTTACACAAGAGGTTTTTGTACAGAAGCCTTACAGAAAATAATGACGTAATTCACTGTAAAAAAATATTTTCAAGATTTGTTATCACAACATTTTTTTTTTTTTTGTTAAATCAACTTTATAATAATTTATTTAGTTCAGATAACTTAATATTTTGAGTTTCTGATGATTAAATTAATCTCCTTCATTGTATTAACTCACTTTTTCCAGTTCCATCAACTTAAAATTTGAAGGTAACCCAGATTACTTAGTTTTTTAAATTTAATTTAATTTAAAATATTTTTTTACAGTGTGTAGTTCATTTAGCACTTAACATCTCACAGATACCTACACACAATTGCCCGTAAACCCCAAGTGAGAAAAAGCCATAACAAGTAGATGACTTATAGGGCTGTCAAATGATTAATCGCGATTAATCGCATCCAAAATAAAAGTTTGTGTTTGCATAATATATGTGGGTGCACTGTGTATAATTATTTTGTATATAAATACACACACATGCATGTAAATTTAAGAAAAAAATATTATTTATATATAAAATATTTATATTTATATATAATATAAATTATATATAAATCTATATACAGTATATACATGAAAATATTTCTTAAATCTATACAAGCATGTGTGTGTATTTATATATATAAAATAATTATACACAGAGCACCCACATATATTATGTAAACACAAACTTTTATTTTGGATGCGATTAATCGTGATTATGTTTGACAGCCCTAATAATTACAGAAGTGACATCATACAAACGAGTCGTATATTCAGATGCTCATGTTGTCTTTTGCATGAATGTGTTTGTTTTGCATAATTTACAGCGTGTTGTGCTAAAAAACATTTTTTTACAATCATTTACCAAAATATGTACATCTAGGTAGGCGAGATGTTATGTTAGTACATAATGTCTTGATTCTTCTGTCCAGACATACGTGGTTGCCTTCAAATTTTAAGTTGATTGAACTGGAAAAAGTGAGTTAATACAATGAAGGAGATTAATTTAATCATCAAAAACTCAAAATAATAAGTTATCTCAACTAAATAAATTATTTAAGTCGATTTGACAAAAGAAAATATGCTGTGATAACAAATCTTGAAAATATTTTTTTTACAGTGGTAAGTCTCGACGCTGCACTCTTATTACTACTGTAGAAATGGGAGAAAGTGCAACGTGAAATATGGCCAATCAAATAAAAGAGCCAATCACCAACTGGACATTGCAATCTAGCTCTTTAAGCTTAACCAGTAACTAGTTTAGCAGTGATCCCGCAGGTTAGCTAGATTGAGCGCTAGGATCTGCGGGTGTACACGTTGGATCCTGTGAATATAAGCTTGTGTTTTGCTGGGAATGTGCGTCTGAAACAGTAAATGATTCGTTACTGGTTTCGGAGACTGGTCTGGGATGAGAACGCTTCCAGCTTAACTTGTCATGGGATACTGAATTATTCATAAGTCCTTCACACAGAGGATGATGTAAAGCAGAGGAGGTCTCTGAGTGACCCTTTGAGTTTTTTGGCCTTTATGATGGTCGGGTTAATTGGCAAATCTTCAACTGCGTCTTATCTCAACATCTTATCTTATCTTTAGTTTGGCACACTTATCTCTCTAATGAATGGGAAATTAATCTTTTCATTAATGCATTAAAGTTACAGGATTTAGTGGATGAATCACTGGTACACCTGAGCCTCTATCTGAAATATTGACCTGGTTATAATATCTAACTTAAAAATTTACAGTAATAAACCGTATTTCATTATCTGATATAATGTTCATTTTCCAACCTATTAAAGTATTAATTTCTGTTTTGTACTATTGTAATTCACCGACAACCAACAGTGATCACAGCAGAGATGAGAGTTGTGATCAATCTAAGCAGTTTTCCACAAGAAAGTTAAAATTTTACAGTAACTTACTGGCAACTGGATGTTACTGTAAAAGTGCTTACTGTAATTTAATTTACAGTAAGACAATCGTATACTCTCTTAATATTTACAGTATGAGTACTGTAGTTTTCATTTACAGTACAAGTACCATATTTTAAATTGTAAATTGTATGCATGAGTACAACTACTATATTTTCATTTACGGTATTAGAATTGCTTTCCTATTACATAATTCGATTTTTTTTCACGATTTACAGTAGAAAATAATTACAGTAGTAAATGCTTATTTTCCCATAATCCTTGGCTATTTACAGTATTATACTGTTGACACATTTAACAGTATTATACTGTACATATTGCAGTGAAATACTGTTCAAATGACAAAAAAATCATTAAATTATAATATTCAGAAGTGTTGAATGGTAACACACATTATAAAAATGCATCAAAACATTCATTCAGATGTAACATAAAACCCTAATGTACAGAACTGATTAGAAAAGAACTAAGAAACAGTTATTTCAACAAAAATACATCAAATGTGAAGTCACGCAGGGAATTGTGGGAATGTCAATTTACAGTTTTTCACTGTAAATCATACAGAAATCACAATAATTTTTTACAGTGCAGTTTCAGAGCATCCTGATTTCCACACTTGTATTAAACACAAAAGCGTTCCTTCTGTTGATAATACAGTTGCATCAGTTAAAGTGTTCACCTCTGGGGTTGTTCGTTTCAGAGTCACTCTCGGGGTGTTTTTACTCATTTTTTATAATATTTTTTTCTTTTCTTAATTGGTGTTTTGAGAAAATTTCAAAAATAAATTTTTTTTTAATTAGTATTAATGCAATATTTATGACAAAATATCCCCCCTTTGAACATAATAGAAAAAATATTTTAAAAAAATATATTTAAAAAAAAAAAAATTTTAAAGCTGTATTTCATTTTAGAGTCAAGCCTAGGCCTCATTAAAGCAATTTTTGAAATGAGATGGATGCCATCTGGTGGACAAACTGAGCATTTTAAAAATGCAAAACACATGTATAATCTGATTTTTTTTTGGTGTGTTTGTGTATAAAAGTGTGTTTGTGTGTGTGTGTGTGTGTGTGTGTGTTTTGCACTCTTGATGTTTGATAGATTCACCCCTTCACTGTTGTGTGCTTTTTTTCAAGATCGTGGCTGATTTGTAGATTGTACGCACAAATAAACTCAGTATTTTCACATTTTTGCCAATTTCCCATTCATTTTCTATGCGGGTCCATTTGGACCCGAACACCCCAAGTGTGACTATTTTTTTTTTACAACCACTTAGACTACTCACATCCTGTCCCCAATTTTTTGGGGTGTTCAAATACCAAATACCAACAAAGTCACCAAATTTTGGACCATTCTGAGGAAGCTGTGATTTAAAAAAAAATGTATTTAAATTCTTCGGGTCCATTTGGGCCGAACAACCCCGGAGGGTTAAAGCATTATAAGCCATAAACCGAATAAACCAGTGAAAAGGAGAATCACAATACTTTGATTTGAAGCATGAAACACACTGAGATCAGTCTCGGTTCTGAACACAGGGATATTAGGATATCTAATCTCGCATAATAGTGTGTGTGTGTGTTCTGTCTCAGCCAAAAATGCAAGTACTTCTGTAACACACACACACACATCAGCGAGCGCTCTAGAGGAGTTCTGCTGAGGTATTAATGGCGCACTGCAGTTTTCAGAGCTTACAAAGTGTTTTTCCTTCAACTGGTCTCAGCATTGTGTGTGTCAGGCCTTGTGTATATTAACCGTGTCGTTCCCGATGAGGAGCAGTGTCAGTAAACTCTAGTAAACTCTAGATAAACTCTAGATAAACTCTAGATAAACTCTAGTAAACTCTAGATAAACTCTAGTAAACTCTAGTAAACTCTAGTAAACTGTAGTAAACTCTAGATAAACTGTAGTAAACTGTAGTAAACTCTAGATAAACTCTAGTAAACTCTAGTAAACTCTAGTAAACTCTAGTAAACTGTAGTAAACTCTAGATAAACTGTAGTAAACTGTAGTAAACTGTAGTAAACTCTAGATAAACTCTAGTAAACTCTAGTAAACTCTAGTAAACTGTAGTAAACTCTAGTAAACTCTAGTAAACTCTAGTAAACTGTAGTAAACTGTAGTAAACTCTAGATAAACTCTAGTAAACTCTGGTAAACTCTTGATAAACTGTAGTAAACTCTAGTAAACTCTAGATAAACTCTAGTAAACTCTAGTAAACTCTAGATAAACTCTAGATAAACTCTAGTTAACTCTAGTAAACTCTAGTAAACTCTTGATAAACTGTAGTAAACTGTAGTAAACTGTAGTAAACTCTAGATAAACTCTTGATAAACTCTAGTAAACTCTAGATAAACTCTAGTAAACTCTAGTAAACCCTAGATAAACTCTAGTAAACTCTAGTAAACTCTAGATAAACTCTAGTAAACTCTAGATAAACTCTAGATAAACTCTAGTTAACTCTAGTAAACTCTAGTAAACTCTTGATAAACTCTAGTAAACTGTAGTAAACTGTAGTAAACTCTAGATAAACTCTTGATAAACTCTAGTAAACTCTAGATAAACTCTAGATAAACTCTAGTAAACTCTAGTAAACTCTTGATAAACTCTAGTAAACTCTAGTAAACTGTAGTAAACTCTAGATAAACTCTAGTAAACTCTAGTAAACCCTAGATAAACTCTAGTAAACTCTAGTAAACTCTAGATAAACTCTAGTAAACTCTAGATAAACTCTAGATAAACTCTAGTTAACTCTAGTAAACTCTAGTAAACTCTTGATAAACTCTAGTAAACTGTAGTAAACTGTAGTAAACTCTAGATAAACTCTTGATAAACTCTAGTAAACTCTAGATAAACTCTAGATAAACTCTAGTAAACTCTAGTAAACTCTTGATAAACTCTAGTAAACTCTAGTAAACTGTAGTAAACTCTAGATAAACTCTAGTAAACTCTAGTAAACTGTAGTAAACTCTAGATAAACTCTAGTAAACTCTAGTAAACTCTAGTAAACTCTAGTAAACTCTAGTAAACTGTAGTAAACTCTAGATAAACTCTAGTAAACTCTAGTAAACTCTTGATAAACTCTAGTAAACTCTAGTAAACTGTAGTAAACTCTAGATAAACTCTAGATAAACTCTAGTGAACTGTAGTAAACTCTAGTAAACTCTAGTGAACTGTAGTAAACTCTAGTAAACTCAAGATAAACTCTAGTAAACTGTAGTAAACTCTAGTAAACTCTAGAGATGATCAGCTGAGGGATGTCCGCCTGTACTGACGATGAACTGTTCTTCTTCTCCAGTCGGACAGCAACACCAGTTTCCTTCGAGCCGCGAGAGCCGGGAACATCGACAAGGTCGTGGAGTTCCTGAAGACCGGCGTGGACATCAGCACGTGTAATCAGGTGTGTGTGTGTGTGTGTGTAAGAACCACAGAGAAGTGGAGACTGGTTTCTACTGGGATTTCCAACATTTTCGTTTCTCGTGCTTCGTCACACACTCGGAGTGTTTGCTGCTATTTCAGGAGCGCAGTTAGTTAACAGCTCTGCTATGGCAACAGTGTGTGTGTGTGTGTGTGTGTGTGCGTGTGTGTGTGTAAACAACACATGGACCAGTCGCTCTGTGGTGTCGCATGTCCTCTGGTGTCCTCCTTCGCTAGCATGTTGTTTAGGATAGCATAGATGGTGGTGTTTGTTGACCTCGACCCCAGCAGTCACAGTAGTCAATCAGTGTGTTTCCCGTACAACGACACAACTTCACTATCCGAAATCCACTACGTCTGTTTCCAGAAACCATATTGCTGATCTTGAAAGATACTTGAATACTTAGTGAAATGCCTTATGCTAGATAACACCACAAATGTAGCATTATCATGGAGGATTAGCTTAGCGTCAGGCTAATAACAGTAGCCGATTATTGTAGCGTTGCGGTGCGAGTTTACATGAGTTTCCAGCATGTTGTGTGAAGCTGTCTCTGGTGTGTGTGAAGTCTCAGTGTGCCGTGAGTGATCGCTCTTGTGTTCGAACACGCGCACTCTTCGAAAAATTGGTTGCAATCTGAAACATCACCAATAGAGGCCGCTAAAAAATACATATAGCACCTTTAAGCCTGTTTTTAAATCCTGATATCTGTGAACGTTCCCAGACACAGCTCTGAAGGCCAGAATTAACACGTGAAAGTCTTTCATGGAGGGCAACGACAGCCGGTTATTAATATCTCAGGAAAAATGAAAAAAAAAATGTTATAAAACGTCCAAATATTTTTTAATGATTCATTTGCAAGTTACTTTACATGTGAACACAAAACTCCCATATTTATCAGTGAATTTGATAACCGATAATTACAAAACCGATAACTGACTATGGAAAAAAGTTCGAAAATCTAAAAGAAAAATATATAAAAATATCGGTTAAACCGATTATCGGGAGTACTTTAAAAAAAAGTTTAGTCATGTGATCAGTCGTTCTGAAAAGACATTCTGTGATCCAGGAGTTCATTTTATTTGTTGAATCCCACTTTTATTTTTGTGACGCAGAAACCAAATGTCGATTAACGACCCTAAAAATTTAACAAATAACAAAACGTATAATAATAGTTGTATATCTTTATATATTTCAGCGCTTTTTGCTTGTTTGTTGCTGTATTTGTTTGTTAAATGTAATAATCGGTTAAAATGTCTTAATAAATGAAAGTTTTGGCCCTCATTGACTTTTATTGAACAGCATGGACAAAAACAATAGAAACAATGAAATGGCCCGTCCCGCGGACGAAAGAAAGTCGTTCAGGTTTGCAAAGACGTGAGGGCGAGTAAGGGATGACAGAAGTTTTATTTTTTTAATGAAGTAACATGAAAACAGACAGCTGTTTTAGATGTGCGATTTACATTGATTACTTCTGTACACAAATTGTATTGGGCAGGACTGTTTAAATATCACAAACTATATTTGTAATTTGGTCCAATATTAGAGAAGGTAAGACGAGCTAGGTGTAAGTTGAGCCGCGCACTGGGTCTAGAGGACAGTTACATGATCTATTCAATTACTCGGCTCGTGTATGATTGAGAGGAGCACATGGGGAAACTGTTAAAGTCCCCCTGTCGTGTAAATCTAGCTCTTAATGTTGTTTATGTGTGTATGTGGTCGGTGTGTTTAATCCGCTTTAACACACACCATGTGTAAGTTCATAAGTCGACAGCATTGATGGTGTTTCTGACGTCACAAACAACCTTGTAACCAATCAGATCGACGTGTGATCGCCAACCAGTGGATCTCTGAGTGAGGGAGTGGAGGCGGGGCTCATTTACATATTCATAGAACCGTGGTGTGAATACGAAAAGAGGCAAGGGTGTCGAGTTACAGTCAAGCTATTTTAAGGCACGAAGACATTTCTTTCAAGGAAAAAACGCAGAAATATGTAATTTTGGTGTCTGTCTATCTCTAAATAACAATGAAAGCATGCTGCGTTTTCCAGATCAGGTTTTGTAAAGCGAGTCGCATCACCCGTGATCGGCTGCCAAAGATCCACATGTGACTTTAAGATTGCTCTGACCTTTACAGAAGCCAGCTGTAGTTAGCTTGCAACACTCCTCTTCTATTTAATACCTCTCTATAAAACACACTGAACGTTGCCCAGAGGATAATCCAGACGTTTGGGGCTTTACCTCTTCTTAATGAGCGGATACCTTAAGGACGTTAGCTTGGGAATGGATGAGGAGGTATTCTTCATCCTCTAGCTGCTCCTCGATGGTTCTGCTGTGTTTGGTGGAGATTGACTGGTTTGTTCTGCCCTCCACAGAATGGCCTCAACGCTCTGCACTTGGCAGCGAAGGAAGGACACATGGATCTGGTCCAGGAGCTGCTGGAGAGAGGATCTCCGGTTGATTCGGCAACTAAGGTAAAGTTCCTCGAGGACAACGTGAATGGTCTGATCTAAAGGGTTTCAGAGCGCTGTAATGTTAATGTTACAGGTGCTTGAATTTGACTACCTGGAACACCTTTGAAAACGAAATAAACGTATATCGGCCGATACCAATACCGTTAGAAATAAACATATATCGGCTGATACGATAACATTAAAAATAAACATATATTGGAAGATACCGATAACATTAAAAATAAACATATATCGGCCGATACCGATAACATTAGAAATAAACATATATCGGCCGATACTGATAACATTAAAAACAAACTCATATCGGCCAATACCGATAATATTAAAAATAAACATATATCGGCCCATACCGATAACATTAAAAATAAACATATATCGGCCGATACCGATAACATTAGAAATAAAAATATATCGGCCGATACCGATAACATTAAAAATAAACATATATCGGCTGATGCGATAACATTAAAAATAAACATATATCGGCCGATACCGATAACATTAGAAATAAACATATATCGGCCTATACCGATAACATTAAAAATAAACATATATCGGCCGATACCGCTAACATTAGAAATAAAAATATATCGGCCGATACCGATAACATTAAAAATAAACATATATCGGCCGATACTGATAACATTAAAAACAAACCCATATCCGCCAATACCGATAATATTAAAAATAAACATATATCGGCCCATACGATAATATTAAAAATAAACATATATCGGCCGATACCGATAACATTAGAAATAAACATATATCGGCCGATACTGATAACATTAAAAACAAACTCATATCGGCCAATACCGATAATATTAAAAATAAACATATATCGGCCCATACCGATAACATTAAAAATAAACATATATCGGCCGATACCGATAACATTAGAAATAAACATATATCGGCCCATACCGATAACATTAAAAATAAACATATATCGGCCGATACCGATAATATTAAAAATAAACATATATCGGCCGATACCGATAACATTAAAAATAAACATATATCGGCCGATACCGATAATATTAAAAATAAACATATATCCGCCCATACCGATAACATTAAAAATAAACATATATCGGCCGATACCGATAACATTAGAAATAAACATATATCGGCCGATACCGATAACATTAAAAATAAACATATATCGGCCGATACCGATAATATTAAAAATAAACATATATCCGCCGATACCGATAACATTAAAAATAGACATATATCGGCCGATACCGATAATTTTAAAAATAAACATATATCCGCCGATACCGATAACATTAAAAATAAACATATATCGGCCGATACGATAACATTAGAAATAAACATATATCAGAAATATAACATTATTTTATAACATAACATAATATAACAATATTATTTCAGAAATATAACGTTTTTAATGTTATCGGTATCGGCCGATATGTGTTTATTTCTAATGATATCGGTATCGGCCGATACTGATAACATTAAAAATGTTATATTTCTGAAATAACAAATGAAAACAGACATATTTATGATTGAATTAAAGACAATATTAGTGTTTCATTTTAAACATTTTTTTTTACATGCTTCAGCCCATCTAATATAGATATAGAGTCATTTCACATGGATGTGAGAATGATATTGCTCATAAATATCCAAATACACTGTAAAAATGAATATGCTTTATCTAATCAATAAAATTGTGGCAACAGATTGCAAGCAATATTATTATTAAATAGAACAAATTAGAATTATGGTTAATTAGAATTGAAAAGTTAACCATTTAAAATGAGAAAAGTTTACACCAAAAAATGAAACATCTGAATAACAGACAGAAGTCAAAGATTAATTATTTTATATTATCTTTGAAGACATCTGCTGTTAACAAGCAGAATCACTGAAGGAGAAAACCGTCATTTTAAAACAAACACTGATCACCATAATGGTGACTTTTTTGGTACGTTTTGCTCATTTTTAATGGTTAACTTTTAAGGAATTAATTTGATTAATTATTACTCAATTCTATTCTTAAATTTAATTAATAATATTGCTTATAATCTGTTGCCACAATTGTTTAGATTCGATAAAGCGCATTGATTTTTACAGTGTATATGACACAGCTTTCATCTTCAGTTCAGTCATAAATTCGATCACTTTGAATTAGGAAAGCGATATCTTTGTCATCGTATCGTTTCAATGGCACATCTGCTGCACTTTATTTTGTTTTAATGGTTTATTTTTTAACTTAAACTTAAAAAATAAACTTAGTTTTGGCCTGATTTTGATGAAAATGACGTCAAGTTCGTTCTTTGATTCCGCTTGAAGTAGATCAGGGACTTAAACACGTCAAAGCGAAAGTTGTACTGTTGTGTGAAGTAGACCTGTTGTAAAGGAGTGATGATGCTCAACTGATAATAGTGTTTGTCTGCCAGAAAGGGAACACCGCTCTCCACATCGCTTCACTCGCAGGACAAGGAGAAGTCGTGAAGCTCCTGGTCAAGAGGGGAGCCGACATTAATTCACAATCTCAGGTAGGAACAAGTCAGACATTTATCCATGCAAACGTGCTCAATAGAACAACAAGCATTACAAATCTGATCTTCCACAGAATGGATTCACTCCCCTGTACATGGCTTCCCAAGAAAACCATTTAGACGTGGTGCGATATCTTCTGGAGAATGGTGGAAACCAGAGCACTGCGACAGAGGTAAAGTGTAGCATGGCAGTATTGCAAAAGTAGGACTTTAACTTTATATATTTCTCACTAATATTGCATCCAGCTATGGGTACTAACGGCTAAAAGTATTTGCGTTCACATGTTTTAGGGCTAAAGGCTCATTATGGTTGGAAAATAACCCTACTATCGTAATCAAGAGTTTGGGTATAAATGTTTGTAACACAATGGCTCTTTAGCTGATTTAAAAGATTTCTTTGGTCATGTCAATCAAAGTGCGGATTGTCTACATTAATGCTGAAACAAATACTAATCAATCCATAATATTTCTCAACTTGGAATTAGAGATGCACCGATATGAACATTTTGGCCGATACCGATAACCGATAATTATTTATATTTGAAAGCCGATAACCGATATATCGGCCGATAAATCTCAACCCAAGTTTTTATATATTTTTTAGAGCCAAAAGTCTCACGATTAAAATCCATGTCCCAAACACACAATTATAATGTTCTCCTGATAGTTTTATGAAGCCGATATGAAACACTCTTGCTGCACATGTTGCACTTTACTGTATTTTCCTATTTTGAAGTGATTCCCAATCATATTTCAAGCAATTAAAAACCCTCATGTTGAAGAGTGCGCATCTGAAGCGTCTCAGCTGAAGGAAAAAATACACTATTTATCGGCTTTAATATATTGGACAGATTTTCTTATCTGCCGATACCGATAACATTAAAAATAAACGCGTATCGGCCGATACCGATAACATTAAAAATAAACATATATCGGCCGATACCAATAACATTAAAAATAAACATTTATCGGACGATTCCGATAACATTAGAAATAAACATATATCGGCCGATACCCATAACATTAGAAATGAACATATATCGGCCGATACGATAACATTAAAAATAAACGTTTATCGGACTATACCGATAACATTAGAAATTAACATATATCGGCCGATACCAATAACATTAAAAATAAACATATATCGGCCGATACCGATAACATTAAAAATAAACGTTTATCGGACGATACCGATAACATTAGAAATTAACATATATCGGCCGATACCGATAACATTAAAAATAAACATATATCGGCCGATACCCATAACATTAGAAATGAACATATATCGGCCGATACGATAACATTAAAAATAAACGTTTATCGGACGATACCGATAACATTAGAAATGAACATATATCGGCCGATACGATAACATTAAAAATAAACGTTTATCGGATGATACCGATAACATTAGAAATAAACGTTTATCGGCCGATACGATAACATTAAAAATAAACGTTTATCGGCCGATACCGATAACATTAGAAATAAACATATATCGGCCGCTATGATAACATTATAAATAAACATATATCGACTTATACCGATAACATTAGAAATGAACAGATATCGGGTGATACTGATAACATTATAAATGAACATATATCGGGTGATACCGATAACAGATACGGATATAGTGGCCGATATATTGTCCTCCATATCTACTCAAAACTATATCAAAGAGGTCTAAACCTTTCTTGACAAGTGTTGACCAATGAAGTCAACAATGGCCAGGATTTGTGCTTAAAGGGATAGTTCCCCCAAAAATGAAAATCCAAAAAAAGAGTTTCATAACACAAAGTAAGATATTTTGAAGAATGTTTGTAACCAGGCAGTTCACGACAGCCATTGGGTATTTTTTCCTACTATGAAAGTCAGTGGCTGCCGTCAACTGTTTGATTACCAGCAGCTTTTTTGAAACTTTATTTTTTTACGACTACGTAAGTATGTCAGGATCAGGATCAAGTTTGTGTAAATATTAGTGAGTTATGATGTATTAAATACAGCGTATTGTGCATAATCTGCTACTATCTGGCGTACTTGAACACACATGCAACTACACAACAAATAACAGCACGCATTCATTTGCATTGAAGCAATAGCGAAGATTAAAATGCATCTGGTGAACAGAAAAGACATTGTTATTGTCCAATATCCTACATTTTCTCTGTATTCTATTGATCCTTCCACCTAAAACGCATTTTTTAGTGGATGAGAGAGGAAGGAAGGAGATGCTGGATGACAGGGTTTTGCTCAAATCAAAAGACAAGAAAGACATGTATAAAATCCAAATTTTATAATATATACTGTATAAGTCAACATTTGAATTGGATCTTTAAAGTTAATCAAAGTTGTCTAAGACAAGAACGGGTATTGTTCAAAACTCATGTTTAAGTTTGATGAGGTTTTGATCAACTTGATTAAATGTTTACTACTATATAAATACGATGTAGTTAATCTGGCACATTATTTTTTGACTAGTAGAAGTTCTGAATGGCCAAATCTAGGATTAAATGGCGTAACGCAAGGTTTTCCCCATTTGTGACGTTGCAGGACGGCTTCACTCCTCTCGCCATCGCCCTCCAGCAAGGCCATAACCAGGTGGTGTCCATTCTTCTGGAGAACGACACCAAGGGTAAAGTACGTCTGCCGGCGCTTCACATCGCAGCTCGCAAAGACGACACCAAATCTGCCGCGCTCCTGCTCCAGAACGACCACAACGCAGACGTTCAGTCCAAGGTAAATAGCGGAGATATACACAGAATCGCAGTTGAAGTATTATGAGCAGGGCTTGACATTAACACTCGCCCACCCGCCAAACACGTGTGTATTTCAGCAGTTTCACTTTGGGTCAAATTTGATGGTCTTTAAGGCATCTGAAATAATAAAGTAAGGGTAGTCAAAAATATTGTTTTTTCGATACATATCGATACAGAAATATTTGGAACTCAAATTGTGTGGCCAAGTATATTGGCTATATAAAACATTATAATCGGTCTGTGCATCAGGTCTTAAAGTGACAGCAGCCTAATACACCGGCTGCCAAATTGTGAGATGCTATTAAAAATATCTATATTGTAGTTATTCCCCTATGGTATTGATGTGAAAATAAAGAGTGTTTCGTAACGTCAGAAAACCACTCGCCACCGCGGCTGGAGAGCAGAGAAGTGAATGTCAAGCCCTGATTGTGAGTTATTGGGAATCAGTCGATCAGCCAATACTGGAACCGAATGATTTATATGGCGTTTGGTTGTTGTAACGGTTCATGTTCATTCTTCTGTACGGATCTGAGAGAAGACTCAGTTTGAAGTCGAATCACACATTCAGAACAGAGTAAAACTGGTATTTTAATTCAAAAAAACTAAGACTGACAGGACACATGTCATGAGTACGAAGGAGGGATTAAGTGTCATTCGATCAATTATGACATTTTTAATGCAAATATGATGTTGTTTGAGATGTCTTTGTGACACAACCCTCCTTCATGTGTGCTGTCATGATTATGAAGGTGTAATGTCAGTCTTATACACACCGCTTCAAGTGTTACCAAAAATGACTTATTTATTTTATTTTTCAATAAATAGTAGTTTTTGTTAAAGGATTAGTTCACTTTTAAAAAAAACTTTTGCTGATAATTTCCTCACCCCCATGTCATCCAAGATGTCCATGTCTTTCTTTCTTCAGTCGAAAAGAAATGAAGGTTTTTGATGAAAACATTCCAGGATTTTTCTCCATATAATGGACTTCAATGGGGTCCAAAAGACAGTTTCAGTGCAAACTGTTCAAAGGGCTTTAAACAATTCCAGACAAAAAGAGATTCGTTTATTTTGATGAACGAGTTCGAACAGGAGAGTCACGAACGCGCATCACAGAACAGAGCAAGGCGAGCGTTTGAGCTTATAAAACTTAAACTTTGTTATTTATTTATTAAATGAGCGATCGTTTCGCTTGATAAGACCCTTATTCATCGTCTGGAATCGTTTAAAGCCCTTTGAACAGTTTGCACTGAAACTGTCTTTTGGACCCCATTGAAGTCCATTATATGGAGAAAATCCTGGAATGTTTTCATCAAAAACCTTAATTTATTTTCAAATGAAGAAAGAAAGACATGGACATCTTGGATGACGTGGGGGTGAGGAAATTATCAGCAAAAGTTTGAACTACTCCTTAGGAATATAGATAAGTTAGGACCAAATCATTATTGGACTCAGAATCAGTTCACAGTGTAAAACTCAAAGCCCCGCTCTGCATGGTTTAAAGATTCAGCTTCTCGTCCGTGTTCGTGTGTGTGTGACTCGCAGTGTTGTCAGGATGTTGTCGTGCCAGATGAACTCTTCTGTGTGTGTTTGTTTCTCTCTCCAGTGTAAATGTGCCTGTGTCCTGTGTTCGCATCCCGACGCTATCCGGGTCTCCCTCTTTTATCTACTTACCCATCCCATGTTTATCACTTAGAAAACATTCAGAACTCAATCCTGTCTGTAAATGGACAGAAGCCGCATGCCTGCATGTGTGTCTGACGTGTGTTTTACTGTTTATCGAGGTATTTATTTTTCTCTAAACACAGACAATTTACGTCTTCGTTTTAGTTGAAAGAAAAAGTGCTCAGACTGTACATATACCAGTTTAGTGTGAAATACCAAAATTGAATTTTAGACATTTGATGAATATAAGACTGTTATAAACATTGGCTAGTTTCCATTCATACCTAATATTTTACCAATAGATGCATATAAATATAGAAATTATTTCATATTTATTCATAAGATGTGATTTTAAGGTCTTAGTTGCAGCCAGTGTTGGGGAAAGTTACTTCTAACAATATTGAGAAAGGAACTATTTGCATTAGTTACTTTTATGGAAAGTAAAGCGTTACATTACTTTTGCATTACTTTCTCACTGGGTTGGGCTTGTTTGTTTTATAACAACAACAACAGCACAAATCTATGTTTGGCACATGTTCAAACTTAAATGGTTGTAATTTAAGAATGCTTTGGAATATACCCAAGTTTGGTCTTGTTTTAAAGAAAACACTCAGCAGAATATTGCTGAAGTGAAAACACTTCAAAAAATGAAAGTATGAAAAAGTTATAGAAGTTTAAATTGACAGTAAATCAAATATACTGTACTAAATATTTTATTTTTTATATAAAATATATATTTTACAAATATTTTTACTCTAAAATTACTATAAAATCAAAGCCATAAATCTTATCATGTTATGTTCCAAATTTGAAGTTGATATCACAAAAATTGAAGTTCCCATGAGATTGTGTTTAGGCGTAGTACCAAAAATAGCCATTGAATTCCATTGAATTTAGTTGTATACATTCTGCCTTAACAAATTAATACATTTCTGTCTCAAAATTTGGAACCTTGAGACTCGGACCTTTCTGACAATATGTGTTTTGTCAAGATTAGAAAAGGTTTTGATCATAAATTATAAAATATAATGATGCCAAAATGCAGGAGCCTGATAAAATAAGTACCGTTTCTATGGTAACGCAACATTCAATTATAAAAAAGTTTTCACAGGATGAATTCTGAGTTTATAATCTTTCAAATGATGCCTAATTTATGATAACTACTAAAATATGTGATATAATAAAAAAGGCGATAAAAAATAATGTTATATTTTAGAGGATAATAAATATAAATATTATCATTTTTAGAGGATAATATTATACTATATATTTTTTTTATTGAAAAATACTAATTATATGTTTTATTATGAACTTTTAGCATAAAAACAGAAGTTTCAATGATTAAAAGTGATTGCGTCGACTTTTTGCGACAAAGGTCAAAACTCCTGTTATGATGCAGATTTTTCGAGGTGCACTCTTGTCATAAATTCATCAATTACTATTCCTACATAATTTGTAACACAAAACAGGGGTAGGATATCTATGTAGAAGTCTTAGACCTTTCCAACGATATATAATTTGTCATAATTGGATTAGGATTTAATAGAAATATAGTGAAGTAAAGTTAGGCGTCCCGGTACCGGGACGGTGACAGTTAAGGGGTTCAAAAAATAAAGAAATGCAAAGTCATGTTTGCTTATTCCTACGGTTGAACTGGATGATGGAAAGTCAGCAGCAAATACATTGGTTAATAAAGTGAGATTAAGTGCATGTGTATTATTCTACATGGTTTGCATGATATTCTGAGTTTGCATTTCACTGTTTACCGAGTTTAGAGAAGCTTCATGGGAGAAATGAAGACCTCGTACTTCTGCATGCCGCCGGCTCTGAGAACATGTGTTTGAGTGAAATATAACACGCTTGTTTCCTTCCCTGTTTTCCTGCCACAGATGATGGTCAATAGGACGACTGAGGTAGAGATATTCATCTAGTTCCTCATTTTCTGGAAAATAAAAAGCTATTGATGTATTGAGTTCATATCTGGTCCACTGTTTGGCATGAAGAATTGAGTCTTTCTGTTCTTTAACTTCTCAACATTGTTAGTTGTTTTGAACCGTTGCATGACATTACCCAGAAGCCTTTGCGTATGTCACGTCACACATTCCACTTTGATTTATTAAATGGCTTGAATGAGAATGTTTTTGAGATGTGTTGATGGATTGATGATGATGGTGTTTAATTGACACATTTGGAGCCGTTCTCATCAGAGATGAAGATAGTCTATCCTCTCAAATCTATAATCCTCTTCATAATGAATTAATATTTCAGATAGCACTTTAGCATATCAGCTGTTTCAAGGCAAAACTAATGAGCTCAAATGTTCATGCTATGTAGTTTGTAAGTGCTACATGCAAACATATATATATACTGTATATACTGTATATATATATTACGTCCATTGTCTTAAAGGGGCTATATGTACGAATCTCCATGTATTAATCGCTTTTTTATTGCCAATGTGTGAACAGCTTTTAACGAAACTGTAAAAATGCGATCTTCTCCGACTTCATAGGTTGTAGAAAAACCTGTAAACTGATTTTTATGTGACGGACTTGAACGTTTTTGCCCGGATAATCTAAAGCGTTCACATGAAACTAATGCTTATTAGCGTCTTAGACCTAAACAGTGATTCATTACTGATTCATTCAAACTATAGTTGGATCTAAATAGTCTATAGTCTCAAATATTCCTTATAATCAAACTATCATCAACAGTGTAATGTGAATGACTGTTAACGAACATTGTTGGAAATTAAGTGGGTGAATCTTTTCGTACTTCACGATTCAATTCAAATCGATTCTTGAGTTCATGACTCAATTCAAAAACGATTCTCGATTTTGAATCAAATTTCGATTCTATATGTGCATAGATGTGATGCAAGTTTGCAGTTTTGTGTTACTTTTCTTATTTAACTGCGGTAGGAAAAAGTTAAACACATTAGAAATTCAGTTTTTGAAAATTGTCAATCGATTCAAATCGGTAAAAGATCGAATTGCGATTAATATATGCATACATTTTTTTTTACACCCCTAGTATTAAAAGTAAATCGCTGGACACGTATTTCAAACGTCTTTTTCCCCCTAAGCGAAGAACGAAAAGATTTTGAATCGCGTTCAGAACGAGTGCAGTTCACTAAATGGCCACCGGTGTCGCTAATAACAAGGGTTTCTGAATTCTACATATAGCCCCTTTAAAGTTATATAGAAGAACAGATAAACGGGAGTGCACAACACAACACTGTGCTATATCGACTTTGCTTGCTGCCTACTGAAACGCACACACACATGGGCATCATTCATTCATTACTATTATAAGGTCAGGCATGAATCTGCCCCTGACTCCCAGCATGCATTAGTGTGATTGCATTAAGCTCTTTAATAATATAGCCTGTGCTTAAAATGTGTTTAGATGGATTCCAACGTACATACATGTAACTGTTTAGATATGATTATGCCTTTTATAGATATTTAATATTGATGGAATGATTGAATGCTACCTGCGCGATATATTCCAAATCAAGTTTAAGATAGTGAGTCGTCTTTATAATTATGAGCGCTCTCAGATTTCTATTTGTGTATGAATTATTCATAAGGTTTTGATGTGAATTATAGTCCACTGCACGGCATATTTGATTTTGCACCAGCTTTGAACGTGTGTCACACAGTCAATATATTCTTCACACTTTTGTAAATGATGTTTTCACATTAAATCGGACCGTGACTTTCAGAATGGGAAGGTAAGGCAAGAATTTCACATACTCAAACTCAATCTTTACCTTCTTATAGTCCAGACATGATTTTATTACAGATATGATCTATATACTGCACTTTTTATGTTTCCTTTGGTGTTCTTCTTCTTTGATTATGATTATCCCCTTTTTTCTTCATCATATTAAAACAGTTTGTCGTCTGAAATGTTTGTCTTTCTCATGTTCTGTGAATCTTTATTGATTTATGAGTTTGTCGATTTTGTCATATTTTTCTGTTTGCATGCCTGTGTCTTGGAGTTTATATGTGTTTTTATATGTTAGTCATCAAGGTTTCTCTCCAGAAGTCTTCATACGGGACTATAGTCCCCTTCGAGGCCCACTGAGCTCAGATTCATAATTATCTTTAATACGTTCATGTTGAGACTGCTGCATGCTAACGCAGTCTGTTAGAGCAAGATGAAGTCATGACGTGGCTCTGACGCATCGCAGGAATGTTGACGGACAGCTCATGTGTTGTTTTATGTGCCCCGCCCCCTTTTTTGATTGTTTTTGCAGAGTGGATTCACGCCGCTGCATATTGCCGCTCACTATGGAAACGTGAACGTGGCGACGCTGTTGCTCAATCGAGGCGCCGCCGTGGACTTCACTGCACGGGTCTGTCTTTAGCAACATGTTAAACATGCTAACAATGTTGCTAGCAACAAGTTAGAACATGATAGCCATGTGTGAAATCATAGAAACATGCTATCGACATGCTAAATCACACAAACAACAAGCAAAAACATGCACGCAATGTGTTAAATAATGCTAAAAACATGCTAGCAATGTGTTGCATATAGCTAACGACATGTTAAAACATGTTAGCAATGTGGTACATCATGTTAGAAACATGTTAAAAATGTGCTAAATTATGCTAGCAACAAGTTAAAACATGCTTGCCATGTGTGAAATCATAGAAACATGCTATCGACATGCTAAAACATGCAGGCAATGTGTTAAATATTGTTAAAAACATGCTAGCAATGTGTTTCAAATAGCTAACAACATGTTAAAACATGTTAATAATGTGCTAAATTATGCTAGTAACAAGTTAAAACATGGTAGCCATGTGTGAAATCATAGAAACATGTTATCAACATGTTAAATCACACAAACAACATGTTAAAACATGCATACATTGTATCAAATGATGCTAAAAACATGCTAGCTATGTGTGAAATCAGAGAAACATGCTATCAACATGTTAAATCACACAAACAACATGTTAAAACATGCATACATTGTATCAAATGATGCTAAAAACATGCTAGCTATGTGTGAAATCAGAGAAACATGCTATCGACATGCTAAATCACACAAACAACCTGCTAAAACATGCATGCTGTGTATCAAATGATGTTAAAAACATGCTAACCACATGTAAAATCATATAAACATGCTATCAACATGCATATAAACATGTTAACAACATGCTAAAACGTGCACACAATGTGTTAAATAATGTTAAAACACGGTACAATGTGCTAAATTATGCTAGCCATGTGTGAAATCATAAAAACAGGCTTTCAACATGTTAAATAATGCTAACAACATGTTAAAATTCAAGTTATGTGTTAAATCATGTTAAAAAATATGCTAGCAATGCATTAAATCAAGCTGACAACATGTTAAAACACATTAGCAATGTTGTACATCATGTCAGAAACTTTGAAACATAGAACAATGTGCTAAATAATGCTAGCAACAAGTAAAAACATGCTAGCCATCATAGAAACGTGCTATCAGCATGCTAAATCACACGAACAACATGCTAAAACATGCATGAAATGTGTTAAATAATGCTAAAAACATGCGTGAAATCATAGAAACATGCTAGATAAGAAATGCTAAATTACACAAACAACATGTTAAAACATGCACACAATGTTAAATAATGCTAAAACATGTTAGCAATATGGTATATCATGTTAGAAACATGTTAACAATGTGCTAAATATTATGCTAGCAACAAGTTAAAGCATGCTAGCCATGTGTGTAATCATAGAAACATGCTAACAACATGCTAAAACATGCAAGCAATGTACATCGTGCTAAAAACATGTTAAAAATGTGTTAACTCAAGCTAACAACATGTGCTGAATATTGACTTGTTTGAGTAAAATCTTCAAACAATTTCAAACGTTCAGACAAGGCTTTGTCAAGCTCACATCAAAGTTTTTAATTTAATCGTATATAATTCGTATTTAATAATATTGCTTTTAATTTATTTTTTTTTTCTAAGCAGAATGGGATCACGCCGCTTCATGTTGCATCCAAAAGAGGAAACACGAATATGGTTCTTCTGCTGCTGGACAGAGGCGCTCAGATCGATGCCAAAACCAGGGTCAGGAATAACTTTATTTCTATAGTTTAGTTTGAACGCATGAGGAGGCGGGTATGAGTCAGACATGAGAGCGGAGCAGGGAAACACTGATGGATGAGCAGATCACAGCGCACACACACTCACAGTACATCTATAGCACATTAGTTCACCTGAACTGCATGTGTGTGTGTGTGTGTGTTGAAGGAACCTGCAGACTCACAGCTAAGTGTGTGTGTGTGTATGATGTGTATGAGTGTGTGTGTGTGGTCTGATTAAACCCATGAGCGGCTGTGTTGTTGTTCAGATTTCGACTGCAGTGAGTCCAGCTGGTTCTGTCCCTTTCTTCTGCAGTCTCTCTCCTGCAGTGTCTGATGCATCATCCCACACACACACACACACACACACACACACCTCACGCTCTGTTGTTCCTGACTTCAGCAGTGCTTTTTCTGTGCTATGATCAATGACGACTGCAGAGTACGACACAGGAGAGAGAGGGTTTGTGTGAGGTGTTTAAAGTCCCGAAGTGCTTTGTAATGAAGTGACCTGTAGGTGTGTGTGTGTGTGTGTGTGTGTGTGTGTTGCAGGATGGCCTCACTCCTCTACACTGCGCCGCGAGGAGTGGACACGACACCGCAGTGGAGCTCTTGCTGGAGAGAGGAGCGCCGATGCTGGCCCGGACCAAGGTGCCCTTCACGAGTCTTTTAATAGAAGATCATAATTAATATACAAACTATAATAACCATTTTTGGACATAACTTAGTGTGAATTTGTCGGCTCAAGTGCAACAAGACGCAAAAGAGCTCCGTTTAGTGTCGCACGCTAGCGAGTACCCAGATAGCAAACTGACATTGAATCAACGTGGAAATATGACATCGAAACAACGTTAATCTGACATTGTTTTGCTCATCGAATTAACGTTGAACCAACGTCAGACGCGTCATTCTTTCAAAACTAACGGAAAATCAACTTGAAATCAGCGCGTTGTTTCAACGTTATGAAAGCAAACCAATTTTCGATTTTCATTTAGCTTTGAAGAATGCCGCGTCTGACGTTGGTTCAACGTTAATTCGATGAGCAAAATCAACGTTGTTTCAATGTCATCATGAGAGACGTCGTTTCCACGTTGATTCAATGTCAGTTTGCTGTCTGGGTAACGACCTGAGCTTTCGTTTGCGTCTTCTTGCACTTGATTATGTAAATTGTCAAGGCTTAAAGTTTAGCGCCTCTGCGGCGCCGGCCCTTTAAGGATCCTGAGCGCCGTTCACGTTTGTTCACGTTCATCCATTGTTACAATTCATAAAAACGTTCTCGCTAACGCTGATCTCTACTCACATGTGGCGCTTGGCGAGTGTTTTAGGACCTGGTTTCTTTAAATTATAACCTTCCCTAAAGCGTACCAACAATAGTTTACTTTTCTCTCTTCTAATGCTACGTTCACACCGGATGCGACTAGCGCTCAGGCGCGAGCGATTTCAATGTTAAGTCAATGCAAAGATGCGTTGCGCACGTAAAACATTCCTGCGGCGCGAATGAGGCGTAGAGCGCGAATACACATCATTCGTGCATCAAGTTTGCGCGAATGGTGCGAGTTGAGCATCTGCCGCGTTATGCGCGAATGGTGCATTTTGTGCATTCACACATTTGACGCGAATTTGCGTCTGAAAATTTGAATCAAATTCACAACAAAGCAAATATTTTATCACTCAAAACTTTTAGTTTCACTTTTGACACACGAATTAACACAAAGTGGTCAAGCGTCAAACTAGGCGCCGTAGACGCGAATTTGACGTGCTGTTAGCATTAAAGTTTCAAGGTTCAAACACAAATCGATGATGAAGTGATTTCTCTCTTTCTTCTCCGGTGTAGAACGGCTTGTCTCCGCTCCACATGGCAGCGCAGGGTGATCATGTGGAGTGTGTCAAACACCTGCTCCAGCACAAGGCGCCGGTTGATGATGTCACGCTGGACTACCTGACCGCCCTCCACGTCGCCGCCCACTGTGGACACTACCGAGTGACCAAACTCCTGCTGGACAAGAGGGCCAACCCGAACGCCCGAGCACTGGTACATGCGCTCTGAACACCGTGTGTGTGTGTGTGTGTGTGTGTGTGTCCTCTAGAGCTGTTGTTAACCGTTCTCCTTTATCTCTTCAGAACGGCTTCACTCCTCTACACATCGCCTGTAAGAAGAACAGAGTGAAAGTGATGGAGCTCTTGATCAAGTATGGAGCGTTCATCCAAGCCATCACTGAGGTACGAGCCCGACACACACACTCCCCGCGAGAACAGCGCTTCAGCAACGCTTTCAGTCATCGGTGTCGTTTGCCAGAATCATTAAGCCTGTAGAATCAGATTAGAAATCCAACAGCAGTGCTATTATAGCCAGGGGGCGTGGCTAGCAGCATTGTGTTCTCATTGGCTGAGTTTTCGTTCGTTCGCCATTCTGGCACATATCTCTCATGGGGGCGTGGTTAGCAGCAGTGTGTTCTCATTGGCTACTGAGTTTTCGTTCGCCATTCTGGCACATATCTCTCACGGGGGCGTGGCTAGCAGCAGTGTGTTCTCATTGGCTACTGAGTTTTCGTTCGTCATTCTGGCACTTATCTCTCGTGGGGGCGTGGCTAGCAGCAGTGTGTTCTCATTGGCTACTGAGTTTTCGTTCGTCATTCTGGCACTTATCTCTCGCTGGGACGTGGCTAGCAGCAGTGTGTTCTCATTGGCTAGTGAGTTTTCGTTCGCCATTCTGGCACATATCTCTCATGGGGGCGTGGTTAGCAGCAGTGTGTTCTCATTGGCTGCTGATTTTCCGTTCGCCATTCTGGCACATATCTCTCGCGGGGGCGTGGCTAATAGCAGTGTGTTCTCATTGGCTGCTGAGTTTTTGTTCTCCATTCTGGCACATATCTCTCGCGGGGGTGTGGCTAGCAGTAGTGTGTTCTCATTGGCTGCTGATTTTCCGTTTGCCATTCTGGCACATATCTCTCGCGGGGGCGTGGCTAGCAGTAGTGTGTTCTCATTGGCTAGTGAGTTTTCGTTCGCCATTCTGGCACATATCTCTCACGGGGGCGTGGCTAGCAGTAGTGTGTTCTCATTGGCTAGTGAGTTTTCGTTCGCTATTCTGGCACATATATCTCACGGGGGCGTGGCTAGCAGCATTGTGTTCTCATTGGCTGCTGATTTTCCGTTCGCCATTCTGGCACATATCTCTCACAGGGGCGTGGCTAATAGCAGTAGTGTGTTCTCATTGGCTGCTGAGTTTTTGTTCTCCATTCTGGCACATATCTCTCACGGGGGTGTGGCTAGCAGCATTGTGTTCTCATTGGCTAGTGAGTTTTCGTTCGCTATTCTGGCACATATCTCTCACGGGGGCGTGGCTAGCAGCATGGTGTTCTCATTGGCTGCTGATTTTCCGTTCGCCATTCTGGCACATATCTCTCACAGGGGCGTGGCTAATAGCAGTAGTGTGTTCTCATTGGCTGCTGAGTTTTTGTTCTCCATTCTGGCACATATCTCTCACGGGGGTGTGGCTAGCAGCATTGTGTTCTCATTGGCTAGTGAGTTTTCGTTCGCCATTCTGGCACATATCTCTCGCGGGGGTGTGGCTAGCAGGAGTGTGTTCTCATTGGCTAGGGAGTTTTCGTTCGCCATTCTGGCACATATCTCTCGCGGGGGCGTGGCTAGCAGCAGTGTGTTCTCATTGGCTACTGAGTTTTTGTTCACCATTCTGTTCGCCCATATAGAAACATTCCAGTTTAATATTGCATTTTGATTCTTTAGATAGATATTAATCTAGCGTACTGATAATTTGATAATTCGACTCATTTCTTCTCTCTCTCTCTCTGTAGTCTGGTCTCACACCGATCCATGTGGCGGCTTTCATGGGTCACCTCAACATCGTTCTTCTGCTCCTGCAGAACGCAGCGTCCCCTGACGTCAGCAACATCGTG